>JANVCL010001891.1:0-11757 GCA_026546855.1 Erythroxylum incrassatum | reverse complement strand
GGATGCCTATTTAGAATTGTTAGAAGATTCACATGTTATCTTAAAACAATATAGGTTATTGAAAAAGAAATTTGTTGGAAATTTGAAGATCACAAAACTCTTAGAAGAAGAAAACGTTTGCCTCAATAAATAAGTAGACGATATGAAAAAGAAAGTAACTGTAGATAGATCTGAGGAAATTAATCAACTAAAATAAAGGATTAATAGTCTTTCAACAGATTTATCGAAATTTACAGAAAGTGCAAAGAGGATGAATAATATGATTGGAAGTTATAGACATCCAAATGATAAAAACGGATTGGGCTTTAATGACAGAAATACTATTTATAATACTAATGTTCTTCATAATAGGAATTTTGTTCCTAATAGAAGGAAAAAGAAAAAATAATCTTATTATTATTCAAAGAAAAATTTTAAGACTAACCTCAAAGGACCCAAGAAAATATGGGTACCTAAGAAAGATATAATATATACTACAGATCTCCTTTCTTGGAAAAAGTAACCACCACCATTGGTACTTGGACAGTGGCTGCTTGTGGCAAATGACGGGCAGAAGGTCTATATTCCTAGACCTTCAACATAAGCAAGGAGGATCAATAACTTTTTGAGACAACTAGAAGGGCAAAATAGTTGGGATCGGCAAAATAGGTAAAGATTCTTTTTTGTCTGTTTATAATGTTCCACTAGTTGAAGGCTTAAAGCATAATCTAATTAGTATATGTCAATTATGTGATTCAGGCTTTGAAGTATCCTTTAATCAAAATTATTGTTTAGTAAAAAACAAGGACGATTTCATATTCTTTTCTACCAAGAGATGAAATAATCTCTATGAAATTAACTTAGAGGATTTGAACAGTCCAAATATTTCATGTCTTATATCAAAAGATGATGAAAAACTGATTTGGCACAAAAAGCTAGGTCATGTTAGTTTTAAACATATTTCCAAGTTAGTTAGACATGATTTGGTAAGAGGTTTACCAAAGATAAATTTTAACAAAGATTTCTTTTGTGAGAGTTGTCAAAAAGGAAAACAAGTTAAAACATCCTTTTCGTCTAAGAATATTGTAACTTCGCCTAGTCCTCTAGAGTTGTTACATATAGATTTGTTTGGTCCAACTAGAACACCAAGTTTAGGTAGAAAGAAGTATGGTCTCGTAATTGTTGATGACTTCACTAGATTTTGTTGGATATTGTTTTTATCACATAAAGATAAGTTTTTTAAATGTTTTAAAGTTTTATCCAAAATGTTACAAAATGAAAAAGGAATGTCTATTGCTGGAATTAGGAGTGATCATGGTAGAGAATTTGAAAATGAAAAATGAAAAATATTTTTGTGAAGAGAATGGAATTTTTCATAATTTCTCTGCTCCTAGAACACCTCAATAAAATGGAGTTGTAGAGAGAAATAACAGGACGATTCAGGAAATAACAAAGACTATGCTATGTGAAATGAATCTTCCTAACTACTTCTGGGCAAAAGCTGTAAATACAGCTTGTTATAATCAAAATAGAGTATTTTTGCGACCTATTTTAAATAAAATTCCATATGAATTATGGAAGGGAAGAAAACCAAATATTTCTTACTTTAACCTTTTTGGTTGCAAATGCACTATTTTGAATATAAAAGAAAAGTTGGACAAATTTGATTCTAAGATCAATTCAGGAATTTTTCTAGGTTATTTAATTAGTTCTAAAGCTTGTAGAGTTTATAATCTTATTTCTAAATCTGTTGAAGAGTCTATGCATGTGAAATTTGATGATGACTCTCATCTAGATAAAAGAGATGATTCTGATGATGAAACTCTATCTACTCCTTTGGTTAATAACCTTGACGATTCACCATCAGATGATCCACTTGATAAGGTGGAAGATATCTCTGAAAATATTAGCTTAAGGAAAAACTCGAAATATAAATCTTATCACCCAGAAAATTTGATTATAGGAGAAACTTCAGAAGAAGTGAGAACTAGATCTAAATTTAGAAGAGAGGCAAATGTAGCATTTGTTTCTAAATTAGAACCTAAGAAAATTGATAAAGCTCTTCAAGACAAAGCTTGGATTTTAGCTATGTAAGAGGAGTTAAATCAATTTACAAGGAATAACGTTTGGTCTCTAGTTCCTAAACCTTTCAATAAATCTATTATAGGAACCAGATGGGTATTCAAAAATAAACTAGGTGAATCAGGAAAAGTAAAACATAACAAAGCTAGATTGGTAGCTCAAGGCTATAATCAACAAGAAGGAATATACTATAATAAAGCATATGCTCCTATAGCTAGACTAGAAGCTATTAGGATTTTGCTTACATATGTTGTTTTTCATAGTATAAAACTATTTAAAATAGATGTGAAAAGTACATTTTTGAATGGTTTTATAGATGATGAAGTTTATGTGAAATAACCCCTAGGTTTTGAAGACATTGATAAACCAGATTATGTCTATAAACTTCATAAAGCTTTGTATGGATTAAAACAAGCATCTCGTGCTTGGTATGATCGTCTAATTTTTTTGATTAAAAATGACTTTATTAAAGGTCAAGTAGATAAAACATTATTTAGGAAAAATATTAAAAATGGTTTTATCATTGTATAAATATATGTAGACGATATCATTTTTGGTGTAACTTCTAAAAAATTATGTTCAAATTTTGAAATCCTTATGAAAAGTGATTTTGAAATGAGTATGATGGGTGAATTAAAGTTCTTTCTTGGTTTACAAATTCAACAAACTGGTGAAAAGATTTTTGTTCATCAACAAAAGTATATCAAAGAACTTTTAGTCAAAGATAAAATGAAGAATGCTAAACTAATGTCAACTCTTATGCATTCCTCAATCATCATATCTAAAGATGAAGTTGGTAAGGAGATTGATCAAACTCTTTTCAGAGGAATTATTGGTTCTTTGCTTTACCTAACTGCAAGCAGACCTAATATATTGTTTAGTGTATGTTTATGTGCAAGATTTCAAGCAGATCCAAAAGAATCTCATTATATTGTTGTCAAAAGAATATTGAGATACTTGGCAGGAACTACTGATCTTTGCTTAATGTATGAGAAAGGTGATTTCAGGTTAATTGTCTACTGTGATGTTGATTATACTGGAGATAGGATTGATAGAAAGAGTACAAATGGAGGCTGTCACTTTCTTGGTCATAATCTAATTTCTTGGTTAAGCAAAAGGCAAAGTTTAATTTCTCTATCTACTGCAGAGGCTGAATACATGTCAACTGCAAGCTATTGTTCACAGTTGTTATGGACCAAGTATCAGTTACAGGATTATTCTACCCAAGAAGATCAGATTCCAATCTTTTGTGACAACACAAGTGTTATTAATCTCTCAAAGAATCCAATACAATACTCAAAGGCAAAGCATATTGAAGTTAGACATCATTTTATAAGAGACTATGTACAGAGAGGGATTATCAATCTACAATTTGTTGAGACGAATCAACAATGGACAGATATCTTCACCAAACCCTTAAGTGAAGACAAATTCAAGGAAATCAGATGAAATTTGAATATGGTAATGTTAAATGACCATTTATCTGAAACTCTATGATCCAAACAATTCGTTCTGAAGAAGTTAAAAAGTCTTAAGTTTTCAGATTATATAGTAACGGTAATTTTTCACTCGGTAGTTTCAATTTCATGATTACCGTAGGTGAGTTAAAAATGTTATAAACTGTAACTTTTCAAGAGTGTATATAAAATGGAAATCATCTCAGAATCTACCACACCCTACATTCTAGAATTTTCTCGAAAAACTTTGAAACCTACTTGACCAAAGTGCTCTCAACAAAGACGATCAAATCCTCTATTCTAAACTTCAAATCTGTTTTATTTCATTTCATATTTTTCTTAACCTCGCTTCCGTAAGTGAAATACATCTCTGTGTTTAGTGCTTATCCTTTGCAGATTTAAAATGTTAAAATCTCTTGAATATGGTAGACTCGTTGATTTTACTTCATTAAAGAATAATCAGATGAATATTGAACCTGAGATTGAAGCAGTTAGCTGGAAAAACTTCTTCAACATCTGGGAGAGGGTGTATTTGAATGAAGTATATAAGTTCTAGAAGAATGCGAAGGTGGTAGACAACACCTTGGCATCGATGGTAGATGGGTTGTTGGTAATAATCATATAAGATTCTGTTGTGAAGGCTATTGGGTATCCAAATGAAGGAGCAAAATTGTTCAACAATATAGATTGGATTGCTCAAAGTCATACAGATAAAGCCGACATCAATCGACAACTATATGGATCTAGTAATCCAGGAGTCAAGAAGTCTTCAACCCTCATTTCGAAGGCTAGAAATCTTCATTCACTTTTTCTCCATTGTATCTTACTAAGAGCAGGATCAAATGTCTTGGTGACAATGAATGATGAACATTGTCTATTTCATCTACTCACTCACCAACCAGTTAATCTTCCATTCTTGATTCTAAAGTACATGATAAAGGCTAGGGAGGATTACCATTTGAAGAGTAATTCTTTACCTTACGGTATGCTGTTAACAAGATTCTTCAGAGAATCTGGAATCCTACTTAATAGAGGAAACATAGTAAAGATGAATGTTAAGAGTGTTATCAACGCCTCTAATATTCACAAAATGGGATCAAGACTGAAGTCGAAGCGGATGTAGATTTTACATCGAAAACACAGTCTAAAGGGGAGCTTTTAGTAAGACGAAGCAAGAAAGCAAATGTCCCGTCAAAAATATAAGCAAAACCTCGATTGTTCGAAAGAATATAAGCAAAGAAAAAGGTTGAAAAATCGTCTGATGTGCAGATACAAGCTAAGAAGTTTCCAGAAAGGAAGGAAAGCAAGGTTCAACAACCAACTCATCAAGTGTCTTTAAAGAGGACAACTGAGATGCTCCAATAAGAAAGGCTCGAGAAGTCAAGAAGGTCACCAAGATTAATGACCTTACAATAACAAAAATAGAAGAAGTAGAAAGTTCTGATTCTTGGTGGAAATTCTGAAAATAAAAAGGAGCAAGAGCAACAACAACAACCTACTAAATCAATTGTTTTTATCCCTCAAATTCAATCATCACAACCATCTAGAGAGATAGAGATAAAAAGGAAGTTAGTATTTGAGAAAAAGAAGCTTCAATAACAACTTTCTTCTAAATCAGTAGAAGAACAAAAGAAGATGAAACTTGTCCAGAAGAAGGTTTCATCATGTGATGTTCCACAAAAGACACAGACTGTTAAACAATAACTAGTACCTTACAACCCTCCTCAACTGATAAAAAAGAAGATTTGAAGATGAAGGTTATAGAAGAATCAACACCTGATCATAACAGAAGTTCAATTATCATCAGAGAACCTTCTAAACAAACAGTTAAGGTTCAAGTTGAATCTATAACAATAAATGATCAGACAATACATCTTCTAAGTCTTGAAGAACGAAGACTATAAAGTATTAAGATTACTAAAGATCCTTATATAATCTATCCAATAACGAGCAGAACGACAATCAAGATTGTACCAAATGTACAACCTAGATGCTTAGCACCAGTGATAAGTAAAGAAAAAGGAAAGAAGAACAAGTTTCCTGAAGGACACGCGGATGATCTCACAAAAGAAGAGATTCAAGTAGCGGTGAAAAACATAGACGATATATGTCATGCAGCTCAACTTGTAGATGTCTATGTATCACATCATATATCAAGGCAATCAGGAAGTAATTTTGGAGCATCTACCAAAGATGAAAGTTTCAAGGTAGTTAGCACAATATCAGAAGGAAGGTACAAAAGTATCACAATTGAAGGTATAAATTTTAATTTAGAAACCTTTGTGCATTTACTCATTCATTTCAAACCCTTAGGTTTCATTCCTTCAATTAAAACTATCTTACACCTTCTAGGGCAACCAATTTACAAATTACCTAGACCTGATGATCTTGATATCCCTTAAGGAAAACAACCTTTCACATTACAGTCAGTTCAAATCATAGAATTAGACGATTTACCTAGAAAACAATATGTTTTTGAACACACTCATCCACTTAGTGAAATACTACAAGATGCTTCTATTAATTCGGAGTTCTTGAAGAATTTCATCAAATGGAATGAAGCTAGTCACAAGCAGACAGAAGTTCAGGAAGCCTTAGCTAAAAACATTGAAGAAATTAATACTAAGGTTAATGAACTAGGTAATGCAGTGGGTGATCTTCATGAGGAAATAACACTTCTACGTGTTTCTATAGAAGAATACCTCAAGGCGATCTGCACTGATATTCAACAAATGTTTTTTGAAAATTTGAAGCATTTAAAATGAGCTATTTTTTTGATTAATGACAAATAAGGGGAGAGTAGTAGAAAGCATTAGAAATTTTTGATGAATCATTGTGTATATCATTGTATATCTTGCTTTATTCGTCTGACTATTATCTTTATTTGTTTTATCTTCTAATATTATGATTATTTGTTATCATCAAAAAGTGGGAGATTGTTAAGTTAAGAAGACTTCACTTCTTCTATTAAGAAGAAAGTCAAATAATAATAATCATAGAAGTGTATGAACTGTTTTGATGAATTTATTAAGTGCACAGATAAATGTAAGTAGCATAAACATCAAATCAAGACGATACTTTAGTAAAAGCTGAATAAGACGGATCAGACGAAGTGTTTAGTATAAGACACTAGACAAAGCATATGAGACACCTGACGAAGCATATGAATCTATGTAAGACAATGGAAATTGAAGAATGTACGAGAATGTCAATTAGTTGGAATAGTTACAGGACTCAACTAATAACCGTTTTTAGAAGATTCGACAAGAAAAATTCTCAAGAAGATCGTTGAAGATTTAGGCTATAAATATTAGTCATAGTCGTAAACAAAAATAACATAACGATAACGATACAATACAAAGAGAGAAAAGAATTCCAATTGTAAAAGCTCAAGTGAGAAAAGAGATTTACTGTAGAGGCTACTGAAGCCGAGGGGCAAGCATTGAGCGAGCGAGGGAGGAGGCTGGGCTGATGGCTGGCTTTTGTTAATAAGAGGCAAAACGACATCATTTTTTCTTGGAACAAAACAACGTCATTTTTTCTTGTGTTTCATTAATTGTCTTATAACTTAAACGGAAACGTTTTATTGATGGAAGAAATATTTTAAACATAAACAAAGCGACGTTGTTTTGTTTGGAGCACTGTGTGGGTCACTAGCCGAGCCACTCGACTTGGGCCACAGCCCGACCTGGCCACCTTGACCCACGACCCTTTACTAATGAGTGTGGCCCGACCTGAATTTTTTGGACCATACCCATCCGGTCAGTAAGCTAGTTTGACAGGGCCAAACCCGTTGACCTGGGCTGGGTATTTTTTGACATCCTTAATACTGCCAGGTACGAAACAATATTCATTCCCTTAGGCTAAAGTGGTTAAATAAAAAAAATTAAACCAACAAGAACCCAAAGGATCTTGTCACGCAACCTATTCATATACTGAAAAGGCACATAGTGAAAGCAAGTACACCATTATACATTGAACTTGGTCTCCAAGCCAAATAGATGATCTCACGACTATGTCTCCTTCCTCACGACTATCTCTTCTTGCTCACGGTTGTGTCTCCTTTGCACCAAGTGAGATGCACTCCAAAGTATCCACCAAAGATCGATTAAAAGACCCAAAGGTTCCCAAAGCTAGATGGTGCTTCAATGGGTTATCGTTGATCCTAATATCTCCAAAAATAAACCATTTAAATAGGAATTTATTGCTTAATACATGAGCTAAATGGAAAACCTTTTAGTTCTTGTTAAATGGAAGAAGAAATTTGCAAGTTTGGAAGAAGACAAAAGAGAAAAATGAAAAGCTGAAACTGTGGAGAGAGTAAGATGAAAAACAACAACAATTCTTTTTCTAAAACTAGAAAAACGAAAATCCCCTCTTACTTTTTGACAAAACTAGGGTTAAAAGGGTTTCTTGAAAAAAGTCTCAAATGCCCTTGTTTAAAAGAAGCAAACGAATAAAGCATAAGGTTAACATTCCAAGGGGTATAAACATATCCTTATGTTCTTTGCATGGACAACCCATATCTTTATAAATTTGGCATTGTAAATTTCATTTAATTGCCATTTTGTGACTTTGCCATTTAATCTCATGCTTCAAAATAATTAAGCATTTGACCCAATTGCCATATAACTATACCATATAATTATATATATGTATTATTTTGTTGAGCAATAAATTTATAGGACTTGTCATACATATCAAATAAATTTATCTAGGATTAAATTTGTTATCTAATAACATTTATTCTAATACCATATAACTACCAAAATAATTTTAACATTTAAAATTGATTTTATCGTCATAGTCACATCTCTATATCATTTACTAAAATAATTTCATTTTTCTAATCAAATCTTTTCTAGTGTGACCCATTGGGATCCATGTCATGTTGACAATAGAATTTAGACCCCTTTTAATTATATACATTATAAGCAGTATCTAACAAAATACATTATAATTACTCAAATGACGTAGATGATAAGTATTATACAAAAATCACAATCCTGAAGCAAAATTGCCCGTGTCAATTTTCTTGTCTCGTAATATCCTGTATAAATGTAAGATGGGAATATGCCATTCTTGCTAATTTATTCCTTCTTGATTTTACAAAGTAAATCGGAAATATGATTAACTCCTTAATCATATTGCATGCATACAATATTACTTTATCAAGGGCCCATATGTAACATCCCATTACCCATGATAAGACTTGAATAATGAATATGAGAATTTACTGAGAAACTAGAAAATACATATCTTGTTTAAGTTAAATATGACATGCACTTTTTTTCACATTAATATGATTGTACATGCATTCATGATATTTTTAGGGTATAATTTAGTTATTAACACGATTAAAATGTGATTTGGCAATTTTGGTAATATTGCAAGTATTTCAAATTTTTTGGTGAATTTTTGAAACTTTGGACTGCTAATAAGTGACAAATGTAATACATGCACAAGGACACGTAGTACATGTTTTATGTGGAAGAATCAGTGCAGCTTTATCTCACTATCTTGTTCTTCACTGAAAGTACAGCTTTCAAAACTCTCGTTATGTTTAGTCATCATCGAACAACAAGTTGTGATTTTGTATCTTTGATTCACTCTCACTAGTAGAATCCTTTTTGAATCAAGTAAGTTGTATTTAACTTTTTTTTTGGATGTTGTGTAAATGATGTTTGATGGTTGAAATTGAGTTTATGCATGAATTGAGAAAGTTCAGTAGTTTCGGTGTTAATGCAGAAAATTATGAGAATGGATAAATATGGATACTCTGTTTTGTTTTGGAGAAATTCTTATATGTTGGATTCACTGTTTACATGCGTGAATCTGTAAAGTTGTTTAAAATGTGCTAAAAATTTTGTTGAACCATGATTTTGATGATGGCTAATGTTAAATATGATTATATGCATGTGAAGGTATAGCAGTAGAGTTCGGGGGATACATGTCCTAAATGACTCAAATGAGGATTTGAAATTGTGAATGTGGGGAAAATGTTGAAAATTGAAAATTGCATGTGTGAGAATCGGATTTTGATGTTTAACGTGAATCTAGGATTTTTGGAATTTTGTGAGTACTGATGAGCTAAAAATGAGTTAGAAGAATTGTCTGCAAGTTATTGGAGTTAATTGATGTGAGATTGAGTTTCTGAAAAATTTACAGTAGAGAGAAGAAGAATAGTTGGAGTTTCGGATTTGTGATTTTGGGAGTGTAAAATTGAATTTGATTTGTGGAGAGTTTGTATTTGGAGTTAGAAATGTGGAATAGATGA
Source organism: Erythroxylum incrassatum (assembly GCA_026546855.1). NCBI lineage: Eukaryota > Viridiplantae > Streptophyta > Magnoliopsida > Malpighiales > Erythroxylaceae > Erythroxylum > Erythroxylum incrassatum. The sequence continues at coordinate 1,962 of JANVCL010001891.1, read as the reverse complement.
ATTAGGAATGTGTTTTGCTAGAAAAATAAGGAAAATGGAAGGAGAAGAAGAAGATAGATTCGATGAAGAAGAAGAAGGAAGCATGACGGTGATTTCTCAAAAACATTCAGCAAAGTCACTATCGTGCTTTTGTACGACAGCGATTTCACAGGATGAGTGAAAATCGCTATTGTGCAAATGCATGATCGCGACTTTCAATTGAACTTTTCTGAATATACTTCAATCTTTTTGTTATAACTTTCTCATCCGATACCCAAATGACTTGGTTCTTAAACCAATAGCTTCATAAGACATTTATCTACATCTCCACCAAAAATTATAGCTTTCTTAAATGTATTGTTTGATGAATTTAAAGTGAAATATGACTGTGCTGAAGTATGATAACTGGGATGATTTTTACTGAACATACTTTGGTAATTGGAGTATATCTTGATCTGTGGACCTCAGAATGAGATAATTATTAATTTTGATTAAACTAGAGTCATAAGGATACAAATTTTCTGAAGAGATTAAATGTTAATTTTGTCTCTAAGAATACAGAATTTGAATTGAAGTTCAATCCATAGTACAATTATAGTTCATAGAATAGTACAGAGTAAAGTGGGTATAACTTATGGAATACTGAATCAAATGGTATGATCTTGGTGTCAATAGAAACTCAAGACATTGGAGAACAACTTTCTAGAAGAAGATGTTGCCTAATTTTGTCATTTAACCTATCAGATTAATTATGCAAAGCTGACCTGAAAGTATGTTATTAGAAAAATCTGAAGTGGTCAATTGGGTTATGAAAATGATTTCACATTGTTTCATTTTGGTACAAATTATAAGTACAAATGATAGTAATGAGGGCTTTGATATCTAATCGATTTGATGATGAGAATCACAATAAGATACCCAGAATTGTCATTGAACATGCATTGTGTATACTTTATCTAAGTATATGTGCATAAAGGAATACTTAAACATTTATACAAAAGTGTGATATTTGTAAATGTGTTTTGTATGATATAAAGCAGCTCATTAAACGCTAGTCAAACATTGTCAGATCATCTAGGCAATAGCATATTGGAGCGTACTGTGAGTCAACCTAGATGAATTTCCTAGGATTGATTTGATTTGATTTGTAAAGCTTCCAATTATTGAACTGTTGTGATTTGTTTCTAAATTCTAGGCTTAAATTTTGAGGAGTAAATATTTGGGACTGTATTGGAAGTACTCTGATTTGTTTGATAATTCTGTATGAAATGTCGATTCTCAACGAAAGTTGAATGCCAGACTTAGGTCCGAAGATTATGAAATTCTAATTGTATTATGCTATGTGAATTATCAACGAAAATTGAACGCCGAACTTATGTCCGATGATTATGAAATTATGACTGTGCTTTATAAATGATTATGATATACGGTAAATTATGAATTGATGCATTTCATAAAATGCATGCTCAGATAAAGGCGTTGTGACTGGAGTAGCCGGTATCAAGCACTTGCACGTAAAGCTTTGCTCCGTGATATATGATTTTGCACGTAGAGCTTTGCTCCGTGATATATGATTCTGCATGTAGAGCTATGCTCCGTGATTTGTTTTGATTGAGCTCAATGGGTCAGTATTTGTATATGTGATAGGCACTCGGTCACAATAATAATTGTTGGATCCCGTTTTTGGAATCCAACTACTTAAACCGAATCGAAACATATCATACAATCACACCTTAGCTATCATCGCTTTAACTTTTTTTTTACACATCATTCGAAGTCATTCAATTTTCAATTTTAAATCCATCAATTCTTCAATCCATTTTATACATCAAATTCCATCATACCACATTCATATTCGAAAACATTTTGTCATTCACCATAATCATATCTTCTCCCAATACAATTCATTCCATCAATTTATCTCATGCCATTCATACACAATTCCCATGTCATGTCCATATACAAATCCATACACAATTGGTA
>JANVCL010001829.1:0-11762 GCA_026546855.1 Erythroxylum incrassatum | reverse complement strand
TAATATTTATACTCTCGTAATTTTTTAAAATTATGTCATCATAAGTTATTTTACACATAAACAACTAATACTAAATAGTTAATTTTACTAAATATTAAATAACAAACAGTTAATACAATCTGCTAGTTAAATCAATTAATAGAATCAGCTATCAGCTATCGACTAACAGCTAATGCAAAGAACTTTATTTTACCGTCCCAAAAAGTAGCAGTGCTTATATAAAAATAAAAAAAAGTCAGTACTTTACTCGCGAACATGAATCTTAAGTAGTACACCGACCAGTCAGTGCAAGAGGATAAAATACCTAAATGCTGACACGCGATAGATAAAGCTGGTCCGGTCCATGTAACAGAATTCAGTTAGCTGGAGCAGGGCCTGAAGATAAAACTTGCAAAACTACGTCATGATTTGTTCGTAAAAAATCAGAATGCCATTGTTTAACTCAGATTCCCAATTCTGTCACTACTAGATATTTTAATTTCAACCAATATTTTAAAAATTAGATCAAAATTTATACCAATAAAATAATAAATTTAAAGTTTCAATTAATATTAGATCGTAATAAAATCGACTAAAAATTAAATTAAATTAAAAATTTAAATATATAATTAAAAAATTGTTTATATCAATAAAAATATTTAAAATTAAATTAAAAAATTGTTAAATAAAAATTAATTAATTAAGAAAAAGAAACCACTTAGTTGAAAGATATAGGCCGGACTCTAAAGTCTCATGGACTTGAAACCACTATTTCATCCGAGGCCCAATCTGTACCTGCCCAGCACTCTGCGCAGCATTATAAAACAGTCGGTCCAATACTACGACGTTTCATCATAATTATTTGGGTAAAAGAGGATGACCTAGTTTAATAAATTTTGGAGAAATATGTGATCTTTAAAATTTTTATAACTTTTATCTTTTAGACTAATATATAAAATATGAACATTAAATATAAAGTAATAAAATAATATTTATATTAAAAAATTTAACTAATTCAAATTAATAAATTAATAAATTTTTTAATTTAAGTTAAATTTAATTATTTTAAGGCAAAAAGGCTTAAAATTATAAATAATTTCTATAATTTTAAATAACATAAAAATTTCTAGAATTTTAAATTATAAGAAAGATTTATCCATCCTAATTACTTGCACGATATTTAGGCGGGAAGGCTCAGGGAAATACATCCCTTTGACCATTGATACGAAACCGCTCAGCCGAAAGCCTCTGCTGAATTGAAAGCTTCTCGTAGAAGATAACAGTAAATGGATACAGAACCACCACCTGCGACGGTGTCGGCGGCGAGGCACACCTGTATAAAACTTGAAACCGACGGCGTCGAACCCTTATTCGTAAAAGGCACCTGGTTCGATTCTTACTTCCACCTCTCCATCTCCGACGGTCTCCATTCCTGGGTCTGCAACGGTACTCACATTAACACAAACCCTTTTGTCTCTATCAGTCTGAAAAAATATTCTTACTTTTTTTAGTATTTGGTTGTTGAATTTTGGCACAGCTAGCGATGAGGAAGTAAGAGAGAGAGCTGATCAATGGGACCAACCTGTCACTGACTACATTCAGTTGGCCGAGAAGCACTTGGGTTTCCAGCAACCCGGTTCTGTTTACCGATTCTCCGATGCCGGCGGGGGCCATAAACGGGTTAGTTTTGGGTTCTTATTTGAAGCGCTTGGTAGCTTCAGGAATATGCTGCTTAATACAAGTTGGGGGTCTAAGACCTTCTCAAGTCATACTTGTCGTAAGCTCTTATTGATTGCTGAATATATGTTCGTTTTCTACTAAAGCGAAAGCTGATATTTTTCTAGTTCCTCTGCTTTAGACACGAGGGTTAGTCACTTGTGTATGTCAGACGTTAAGGTTGTGGGTTCTAGTTTTAGATGTGATCTTTTTATTTTATTCGGTGGTGTTATGTTCCTTGCAGCTCTCGTGGACATTTGAGAAGGAAGGGACTAAGCTGGAGTGGAGATGGAAATGTCAGCCTTCTCCTGATAGTAGAAAGACTACAGCAGAAATCATGGACTTCCTTATGGATGCTAATATTAGGCTAAGTGTAAGTTTTTCATGTTGAATTCATATTTTCTCGCCAGATGGGAAGTAATTTAAATTAGTCTATGCTCCAGAATAAGCATTTATGTGTGAGAATTAAGAATTGATATTGTTACTGTTCTGTTCCATGTAATAGCAGCTAAATATTCAAAACTTCCTGGTGTTGTGCTGTAGCCGTGTATAGCTTCTAAACTAGTTAATGAGTAGAGATTTGTGATATGAAGCCATGAACCATTTAATTAAAGATCCTGTTCAACCCACTTATAATATATCAGATCCCAATTGACAAGGAATTGGTTGAAGCTTCTGGCAATCTGATGGGTGATTTCTAGTAGATTTCTATCCTTCATCCTTAACACATCCTCAATTCATCTTTCCAATTCAATAGACGTTAAGCACTTCCTGCTGAGCTTAGATATAATAGTATTTGAGTCACTATGTCTGTGGAAAGTAATATAATGTAAGTTTCATTTTGTTTTATTGGAATATACTGATATAAATTCACTGCATTTATTAATGTTACTAATGCATGTGAAGGAAGAAGTAGTTAGACAGACCCAGTCATTTAGTCGGCTGAAGGATGAAGCTGAGAAGTGTTTGGCACAAAGTGAGAGATTCACTAATGAGAAGAAGGAATTTGAATCTGCAATTTATGCAAAGGTAACTATGTCTTTAAATACCCAATGCTATTGTCAGTTTGTTAGTTCTGTTTCAGAGGGAGTTTGGAACAGAAATCTGATAAAACTGCTTTCTAATATGTTTATAGCTGAAAATTAAACTTATAGTCACTAGGAGTTTTATGCTTTTCTTTGTTCAAATTTTGATTGCTGCAAAAGATTAGTGATGTGTTTGAATCTCAGCAGAATTGCAAACTTCCCAATTTTGCACGATCAAGTCTATGAAATCCTACCGTGATAACTTCATGTAGTCAAAACATTTAGGAAAAGAGAACTTGCATTTGAAGGTGATTTTTGCATGACGATGTGCCACTACAAAAATCGGTCTGGAACTTGTATTAGGTTCAGTAAATAAAAAGCTGGCCTCTTAATGTTGGTTTATGCTGTTATATATGTGTAGTGGTCCAACAGAGTGAATCAAATAATGAAGTGTTTTGCCATATTACCATTTTCTCAAGGAGAATAGCAATGTGCAGGAAAATTAAATTCTAGGGACACTATAGCAGAGTAGAACTTTGTCCTGATGTACCTGGTTTAATCACTATGTCAGATTCTCTTATTACTTGAATGCAGTTTTAACTAAAACCTATTTTTGTGGTTCATAATTTTTATTGCACCATGTGGATTTCAGCCTGACACTTCTGCTCGTACAACGTATTGTTGTCGTTCATCTCTGTTTGTATGCTGCGACTTACTTGGCCTTTCTTTTTTTCTAGTTTGTTGCAGTTTTAAATTCCAAGAAACGGAAAATTAGAGAGCTACGAGATCAGCTTTCCAAAAAGGACCCTAGTGCCAAATTGTTAAAAGAAGAAGAGGAAGATTCAACAGATAAAACAGAGACTTACGATGAAGATAATGATGATGTAAGAGGTGAGGAAGAGAGTTCAGATGAAAATGCAGGCACTTCAAAAGCTATCCCAACAAGTAAAGGCCGCCGCAGAAAGAGGGTTTGAGTTGAGGTAGTATAAAATGTACATTTCCGACACAACTCCATATCCCTTCCATTTTTGTTGAGTTTGCTGAAGTTGTTATTGCCCTTCCCTTTATGTCCTGTCTTTTTAGTGGCTCTTTCTTTGGATATTAACAACTCCTCTATAAGATTGGTAAAGGACTGAGCTGGTCTCTAGGTCTCCTAAGCTTAAGCCCATTCGATCCCGAATATCCGAGCAGGCCAAACCTACCCTGGCTGTAACTGGCTTGGGCCAGAAAAAGTTTGCTGTGATTGAGTTCAAAAGAATTTGTTAAGTTTGAATTGGGGTCCGGAATACTTAAATTTGATTTTAAATATGATTAAATTAGATTTGACCTATTAACTCTACATTGAATTTGTGCCAATTTGTCATTTCTACTTTACATTGAGATATTACTATTATAAAGCATATCAACGATATGCTTTTCTATTCATAATATAGCTTAAATTTTATTTTAAATGTGATTAAATTATATTTTGCCCATTAACTTTAAATTGAGGTTGTGTTAAATTTGACATCTGTATTTTACATTTAGATATTACTATGTTAGAGCATATCAATGGTATGCTTTCCTATGCATAGAATAGCTTGCATTGCTCGGGAGTTTGACCCAGGCCCACTGTTCTTCAATAGCCCAAAACCCTAGAGCCGAGTATATGTCACTACACTGAGATATACTTGGAAGTACTTAACGTCAGGACCAATTTAATTGTATTTTATAACGGCCCAACTTAGCCATGACAATCAGGCAACTACGAGGACAAGACAACTTTGCATTTTGGAGAAGGAAATACAAAGAACAACTATTGTTCTCAGCATTTAGAACAACTATGAAGTTTGGGGATCACGGTTTTACGTTTTTTAAGGATGTTTTATACAAGACAGACACAACTGGGACATTGCTCATGACCTGTTCTCATTATTATGCGGCGTGAATTCGAGCCAAACTTTGCACCAACCTCGTGTATTGTAATGCATATCTGTCCTGCATGATTTTGCTTTGTATATAAAAATTGGCCACACATATCTTACAAGGTATGGTCTTACTTCTTGGTGTAGTTTCTATGGCAGTGGGAGTGACCCATTAAGCCATTTAGATAATTACTTTGTGTTTGTTAAGCCGAAAGGTCTCAAGACGTTATCCAAAAAGCTGTTCCTAGTTATAGGATGTAAATGCCAAGTTGAGGTTCTTTGCATATGGATATGATACCTAAAGCAATAAATATTGTCTGGACATCTTGCAAATAACGTGTATCAAAAAGAAGAAAGTGACAAAAAAAAGGATGACCTAATAAGAGTACGGTAATTGGTTCAAATTAGGTTTCAATTACTAGGTAGAACAGAAACATAGTTCTGCTAAATCCTCTGGAGTTATATGGTAATACAGCATTTCAAGAAATACCCAAATTTTAGACAGCACATGTTCTCAACTCTAACCAATAATTCTTTAGAAAACAGTCGGCTAATTGCCTAACCCACCTTGCATTGTCCCCTGTCTAACATTCTGCAGAGACGTTATTGTCAATAAGTGGTTTTAACTTGTGATTTCTTCTTCCCCTTTCTCTGTTTTCTTTTTAGCATGTGTGAGAGGGGGACCTAAGTTGATTGCCTTCCACAAATTAGCCTGATGATGTCGATTGGTTCTTATCGTCACCACCATCCCTCATTTTTTCCACCTTCATCTTTGATTCAATTGTAGTGAAAGACCTCTTGTTTAATGATAGTTCAAGTGATTAGAATATGTAAAACTCATTTGAGCTTGGATCTTTAAATTATTGCTTGTAAACCAATTCTGAATTGTTGACTCATTCAAATGATTTATTCGAACTAATTTATCGAAAAGTCGGACAAACAAGAAGGTACGAAGGCTACTTGCGTTAAACATACATGCTAAATGGGAAACAGTTTTGTTCTGACTTCTTATGCTTGGATGGCAACTTCTACTTAGGCCATTTCTGGACTTCTGATTAACACCTAAACATTATTATTATCATTGTGACAAGCTAGCATTTGTATACGTGGGTCATCAATCATGATCTTACTAATCAATATGATTAGATGAAGGCCCTCTTGCTTTCTTAAATTAAGCATATAATTGTAGGCAAAACCTGAAAGCTGTTAAGAACTTATCAAAGACAGGTGAGAGTGAGAATCAAATCAAGCAATCCCATCGTGGCCACAATAATTAGACGGCAAACGTCAAAAGGAAGCAAAGATTGGAGAATCATTTTGGATAGCTTTTTTTGCTTAATCCTCTCCCGTAACATGCATTTACCAAAGAGTGTTCAAGTCTTCTACTCTTAAAAGTCTAAAACGAGATACAAAGGTCTTGAAAAGGTGATGAGAAAAGATCAAATCCATCCCTTCAAAGTCTACTGTAGGGTTTGATATTGCGAACCTGATCAGTGATCTATCATCCAAAAGAAGTCCCTCTTTCAAGTTAAACCTGCTTTGTGACTTTATGTTGCATCAAAGTGAATATGACTTGACAATTTTTAAGTCACGAAACCCTGCTTCTCGGTAGCCCTGTCATGATAAGCATGCATCTGTAGATATACCCGCTTTTTTCTTTTTTGCCAGTCATTGCATGTGCTTCATTCAAGTGTTTGATGATGCTTTTTACACTGAAACTACTATTTATCCTGATATTGTTAGAGCTTCCAAGTGCAAACTACAGATGTAACTTCTGTGATTTAAAGCCTTACCCTTTGCAGTACAATCCTGATCAGGATCAAAGTATCTATGTACAGACAAGTCAGAGACCGGAATGATTTTTGGTTGTTATATCTGTGGTAGGAAGGACGACAACAATTAAATGACATGTTTACAAATTAATTAAGGGGTTAGCTTAGTATCAGATCTTTTTTTTAATATGTCAACAAATGATAGATTCCAATCTAAAATGAACTTAATTTTGTATTGTTGAAAAGGTCCACCAGTGTACCCTTGTGATGGTGACGGAGCTTCTACTTTTATTTAGTCGCGTCGAAGGACCCCATCAGGGACACTTGACTTATTTTGATTTAGAAAATGATTCTCAGAAGACAGTAGAACAAGAATTCTGATGGTGATGATTTCCAGACTGTCAAGAGAATGTAGCTGAAGAACCAATGTTGACTCCAGAAACTAAACAACAATTAATCTGGACAAATTTCTCATCTCTGTTACCTGAACTGGAATAGCTTTACGGAATGAGAACAGATAAAGGTCAATATCAGGAACGGATGGTGAAAGAGAACCAGAAAAAGAGTTGGTCATTTCTTGCAAGCAATAAAGGCAGGGATTTTCCATGGAGAGCTTGTAGTGTGTGTGTGGGAAGATGAGTTGCATCTGGATAATTAGTGACTGGGATTGGCAAAAGCATAAAGCAAGTGATGTTGATGCGCTATGTTCTGATCAGAGAGTCACATGCCTTAGCCAACATTGTCACCCTCTTATTTGTTTATTTTTATGGTCTGAGTTATTTTTTTTTTCTTCCTTCACTTTCCTCACATTATGTGGTCCGAACTCTCTTATCTTATCGCATTCAACCTCTCTTTTTCGTCACTAAACTTGGTCACATCAAGCGTTAGTTCCCAATTTTTCTTTTCCTCAACCAAATGGAGGGGTCTCTCTTCTATTTCCCACCTTCAAAAGATTCCAAAGGACAAGCCAACCATGTTCCTAACTCCTTCCTCTATATGTATTCTGTTCTTAATAACTTCAATACATCCTTATTAAACCCTTCTGTTCTCGAGCAAACTCCATACTCTTGCAGGAACTGTCAAAATGCCACCCGTCCACTCTAGCCCTTATTTCCAAATGGATAATCAAACCATGTTAACTTTTCTCCAGCAAACGGCCGGCCAGAGGAGACCAAAATCAAGCACAGGAGGGCTTCTCAAGATTTTCAAGCTCTTCCCCATGTTAACGTCCGGTTGCAAGATGGTTGCATTACTTGGCAGACCTAAGAAGCCATTGCTTAAAGACAAAGCTACGACGGGCACCATCTTTGGTTACCGAAAAGGGCGAGTCAGTTTGGCTATACAAGAGGATCCTCATTGCGTGCCATTGTTTGTTATAGAGCTACCGATGCACACAAGTATATTTCACAAGGAAATGGCGTCTGATATAGTGAGAATTGCGCTAGAGAGCGAGACCAAAAGTCACAAGAAGAAGCTGTTGGAGGAGTTTGTTTGGGCCGTGTATTGCAATGGAAGAAAAGTAGGGTACTGTATCAGGAGGAAGCAAATGTCTGACGACGAGCTTCATGTCATGCAACTTCTGAGAGGTGTTTCAATGGGTGCAGGCGTGCTCCCCGGTCCTAATGAGAAGGAAACAGCAGACGGAGAGTTGACGTACATTAGAGCAAGATTTGAAAGAGTTGTTGGATCCAAAGACTCTGAAGCTCTGTACATGATTAACCCCGACGGTGCAGCTGGTCCAGAATTGAGTATCTTCTTTGTAAGGGCTCATTAGAAACATAGCTTGTGTACCAACCATTCTAGGTTTTCCAAAGTACAACAAAGTTTATTCTCTTAGTCCGTTTTGCTTGTTCAAATCAGAAAAATCAGATTGTTTTTAGTTATCAACATCAGTGATGCTTTCATCACTTTTTTGTGTGTATGAATATTGTGTTCATGTCAACAAGTTTTGCCTAACTTTTTAAGTAGACAACAGAACAGACACGTTCAGGCAAAAGCCGAATTGACAGAGAAGCTTCTTTGGCAGAACACTGGCAAGAATGTTAGAACTTGGATACCTGTTGAAGCCAATCTTTTTAAAAGTCCAGTAAATTGCATGTCTAATAAATCCTAGTCGTCCAACATATCAACACAAGCTTCGCATAGTACAAAGGAAATGAGACTAGATTGATTGACCAAGCCCTGAATTTGGAACTTATGGAGTTTGATTCAACGATCATCATCATCATCCTTGACCCTCAAGTCACCAAGTCATCTCAAGCCAACACATCTATCTCTTGCTGTCATGCTGGGCCTAAAAAACATTTCGGTTATAATCCACAAACAATATGTACGAGTAGGTCCAATGTCGATGAAACTCATACGCAAGACAAGCCCAAAGTTGGTAAGTAGCGTTGAAGAACTTGACAATAAAGATACTGCAACCCATGTCCGTTTGGAGCCTAGCCTCTCTCTCACGAATGCTGCAAGTCCAATCATCATCCTGCATAAAAATGCTTCAATTTGATTCTAATTCTGTTATTAATGTAAATTTTAGTTTTTAAAAATAATTTTTTTATTTTAAATTAATTTACTTATACTTTTATTATTGATAAATTTTACATATTAAATAAATTAATTAACATATTTTATTTTAAATTAAATTAAAGCAATACAAATAATATTTTTTATTTAAAATTTTGAATAATTAAATTAAATTATTCATATTTCTTATCAATAATCAGTATTGAATAGGTAAAAGATATAATATTTGATAATAAAATTAGATTTAAAAAGGAAAGAAAAGAAAAACTATATGATTTTTATGGAATAAAAAAATAATAACTAGAAAAAAGGACTTTTCGCCTTCGTTTTCGCTTTCACTTTCTATTTCCAGTTTTTATTTTTTGTTAGATAAAAACAAAAACTAATTTAGTTGTTATTATTAATATAATTATATTTTTAACAATGATAATGAATATATATTAGCTAAAATTTAAAGATAAATTATTTTTAATTAAATAAATTTATTTTAATCTCATATATAATATTTATTAATAAAATTATTTTATTTTACTAAAATAATGTAAAAATTAACTTTTATATTTAAAAATTAACATTTATTGTAAGTAAATTTAATTATTAAATCAAATTTTATTTCGAAAATATATAAAAATTAAATTAAATAATTAGTTAAATTAAATTAATCATAGTTCTTATTAATAATTAATTTTAATTAATTAAATATATAACATTAAATTAATCATAATTAAATAATATATAAATCGTATTATTTAAAAAGAAATTTAAAATTATTTTTTAAATAGTTTTCATAATTTTTGAAACTAAGTCTCAAAAACAATTAAGACAGACTTAAACAAAAGATTTTTAGTATATTTGAAAGTAAATATAAAAACAAATACTACTGTTAGTTTCAAATCGTACTTATCCATTAGATGATAATCAACAAGTTGAGTCTAGACTGTCCAGTAGACCGAGGCAAACCAAACCTGTACTTTGACTTTGAATCTTAGTAACCAAGTCTATGATAGAAAGACCAGTATATAGTATGTTACAAAGTTCAATACCGGGATGCTTTAAACAGCCATAAGAAAGGATAAGTATGAAATACGGAATCATAGTCCACACCAATTGAACCGAGTCTAGATTTTTTGTCTAATATTATAATATTTTATTGTGTCCTTTAAATTTTAACCATTTATTTATGTAAATTTCATACAAATCTCGCGTAAGTCTCATAAAATAAATAACTAAAATTTTATAAAACAGAATAAGACGGTAATATTGGACAAAAGATATGTTATCAAAATTGAACCTCAATCTCCATATTAAGACTTGTCAAAACTGACTCCTCTAACCAAAACGTCAACCAACTGGCAAATGCAACCGATGGTTTGACATCTACATGAAACGACAGCCTACCCGTTGCCCAATCCCCAGCGGTATTCAACCAACCCAAATCACAGGCAAGATGGGCCCCACTAGATGAACCTCAGATATGACCCAGACCTTGGTTCTGATTGGACTGTTTGAGAAGTACGGAAAACAGTAGGTGAGAATAAGCAAGGGGGAGAGAGAGATAGGGAGGATTTTGATGGCAGGCGCCAGCTGTGGGATAGCATTTGCATCCATCAACTGCCCAACTGATTCTCCCACAAGTTACATCACAGGTCATGCATAAGACTCCAAATCTTAATTAATCTTGCCACGTTGGCGGCTAAGATGTCATGATGACAAACAGTTCGTTTCAGACTATGATGTCCGATTGAAGTTACCGCAAAAGTCAAAGGGCCGGATTCATCACGTGAGATGCTTACAGCCTGGGAGTGGGACCATCCTACGTGGAAGATATGGAAGTCTGATACGGTTGATAAGAGCCGTTGATCCCACTGACCGGGACTATGGATTTGGAAACCACCAGCTGTAAATCTGGGGAAAAGTAGTCAAAAAAGACGGCCAATGGACCCCACTTTCCGTTTTAAAACGTTTTTTGCTTTCGTGTTGTACAGCTCCGACCCTCCTGGCTGGCTGTCATGTTTTAAACGATCCCTCCTCGGTAACTAAAAATTGTTAATCTTACTACAAATCTTGTATAAATATAAATTAATATTATTTTTTAAAAATCACCTTTCAACCATCCGTGTTTTGCACTTCTTTCTTGCCTACGTACGGTCTATCCTCTATTATTGCAGTACAATCACGCAACTAATCCAACAAACCTAATTTTCAGATTTTTATGGACAACTTTGCCTGCGTTACTAGAATTGCTTGATATGGCTAGTCGTGGGGAAGCAAAACTGAAAAAGGTTAGAGCTTTAGATTGGTTTGGAACGGCTAAAGTTGCCATTTTGGGAAACAAGTCAAAAGCTTTCAATAAAAAGTTCACCATTGACCTCAATATCCAGTTTTCTTATACCAAAATAACAACACAAAAACACAATAATTGGTGGAGATTGAATTATCAAAATGACAAAGCTAAAGGGACGAGAGGCAAAACAGAATCAGGCATACAGATTGCGGAAAATGTTTTGAAAATTCCCCCGTACCAACTTTACAAAAGCCAGCTTCCTGGAACAACCGCTCTTTGCTTCACTCTCTCTTTTTATACACTTCTAAAAGCAACTTCATGCACCTTTCTTTTTGTTTTCGATTTCCATATATAAGCCTTAGTGACTCACTACCTTTCCTCACTTTTCACTATCATTACCCGTCCAAGTAATACTCTTTCCAAGTAGTGTTCTTCAATGGAATTGGAAGCAATGAACATGTGTTCCACTTCATCTTCTTCAGACTCTTCCTCTTCAGAGTCTTATGGTAATAACAATGATCATAAAACCCCCAGAGGCACAAACAAGCCGGCACGAATC
>JANVCL010001812.1:0-27773 GCA_026546855.1 Erythroxylum incrassatum | reverse complement strand
TAGAGGGCATTCGCGTTTGCAGTGTCTTGGAATCCGAAAAAGAAGCAACCCATTCACGACAATAAGGTATTTTCGTGAATCCTTGGTGTTTTCGATTATACGTCATGTTCTTATATGGTCTTTTCCGCAGAGTATTTTGAATATTCAGGCCGTACGCGATCCAACAATCCATTCCACCACTGTGGAAATTTACATTAAAATCAAGTTGAACTAACATCAACACAAATAGAAGATTCCTACAAATTTGTGGAGCAAATTATACTTCATATAAGATAAGAGGTCGTCCTCCACGCATGTCCAATTTACATGTGCCAATTCCTTGTACAGTAACTTTGGAATTGTCACCTACATAAAACCATCGACTACCATATGGGAGTTTACGAAACGCCAGGCATCTCTATCCTTCGCTACATGGTTGGTTGCTCCTGACTCTGTAATCCACAAAGGATGTGATTCAGTTAGGAAAACAGAACAAGAAACATTCACAAAACAAATGTTTGTCCTATAAAGTTGTACCTTTTTAGACTCGGTACAATCTCGAGCAAAATGGCCCTTATTACCACAATTATAACACTTCACATGTTTCATGTTCTTCTTCTTAAAGGGACGCTTTCCCTTTCCACGTTGGTTCTAATTTTTCTTCTTGGATTCTTGAGGGGAGTGGTTGAATTTCTTATTCTTCTTCCACTGATATACACCATGATTCTTTTGTTTCTTATTTATAGCTCCATGTGAGCTAGAACTAACTGCATATGCCTCAGAAGACATCTTTGAGGCTTCAAGACGCTCTTACTCTAAGATAAGATGCCTTGTAGCATCTTTCATTGTCTTGATGTTTCATTATGAGTTAGGTGCATCTTCATATGCTCCCAACTCTGAGGTAGTGAACGAATCACAGTTAGCACCTGTTGCTCATCAGACAACTCATGGCCAACATCACGTAACTCACTTACCATGTTGGACATTTTTCTCTAATGCTTTTGCCTTGTATCATCTGAGCGCTTCTTATAAGTATCAAACTTAATTGTAAGTGACCTCACTTTGGTTACTGAAGCACCTCTAAAACAAGCAACCAATGTGGACCATATGTCCTTTGCAGTTTCGAATTTACGGAACTCACGCATGATATCATTATCCATGCTACTCAGCAACGTGATGCGAGCTAAAGAGTTCTTCTTTCTCCATAATTCATATGCATCACGGTCCCTTCTATGTTGGGTTGTAGTGCCCTCCTTAGGAACATCCATGGTAAGGTTTAACAGTTCAAGAGCCTCTTACTCTTCCAGTACATATGGGATTTTCATACTGCAAATTTCATAATTATCACCATTGAGTTTCTCACCCCTATTGAGTTCAACAACAATATTCTTCGAAGCAGTAGCCATTTTGAAACACTAAGTTTCTATAGTAAGAAACAAATTTATATGCACGTTAATGTCACATTAATCGTTCATAGAGTAAATAATTCGATTAAAATTGCTTATGAAATCAAAAGTCCACAAATGTGTTCAATCATCATTTATACAACAATTAAATCCTAATTACTTTTCTCTAAGTGAATTCCTATATAAAATTCATGTAAACATATTACATAAATATTAAGACTTTTTTCTTATAAAAAACAACCTATTGTATTAAATGTGCTTCAACCTACGAACAGTCTATAGGTAACTAACCCTACGCGGAAATGAGGTCACGAGTTTGCATGGCACAGTTTGCGAAGCTCTATTTACAATAGCTCTTACTATTTCCATTGGAAGACCTGTAGGATATAAAGTCCTAATCAACTCCCTTCTACGCATATGTTTAATAAATGTCATCACTAGCAAATTATAAGTCTTATCAGGTATATTATTCCAGAACATTCGTAATAGTTCGCCTTGAGGTTGAGGTAATGTAGCAAGCAAAGTCATGTACTTTATTTCAGCATCTGCGTAAGTTAGGCAACCTCCAAAATATAACTCTTGCATCATGTTATTAACTGAAATAATAACATGTTGTGTTAGACCGTCTTCAGGCATTAAACACATGTTAACCAACTGTATAAACATGCTGCCAATTCGTCTCTTCTGTGTCTCACATCGAATAAGCTTAGGCGTTTGCTTAATAATAGGCATTTTCCTGAAAAAATTTTTTTTTCAGGAATTAGAAGAGTATACAAAATAACGAATTATTTTGTCTAACACATGACGAACTTATGCTCATATATGGAAATAATTTAATTTATTATTTTGTTATATTTGTTTATCAACAATTCATTGAACTAATCAAAATATGCTTTTGATATCTAATCAATTAGAAACTTATTTCTAATTTAACTTATAATTGAACTAATCAATTATCTTGGTTTAATTAGAAACTAATTTTTAATGAAACTCCTATCTTATGTTAACTAAACAAATTAGTATTTATTTAATTAGAAAATAAACCAACGAAATTAATTTATTTCTAAGGTTATTTTTAACTAAACAAATTAGTCTGAGTAAATTAGAAAACTAATTTCTAATTCTTTATATTATATTTATAATTCTTTATAGTTATAAGTGGTTATACCACAAATGTATATTACATATGTAGATATATATATATATATATATATAATGTTTGTCTTATTATAAATATATACAAAACGTGGCATATGGCCCACTGCTTTTGAAAAACTCAAATGTTAAAATATTATCAGACAAAAGCAATAGCCATTTTTGTCAATGAAACGTATTAGAAACAAACAACTCTTATAAAAGGCCACGTGCCTCTTCTTTCTCCTGTACACACGTTGTCTTATGCGAAGGTTTACTTTTGTTTAAGAACAAACATCCTCTTCTTCTCTGTTGTGTTTTGTTTTTTTCTACGTTTTGCGTTTTGTGTTTTTTTTTAACATTTCTATCTTCCATGTTTTATTCCATGTTCTACAACCTATCAACCTTCAGCACTCTTAACCTTACACACCGAAGAAGTCATCAGCCTTGGACCATAAACTCAAATGTTTATTGGTCACATCAAGGATACAGTGCATATAGGAGAGGTTTGAAACTAGAAGAGTAACAAGAATATAGATACGCAGATGTAATGTACAAACACAAACCCTCAAGACAAATAGGGATTTTCATCAAACAATTTCTCAAAAACCGTATAAAACCTTGTTAAAAAAGAACAGTCACGAATGGCTTTGGAAAAACAGCATATCATATTCAAAAACAAAAATCATCAATACCGAAATAGTCATCTTCCCAAACATATGTATATAAGATAAACAAATATTTAACCATGCTCTGATACTAATGTTAAAAATCAACATATTGAAACATAGCCACAAAGATTATGTTAAACACAGGATCGATTTTATCTGCATAGAAAACGAAAAACACATACTTGGTTGATCATTGTTATTCCACTGGTTAAAGAAACTTTTTACTGCAGAGAACTTTTTTCTTCCTTTACTTGTTCTTCGTGTAAAAGACAATCACACATATTTGAAGAAACACACATTGCTTTAGTTATATGTTTCATTCTTCGGTTCTTTTACAGTTAAACAAAACTATAACTCCCTCTGGTAGTTATATGAATAATAATGACTTAAAAACCCCTCATGGATGTATAATATGTCATTATCTCCTACTCCCACATGATGGGTTTTAACAAAGATCATAGATAGACTAAAGATGGTTCTGGACTCGATCGAAAATTTCTCAAAAAAATTCTAAAAACTCTAAAAAGCTACAAAATGAGTTTGAACGAGCTTTAAAAGCCCCGAAATGTGCTTTGGAGATTTAGGTCTCACTTTCGAGTGAAATCAGGATTATTTTGGTAACATTCAGTGATTTTTGGATTCAATATGAAAATTCTTTCGGGCAACTAAAAAGTTATCGAATAATTTCAAAATACGATAAAAAGCTCCAAAATTAGGATTAGAGTCCATAAGAACTGAAACAGTTCAAAACGGAGGTTGTTTGAATAGAATTTAGGCAATCCAAAATTATTGGACTAAAATGCCCTTTTTGGAAAATAATGGAATAATGGGTTTTGAGGATTTAAAACCCATTTGAAATTTTTGTAAGAATCCAATCAATCAGAATTGACCCTAATTAGAGTATCTTATGGTCAATTTGAAAATAAGATGGTTGTGGAATGTTATCGGGATTTAATTCGGTTAGTTAGTCAATTAAATGCATTAAAGGTCAATTTGGTCTTTTTGTACTCATTAAGGACAATTTGGTCTTTTTACATGATATCAGTGGATTGATGAGTCGTTAGAGATGACCAATGAGGTAATGACGTGACTGATGAGTCATTAGTGATTAAAAATAGGAAGGTGATATGTGTAATCCATTAAATGAGTATAAAAAGCAAAACTTAAGACATTTTGCTTCATTCTTTTAACAAAAACGTGAGAGTGATGAGAAAGTAACCCTGAGACCAAAAAGAAAGGGAAAATCAGAGAAGCTAAAGGTGAACATCAGCCAAGGAGAGAGGAAGAAGACTGCTAGTCATTTTTTATAGAATTTCATGGTGATTTGGAGGAATCTTGAAGTATTCATCAAATACCTAAAAGATTGGAGGAAAATGTGGCAAGTTTTCTAGCTTAAATTTCTTATTTTTATGGGATTTCTTAAGTGAGATGGATGTATTTTAAATTAATATTACTTTGATGTTTCTTTGTATGGAATTAGTTGAATATGACAAGAGAGGAACGTGTAGTGGAATTTTGTCTTAGGTTAATTTGAATCAGTCACATTTTTTTGGTCATAACTCGTCCTACAGACATCAAAATTGTTTGATTCAAATTGGAGATGAAACTTAAGACATAGAACTAAAATTCTTTAGAAGAAACCTAGACCTAATTATAGATGAATAACATTGGAAATTGGGATTGAAAATGGTAACCTGATACTATCCCTATGTTGAAGTAGCTTGTGATATTTGGTACATGTTTCATTATTTAGAAGTTGAAATGACATGATTTTTGAAGCTATGAAAACTAAAGACATAGGAGAACAAATTTTTAGAAGATCTCAAAACCAAATTCGAACGTTTACTATATGAAAATTAAGGAACAAGTGGAGGTATAGATTCTAGACATGGGTCATAACTGTGACTTATCATGCATGATTGTGAAATGGTGAATTAAATTGGGTGAGATTGTGTTTTAAAGAAATTGGTAAGATAGAATGGGTAAAATATGGTATTTAAGTGGCTTTTAAAGTTAGATTTGAAAACGAAGAACAATGGGTTAACTTATGGAAGTAAGCAGAATACGTTTAGCGTAAGTTTTACGCGACTAAATACTAACCTCGAATTTGGTTAAACAAAATTATGGTTTTAATGTCTTATATCCTAATTTGGAATAAATTCCTAAGCAAAATGCATTTTGTGTAGGTAAAGGGGAGGCTTAAAACGCGTGAGTGTACTTGGCGATAAGTTTGTGAAACCATGAGTGTATTTTAATTGTTTTATATGACTAATTTTTTTGCAAAAGAATTAATAACATATGATTGTTCTTTAATTTGATTTTATGAAAATAATTTCTATTTATGAAGACTAGAAAATTGTGAGTGTACTTTAAATTGAGTTAATGCAAATTGGTTTTCATTTGATCATAAAATGAATATTTATGCTGAGTTTTATACAAATGATATTTTATAAGTGAATATTGCTAGCATAAGTGTATGCTTTGGCAATATATGAGTTTTAATTTGAAAGTTGAATTTTATATGATTGAGAGTTACATTGAAATATTCACTTATGAATCTTCCCATATTTGATTTAGAAAATAAGATGAGTCGTAAATGTAAGAGTTGCTTTTCCCTATGGTACACCGGTAAAATTTATACATGTTATTATACCAGCATAATTATAGTGGTTAACCTATTACGGGTGAGCGATGTAGAACCAGCTAAATAAATAGTGGTTAACCAATCATGGGTAAGCGATGTAGAACCAACTCACAGAGTTGTTATGAGTAAGTGACGTAGAACCAGCTCCGTAACTACCATTATATAGCGGTTAATCTATTACGGGTAAGTGATGCAGAACCATCTACGTAAATAGTGGTTAACTAGTTACGAGTAAGCGATGCAGAATCAGTTCCGTGACTTTAGACCTAATGTATCATATGGTAAAAAAAACTAGTGGTGGGCTATGTTGAGTAAGGAAAGTCATAAAAATGGTAATGTCATCATTATTTATGTTAAAAGTGATTTGAGGGGCAAATTCTAGTGGATGACTTATTTTCAGTATAAAATTTTTCAAAAAAATTATTGTCACCATTGTTTATTGTTTAAGGAAAAAACAAAAAATGGAAAATTGAAACTTGTATATTATGAGTTTAAGGTCGGAAAACATTTTGGAATAGTATTTAAGAAAAAATGAAATTTTGTTTTACGAAATGTTATATTATTACCAGATTTGATGATGCGTGAATAAATTGTTATGCGAATGCTTTACCATGAGTTTTATGACTATATGAGAATATTTCAATTATATTGTTATAAAAAGTTTAGTAAACTGATTACACTCACAGAGCTTGTTTAACTCACACTTATTTTTATGTTTTTAAACAAACCACCCCAGGTATGCATACAGGTGTTGCAGTAATTATTGGGGATTCAACTTTTTGGGGAGAGGTGTTGCAGTAATTGGGACTTCACTACAAGATTAGTTGTATCATCGGGTGTTGTTATGCTTGTGTCATTTTGATATGTACATTTGTGTAAAAAATGGATGTTTATAAACGCTTTTAAATGAAATGCACGAATATGTGTTAACTTTTTAAATTTTGTAGTGATTGTTGAGAATTATTTGTTTGGGGTGCTTGTGAGTGGACTAGAAGTCCAAAATTTGTAGCTGAGAAATTGGTGTGAATATAGAAGTGTTTTGAAATTTTACAGGGCTTTTTAAAATTTTGGGAATGTTAAAATTTAGTCGTTGTGTTGCCAAAGTTTTTAATAAAATGATAAATAAAAAATTTCTCACTATTTTCCACGCTTTGAACATATAAAGGTTTTTAACAATTGGGCAACTTGACTTTACGACAACTCTTTGGTTGAGTTAGATACAAATGGAGCTCTACCCTAGGGTCATCGGGAAGGCTCCACTCGAGTTTCGGAAGGGAAACTCCGGGTTAGGTCCTTTCATTCTTTGTCCCTCAATAGCTTCCACAACCTCTTTCCTAACAAGTTTACAAACCTGATATGATAAATATCTAGTCCTCCCTTTCCTTTCAAAGTATAGATTACTTTAGTTCTTTGTTTCTTCTTAAGTGTTCTATCTATAGGAAATACTTTAAAATTTTCTTTATTTTTTGATGATTTTTTAAGGAAAATAAACATGGCACAACCAGTGGACATTTAGATTAAATAACACTGATTTGATAAGTTCCAATCTTCCTGCATAAGATAAGAATCTACTATTCCAATGCTGGGCTCTTAAGTTGATTGACTTGATTAAAAGCTTGCAATGGTCATATTTTTTCCTTTTATCTGTTACAAAGATCCCTAAGTATTTGCAGGGTAGGGAACGAATGTTGAGGCCAATAATATGAGAAAGCAAGCTAGAGACTGATTGAGCATCTGAATAGACAAGGAAGTTGCTTTTAAGATTTGTTAATAATAAAACCCGATATTAAGTTGAACTTGTTTAAATAGGACATTAAGATTTCAACAGAGTTTTGATTAGCATGATAAGAAGTAAAATATCATCAGTATGAGATATATTAATAAGGTTTCAATGCTTACAATTTTAGTGAAACCTGAAACCTATCTCTAGTATTTTTATCAATTTCAAACTTGTTAACATCTCTAACAAATTATGAAGACGTAAGGTGAAATTGGTCTCATTGTCTCAATCCTTTGACGCTTCTAAATTAATAGGAAGTCTCTCTATTAATCAAGATAGCATATGATGCTATTGAGAATCATTTCTTTAACCAGTTGATTAATTTACTAGGAAAACCAAAGTCTTTAAAGCTTTTAATAGAATGCTTCAATTAATTGAATCAAAAGCCTTTGACAAGTCAATCTTAAGAGAGTAGCTTTTGAGGGATTTTTTTTCTAAGATAATCCTTAAAGAGATCTTAAGAAATAATAAGATTATCTCCAATTCTCCTTTCATGAATAAAAGCCCTCATATGTTGATTGATAAAGTATTTCAAGACCTCCTTAAGTTTAGTAATAAGGAGTAAATAAACAAAATATAGATGATATTGCAAAATGGAACAAATCTAAAGTTATATGAAGAGTTAGAGTTATGCTTTTTAGGTATTAGTGTGACATAAGTTTTATTCAACTCCTTAAGCATCATACATGATTGTAAGAATTCCAATATTGTACATGTGATTAATTCTCCTGTTAGGTGTAAAGTGGTTTGCAAAAATAAGTATTAAGCCTTTACTAATTCTCATGTTAGGTGTAAAGTGTTTTGAAAAAAAAAGCATTAAGCCCATCAAGGCATGGGGACTTATTAGGATTTAATTGAAAAAGAGTCTTCTTGATATCACTTACCTCAAAAGGCATCACTAGCATCTCTTTTCTACTAGGAGGAAAGGAGATCAGGTATGAAATTCTTCATCTCAAGCAATAAAGAGCTATGGTGATTAGTATATCCCATTAAGATTTTAAAGTGTTTGAACGCAATAATTTTAAGCTCTTCTATCTCTAAACTAGCATACCATTTTCCTTTACTAAGAATTATATTAATGTTCCTCCTATAGAGAATTGCATTATGGAAAAACCTCATGCATTTGTCTTCTCCTCTAAGCCATATGATCTTAGCTCTTTGCTTCAACAAATAATGGTGGTTATCTAGAATTTTAGCATACAAAGTTGAAGCCATTATTCTTTAGTTTTAGAAGGGGTTTAGTAGGGAGATCATCAAGCTCTAATTGTGCCTTCTAAAGAACTTCCTAACAAATTCTTAATTTTTCATATTTTAAGGCTTGTATTTAGTGCATTTTCTTGTTTATTTGTGTGTTTTTATTATTTTTGGTTTGTAAGTTGTTTATATTTTGTTTTCAAGTCATAATTTACTTATTTGGAGTAAACAAATTTGGATAAGTTTGGGGCAATTCAAAGCTATTTTGACTAAGTTATGGAGTTCAAGATAAGTACAAGGCTCTGTTTGAAGAGTCTAGGATGTGTTGATTGCTTTTTATGTTCACAATATACACAACTATGTTGCTTATTAAAAAGGTTATTTCGTAAGACACCGTGTTCATATACTTGTTGGATCTAAAAGGTGTTATTTTTATAATACAGATCCATGAAAATGCTTGTGTTCATGCTTGTGTATCACTTGGAATTTGTATTTCAAGGCAAAATTTAGAGGGAAAAGAGGGAAAAGGCTTAGGAGACATAATTAGAAGCCCTAGGATGCAAAAAGAACGAAGAACAAGAAAATGAGCCATTTAAAGTGAAATTTTGTCGATCTAAATTAAATTTCTTAAAGAATGAAAGGGATTCTTCATGTTTCCTGTGATTTTTTGTTTTCTATTTAGTTGTATGTTATGTTTCGTATGATTACAAATTAAACCCTTTATGGTATGACCTTATAGTAATTTTTATTTTAATTTACTTTAGTTTTATTGAAATTAAATTATGTGTTGTTTATTATTCTTCAATTAATATTGCCAATATGTTAATTCATGTTTGATATCATGCAACGGAGAATGAGAAATCCTTTCTATGAATGGATCTAGCATAATTGAAAGGATTTTCATACAAACCTAGAAATAGGTCAACACAAATCTTCCAAATTTCAATCAAACTTAACAATGAAATTCATAAATTGATTAATTCAATCATACGGGTTTTAATTAAAAAGAGATTTGATTAATCAACTTAGTATTAGTTGTTAACAATCTTGTGAAAGATAACAGTATAAATGAGGAATTTTTACAGTCAATTGAATTTTATATGAAATTGATGTGTGAAGTCATAATTACAAGAGAAGTCATGGAAAAAATCAAATTTAGGGTATCAATGTTTCCATTGATTCATTAATTTATTTATAGTCTATTAATTATGTTAATATGTTCTTAGTTCATTGTTTTAGTTTTGTATCTAATTAATCAATATCACCTTAACTTATCAGTTAGATAATAAGTAATCATAATCACTAGAGGATCAACACTTAAGCAATAGGTACACTTGTTTGGAATTATCTATAGGGTAGGGGATCAAAATACAAATATCACTATAAAGTGTTTAGTGCCATTGCCAAGACTAAGTTTTTAGGAACACTTGACTTCTATTAATTTGGCCATTATTTTTCTTTTACAGTTATTTTCTTTCTTAAGTTGTTTTAGTTTTAATTACTAACACCCTTGTTTAACATTATTTTAGGAGCATGGCTTGTTTGTGACCCAAAACAATCCATTTGAGCTTGTTATAAAAGATCCAAAAATTAAGAGAATGAATTTGTAATCTTAGAACGAGACTTAGATAGAGGGAAGAAAAGTGAGAGCAAGGATTTAAAATCATACAACCATTAATCATGCCAGAATTGCAAAGGACTATGTCCGAATATGCAAGACCATTATTGACTATAACTGATTCCAGTACCATCAGGCCAACTTTTATAGCTAAAAATTTTAAGATTAAGCCAAATATCATGAAGATGGTGCAACATTTTTTTTCAGTTTGATAAATTACAAGATGAGGATTCGAACATTTATATAACAACATTTTTAAAGATCTATTATACATTTAAGATTAATAGTTCCACTAAGTATATAATTAAATTAAGGCTATTTCCCTTTTTGTTAAGGAATTGGGCTAATAGTGATTAAATACTTTGACTAAGGGACTTACCACTACATGTTACTAAATGGCTGAAAATTTCCTGATGTGGTACTTTCCACCAATCATGACTGCAAAGATAAGGAATGTCGTCTCTTCGTATGCACATATTGAGTAAGAACCTTTGTATGATACAAGTGAGAGGTTAAGGACTTATTGAGAAGATGTCCACTCCATGGACTTACTGTATAATGATTCATTATGGAGATGACTATGAATAGCTATCAATGGAATTTCACTAGAGTATAACCTGCTAAGCTATTGCATTTATGATGCTGATGTAGTTATAGCTTTGGGAGTTCAATTTGAAGATGTTAGTAAAAAATTTATGGATTGTTAATTGTATAATAACCAACTCAAGTTATGTAGTGTGATTTATGTTGGGGCAGTGTATGCAAGCTATGATTGTCAAATTGCTAATGCTATAGAAAAATTGGTTGAGCATGTTGATTATATGGGTAATGCACTTCATCCACAGAATAAGCCATACAACAATATATATGTTCTAGGTTGGAGAAACCACGTGAACTTTCTTCCACAAGGATTTCAACAACACCATCCACCTCAAGAGAAGAAATCTATCCTCAAAGATATTATGAGAATTTATTTAGGCTACTGAAACTTCAATGAGAAATTAAAAGGCTTTTATTTATAAATTGTAGAGCCAGATTAGACTACTTGCCAAGTTAGTCTTTGCGAGAGAATAGGGAGACTTACCTAGCAACCCCAAAACTAAGTCCAAAGAGCATTTAAAGGCATTTTCTATCATAAATGGCAACGAATTGAAAATGGAAGAGAAAAAAGGCAATAAGGAGAAAATTGTCAAAAAATATATAGAAAGAGAAAGATGGCGAGCAACCTTAGCCTATTAAAGAGGTCAAACCTACCATTATATATCTAGCAACATTGATGAAGGATTGTATGGATGAGCAGTTTGTTAAGTTTCTTGAACTTTTTAAACAACTCCACATTAACTTATATTTTGTTGAGGATCTTTCACATATGCCCAAGTACTTTAAATTTCTAAATGACCTATTATTATGCAGGATAAATTTGAAGAATTATTTACGATGACACTAAGCAAGGACTACTTTGCTATCATTAAAAAAACTACCAAAAGCTTAAAGATCTAAGGAGTTTTATTACCCCTTGTTTAAATGGTAGTTTCTAAATTGAGAAAGCATTGGCTAATTTTTGGGCTAGTATATATTTGATTCCCTACAAATTTTTTAAGAAATTAGGGTTAGGAGTACCTAAAGCAACCAAATGAGCATCCAAGATAATAACATTAAACATGCGCTTCTTGGGAGGCAACTCGAGTTTAATTAGTAATCTTATTTTATTTGGTTTTCATTATAGGTTTTAATTTTTGTAGTTTAATTCATATTCTTTTTAATATTGTGGTTTATTATAATAGTTTCTGCTATCGATTAATTAATAGGGATAGACTATAAATTTATTGGTAATACTTCTACTTTAGTTCAAATCTAGATCATTCCAATAATTTTTTGATTTGCCATGCAATGATATGAAATGATATAATGCCTTTATTCTTTCAAAATGTTTTATACAAAAAGAAAGGTCAAATTTTCTTATATATGTCTCCCTTTTTTTTAATTTGTTCTATTTTTTGGTACACAAATTCTTTTCTTACTAATGATATAGATTTAGATTAGTATTTTTAAATATAAATTATAAAAAAGAATAAATAATAATGAGTAATGTAAGAATAAATTCAAACCATTTGTTTCAGTTTCTTCTTTCTGTCAAAAATTACTTATAATGCTCTAAAAAGGTAGTAAGTCTAAGCCAAAATGAGCTATAAAGGATACAACCCAAAGTACTGATTATGGTAATGTGGGTGTTTTTTTTTTCTTTTATACCTTGGATATGTTTGCTAGTTTACAAAAATAAAGGAATGTGAAATTTGGCTAGGCATAAAATTTATAGAAATTTACACCTCCGCTAACATGCCTGTGATGGTGGCCATGTTTTTCTACATACTCAATTGAAGGTGTAACATGACCATATTTCATAAAAGGCGAGTTATTTAAAAAGTTATAGAAAGATAGAAAGATATGAATGTCACTTTATTGGTTATATATGTTCTTATGTGTGTTTGTTTGTCTCTATATGTGTGCATGCTTGTGTATGTGTCTAAATGTACCTAATCCTTCAACTTCTAGCAAAAACCCTTTGGCATATTAACACAAAAATTATAAAAGGCTTTTGATAATTCCATTTGAATAACTTTTGATGAAATCAAAACTTTGAAAGCTCTTTTAGAGGATTTCTTTTAAAGTTCTTGATTACAGTTCTACCACTTTTTGATTTCAAACAAGCATAATTATCAAGAATTCAAACACACACAAAAACAAATATAACCTTCAAGACTCATATTTAATACACTAACAGAAAATTCATGTTACTTTTTTTCATTATAAATGATTTTAGAGAAAAATAAAAAGAAATTAATTATAAAATGGACACGCATCTACATAAAAGAATTTGAACTAAATTGCAAATTTAATAGAATTGATACATAGAAGCTAGCTAATGTATGGATAGGAAACAAATACTTCAACCAAACCCATAAGTAATCTTAAACATAATAAGAGCATAAGAAACAAATGAATACAAACCTATTAGTAATTTGTGAAAATATAGCAATTAAAGGAAATAAACAGGGGCGGATACACATTGGGGGCACTTGCCCCCACTGCCCCTAATTTTTTTCAATATATATATATATTATTATTAATTTAAATTTTTTTATTCAATAAAATAAAATTTGCCCCCACTCAAAAAAAATATCTCTATTAAAATTTTGCCCCCATTAAAAATAAAAATTTGCCCCCACTCAAAAAAATTTCTGGATCCGCCCCTGGAAATAAAGAACCACTTGTGTTCTCAACAGCCTTTAATACACATTTACAAATATTCTACCAATTTCGCGCTCAATACAATTATAAGGAGGAAGCACTATGACCTACTTCTAATATTCAATATGTTGGCCCCCGAATTTTTTTCTCATTGATTAAGCATGATTTAAATTAATTTTGAGGTATTGATAGATTAACTAAGCATATCAATGTTAGTAAGATTTATTGCATAGGTAAATTGAATTAAAGTATTAATGTAGTAAGATTGTATAAGGGCATTTTTGGAAGATCACTTAAGTTTAAATATGCATAAGGCATAAATGGAAGGGCAAAAAGACATCTTACGATCATTAAGAGTGTAAATTAGAAGAAGAAGAATAGTGAATGAGGGAGAGAAGAAGAGAGTGTCGTGGAGAATAAAGAGAAAAGAGAGAAGGGAGGGAAAAATAGGGTTTTGGAGATCTTGAAGAGTTGGAAGACTTTGAAGCTAAATCAAGTAAGTATAAGCATCATTTTTCTTGATTTGATGAACGAAGCATGTTTAGGTGATAGTTAGAAGTAAAATGAGGTTGAATAGAGTGAGAATCTGGAAATATTTGGAAGAAGAGCCGAGTTCCTGCAAAAGTTTGCCACGCGACGAAGTTTTTCCTGCACAGATCAAACATATTTTGACATTTTGGGCATAACTTTTTCTGTAGTTGTCTGAATGGAATGATTTTTTATTTGGAGTAAACTAGAGACATATGGATATAAATTTCCTGATGAAATCGAGATTTAATCCAGTCTCTAAGAATTTCAATTTCTTGATGGATGTTGAGAACAAAATGTTATTTTAGTATAAGAATAATCTGAAAATGTTTGAGGTATAACTTTTCGATTACTGAACCAAATTAAATGGAATTTTGGTTATTGATTAAGGAAATCAAGTAAAGCAAGAGGAGCAAGAGGAGAGGTACACTTGAGAAAGTTATAAGTAAGGAAATTCAAGGTGGGTTTCATTTTTATAATTAAGTAATAGGCCATTAATGTTTTCTTTCAAATGATAGAAATAAATGATTTCAACTATTTTATGAATATGCATTTATTGCTCTTTGAATGCTTTGAGAAAGTGTTATGTGGTTGGTATGTGATTACTGTGTTGATGATTTATGAAAAGAATGTGAAAATGATTTTTGAAAAGATAAAATGATTATGAAATCAAGTTTTGAAAATGTGCCATTTTGGGCAGCAAGTTTACAAGTTATGAAATACATTGTATGTGGGTTTGGTTTGGTTCATTCTGCATGTCAAGTGCATTTCGACTAAAGGCTTCTCCCGCCTGTCTGCTAGTGGCATAGAACTCCTTCAAGGACTCCCTCATGTTTACAACTACACATAACCACTATATAGGATTATGTTAATTCATTCTGTTCACAACTATACAGGACCATTATATAGGAATGTGTTAGCTAATTCTATTTATGGACCTCCCAAACCATTTCGATGTGCTTATATGTTGACAAGTTTGATGAATTCATGATTTTTGTTGCTTATAAATTGCTTGATAAATAAGAACTTGGAAAATATGTGTTTTATGTTTCAATGTGGATTTTTACAATGGAGTTGAATATTTAAATAGTTTTTGCTTATTACCGATTATAAAGCTGTTACCCACGAGCTTTAAGCTCACCCCCATTCTCCTCCCCATATTCAGGTGATGAGCAAAAGATTGAGTAGTCAAGAGTTATGACATCTCTCTGAATTTGCATATTTTTTATTTTAAGCTAGATTTTGTAAACATAAGGCTTTAGCCGCATTTCGAGTTTTACTGGCCCAAGTGTATTTTGTACTTTTGGTTCACAAACTCAACTGTTGTATTGTGACTTGAAATGCTATTAAGCTTTATAAAGCTTTTATATTTTGATATAAATGAAATATCTTTGGGCTATTTATGATTTTCTTATTTTTGCAATGTATTTTGATTTAGAGAAGGGATTAAGAGATTGAGAATTGGTTTGTGTCTATATTCATGTTCTTTTTGGTCTTTTAGTTAAATTGATGACAGTGGTTGAAAGAATTTAAGTTTGCATTTAATAAGGTAGGTTGTTCTGGGTTTATCCCGTGGGTTTGCCGTGGCGAAGCAAAGAGTTCGTCGCAATGTACTTGACTCGAAGCTAATCTTTTTCATCTATATGGTGCCCTCGTCGCGGCGAAGATCTTTTCCAAGATCCTCCGCAGCAAACGAAGGGGTCTATCAGATTTTCTCTCATATGTTCTTCGCGGCAAACTCGCCATGCCTCCGAAGTTCTAAGTCTAGCCACCACACTCAAACCTCAAGCCTTCTGATCTTATATCCGATGTTGGGCTCCGAAAACGAGGTCCAGCATAATGTCTTTTGTTTAATTCTAGAAAAAAACAGGGCAATTAACTGCAGAGCCATATGAGGTAGGAAAACCTTAATTACGATTCTAAGGAAAGGAAATTATTTGCCTATAACCATTCCAATCAAGGAGAACAAACCATTCGATAAGGTAGTCACTTACAGTTATAAAGAAAAAAATACTCTAATTTCACTTACGTTTTCACCAAAAGCAAATACTTCTTGTTTTTCAATTTTAAATAGATTATCTTATATATAAATTACATGCCATGTGGATGATATCTAATAAATGATGTTACATTAGCATTGATAATTACATAGTTAACGATGTGTTACTTTTGCTACTAATTAAAAGTTCAAGAATTTTATTGCTACTTTTAATAATTCTAGGGAGTATTGCAAAATTGGTTAAAATCTATAATTTACCTTATTTATTATTTTATGCAAAAAAGGATTGATTCCAAAGTTCTTTTGTTCATATGTTTAAGTTTGCATGGTGGTTACTTAGGACCACCAATTGAAAAATGGTAATTCACTAAGAAGAGACGAGTTAAAATAAAAATTTTGCGAGAAATTATGCAAAGTAGTGTACAGGGTTATGTGTAAAAGTGGCTGTAGAGATTGCCATAGGCTACTTTAGTCCTTATTCCCCTAATATCTTTTTTTATTAATCAATAATGGAAAGGAAAAGTTTTTATTTAGTCTATATCTTTTTCTTTTTTTTAGATAATTACTTCTGAATTTCATAATTTATGAAAATCATCAAAACTAATATATATTTTCTATTTTTTTCATAATTTGCTTTACCATTAACCAAATAAATATTATTTAATTGCTTAATATTAATTACTAATAAGAATTATGACTAATATAATAGTTTATTTTAATTTTGTAAAATTGTAAAATTAGAGAATAATTTAACAAAAATATTTTTAATTTAAAATATCTTAAAGATACATATTTGAAATAATTATTTATGAAATATTTTTTAAATATCAAATTATAAATAATAACATTAGTTCTAACAATTAAAAAATTAAAAATTAAATTATGAATAACTTTATATAAATTATTTACTTATTTATTTATTTTGAGGTGTGTGAGCAGGTTGATAGTGTTGCTAACTACTTAAGGGAGCTAAAACTAAGGATTGATACAGGAGAAAAATGTGGAAAAGAAGGTAGGTTGAGAAGAAAAGGATTTGGCATATTTGGTTTCAGCTGTGAAAGGGGGTACAAGGAAATGTTCAACAATACGAGTGGCATTACCTTTTATAGGAAGGATAGATCCTAATGCCTATTTGGAGTGAGAAAAATGTTTAAAGTTAGTTTATGACTATTATAATTTTTTAAAGGAGAAAAATGTTAATCTAGAAGTGGTAGAAGAAAATGATTATTTCATAGATTAGTGGAATCAATAAATTCTTACTGGGAGAAGAAACTATTAGGACATCAGATGAGATAAAAGTGGTGATAAGGAAATTATTTTATGTTGAGTTCTTGCTATAAGGACATTTATTAAAGGCTACAAATGCTAACTTAATGTTCTAGGAGTATAGAGGAGTACCACAAAGAGATGGTGGTTTTCATGGTTAGGGAATGTGGAGGAAGAAAGGGAGACAACAATAACTTTCTTTGTTTATGGGCTAAATTAACCTTTATGTGGAGTTAGACAATGTAGTTCGTAAAGGTAGAAAGATAACTCAGAAAGAGAGGACTCCTATTAAATCACTCTTAGGAAAATGGTTGAAATAAAGAAGACTACTATTGTAATTTAAACACTGTATAACAAATCATATAGAATTTATGAAATATTGGATAAGTGTAGAATGATTTATGGAACAAACCTAATGTTACATGTTATTTTGGTGAATGACATAGCCCAAGGTCCTTTTTTGTGATTAGGGTAGAACTACTCCCATGAGTTGATTTGAAGAACTTTGTAAAATACTTTTCCCTAAATAAAGAACTATTAATCGATGTGTGGAATACTTTAGTGTAATGTATCCACACATATAGCTGGGTGGTGCAAATATTCTTAAAAGATAATAAGAAAAGATAAGTGTTTAAAAGTCCTTACTTTAGTATACTGTTAATGTTAGACATGATAATAATCCATATACATGTTTATTATAGAAAAATGAAAATGCGGAATGTTATTAAATACCTCTTGCCATTGATGTTGAGAGAACTTGGATAAATATGAGAGGGCTCTTCTAAGCTTTTGGCAAATGCAAGAGATGGTGTATGTAGAAAAAAAATGCTAAGCCTAGGGACCCAATCTCCTTATATTCCTTGTTGTCTTTCATTAAAACAATAGAAGGACATGACGGTTTAAGTGGAAGGACATGAGGGTTCAAAATGAACAGACACAACCCATCATAAACAAAACTAATAGATAACAGTCTCCCACTGGGGTTGTAAATGTAATCTAAAAGTCATAAAACCTCCACTTAATTAAAGAAACCAAATGCATGAAGCATGGCGATAAGTCCTCTAAATGTGAGTATTATCTTCCATGTATCACGATGCATCTTATTTCTTATGCCACTTTAACTAAATGAATAAACCTTTATGTTTATTTTAGGTCCATAATAGTTGTAAGTCTCAAAATAAAAATTTGTATACCAGAATGAGAAAAACAACTAATTAATAAGAGTTTCATGAAAGTACATACATAAATCACATAATGGAAGCAAGTCCCATTCTAGCAACATGATCTTTAAAACTCTTTGGTAGCATGGCTTTTTTAAAAGGGCCAACAATCATTAATTCAGTGCAAATGTGTTGAATGATCACTTTATTCTCTTCGACACGTTCCCTAATGGCCAAATACTTAATGTCGATGTGTTTACTTCGACTACTACTTTTGTTGTTTTTGGCCAAGAAAATCGTAGCTTAATTGTCACAGTACATTCTTAATGGCTTAGAAATAGAATCCACAATTCTAAGCCTAGATATAAAACTCTTCAACCATATACCATGTAATGTAGCCTCAAAATAAGAAACGAACTTAGCCTCCATGGTAGAAGTAGCAGTCAAAGTCTCCTTTGAACTCCTCCAGGATATGGCTCCACTGTCAAACATAAATACATATCCAGATGTTGACTTTCGTGAATCAACACAACTAGCAAAGTTCGAATCCGAGTAGCCAACTACTTCGAGATTATCAGTTCGTCTATACATAAGCATGTAATCTTTGGTCCCTTGAAGGTACCTCATCACCTTTTTAGCAGCTATCCAGTGATCTATACTTGGGTTACTCTAATATCTTCTCAATATTCCAATAATAAATGCAATGTCAGGTCTTGTACAAACCTGAGCATACATTAGGCTCCATACTGCAGAAGCATATGGAATATTTTTCATTTGTTCCCTTTCAACCTCACTTTTGGGGCACTGGTTTAAATTGAACTTATCACCCTTCACAATAGGTGCTATACTTGGTGAACAATCTTTTATCCGAAATCTTTCTAAGACGTTATTGATATAGGTTTCTTGGGATAAACCTAAAATGTATTGAGATCTGTCCTTATGGATCTTAATGCCAATGACATAAGAGGCCTCACCTTTATCTTTCATATCAAAATTCTTAGAAAGGAATTGTTTCACCTCATATAGCAAACCTTTGTCATTTGTGGTGAGTAAAATATCATCCACATATAGAACAAGAAAACAAATTTTACTCTCACTAACTTTCAGATATATGCATTGATCCATGATATTTTCTTCAAAACCATATAAAGAGATGATATCATGGAATTTCAAATACCATTGACGGGAGGCTTGTTTCAATCCATATATGGATTTCTTAAGCTTACACACCAAATGCTCACCATCACTAGAGGAGAATTCTTCCGGTTGTTTTATATAAACTTCTTCCTCTAGGTCTCCATTTAGGAACGCTGTTTTCACATCCATTTGATGTAGTTCCAGATCAAAATGGGCAACCAATGCCATAATCACTCGTAAGGAATCCTTTTTAGATACAGGAGAAAAGGTCTCTGTATAATCAATTCCTTCTTGTTGAGTAAATCCTTTGGCAACAAGTCTAGCTTTATATCTTTCAATGTTGCCTAATGAGTCCTTTTTTTGTCTTAAATACCCATTTACATCCAATGGCCTTTGCACTATTAGGAAAACTGACAAGATCTCGGACTTTGTTAGATGCCATAGAATTCATCTCATCTACTATAGCATTGTACCACAATTAAGATTCATTGCAACTTGTTGCTTGTGAAAAATGTTTCAGGGTCATTTTTAGCTCTAATGTTATAGTCAGCTTCTTGTAAATACATAATGTAATCACTAGGTATTACTGATTTCCTATCTTTAGTTGATCTTCTTAATATTGTATTAGCGCCCTCCTGAGGAGGAGCTTGTACAACTTGTTGCTCAACAAATTGTGGTGATTGCTGAACAATCAGATCTACTAGATTGTCATTAGCAGCTTGTGGAACTTCAATGATTGGTTGTTCATCTCCCATTTGACTTTGAGGGATTCTATGAATGACAATCAATCTATTACTTAAAGTAGGAGTTTATGTAACACCCTAAGTTAAGGGTTAGAAAATTGAGAAATTTCAGTGCACTTTATGCTTTTCATAATTGAGTTTTCACTAATAAATGCATACGTATTTTTGACACATACAAATTTTTGTACATGCATTCATGACTTTTTTCAGGTAAAATGGATTGATAACTGTGATTAAATTGCGGAAAACTCATTCGGGGACTATTGGTATTGTTTCAAGATTTTTGGCAAATTTTAAGAATTTCTGAATTGGGATAATTTAGACAAGGAAACGTTGGAAATGAACTAATGGTAGTGAGACATATGTCAAATTTAGTTGGTGGCACGTGTATTACATGCAAAGAAGATACGTGGTTAAGTTGAGAACACTGTAACTTTTGTTGTTCTTCGGATTATGTAGTGTTCTTGAGAAATCCCTAAACCCCCATCACTGAAATACTGGTCTTGATTCTTACATTAGTTTTATTCTCTGCATGCAAACATTTCAAGCCAGCTAGTGTTTGTTTCTACCTATTCTTGTTGTTTTCTTCCTCCATCCTCCGAAAACCCTACTCTTCTTTATCATAGCTGGAAATTGTTTGAAGAATCAGATCAGTAAAGTTTTAAGTTTCTAAGTTCTGTGAATGATTTTTGATGATGTGATAAGGTTTTACGTGCTGGAAATAAACACATGCAGAAGTTATATAAGTTAAGTAGTGTCGGTGTAAGCGATGTTTTCATGAAACACAGTGAATATATGTTCTGTTTCTCACTGGATATGCGTAGGTATTTGAGTGTTCATGGAAATGAATCAAATGAGCCAGATGACGTTTGAATGATTGAAAATGAAATTTGTGCATAAGGTGTGTAAGATGGGTAGCTCTGGTGTTGTTTAGAATGGGTTAAATTTGAAATTAGCTAAGTGAATAGTGTCATAAATGGAACAGATACAGAAAAATAGAATTATACATTAATGAGAATCAGATTTTTGATATTGGATATGAACCTTAGATCTTTGTTTTGTTTTTTATTGTTGAGCTAAAATGAGGATAGACTGGAGTGCCAATTGGGTTAAATGAAGTGAAAGCATAGAGGAAAAATGAGAATGGAAAATACGCAGTAGTGAGAAAAAGCTTGTGAAAGGAATCGATTTTTAGTGTTTGATTATAAACTTGGTTTTGAATTGTGTTTGGAATGAATTGAGATGATATGGGAGTGAAACAAAGTGGTACATATAAGTGTGCAAGTGTGTGTGATGAAGGGTTGAAAAAAAATGACAGAACTGTTCGGTGAAGGAAGAAGAAGATGGAATGCACTATCGTGCACTTGCACGATAGTGACTTTTTTAAAAAAGTTGGAAGTTCACGACGGTGACTTTGCTGGTTAAGTTGGAAAGTTCACCCTCGTGCATAAGCACGGCGGCGACTTTGATGAAGAAACTTGGAAGTTCACCCTCGTCCTTAAGCACAACGGTGACTTTGCTATTTTTCTTAAGAGTTAGCACGATGGTGCATCGAAGGATTGTTGACTCACCTGAACAACCTTGATTCTTTTGGGCATAACTTTGTCTTCCAACCTCCAAATGATTTGATTCCTAGACTAATAGATTCATACGATATTGATCTACATCTCCACCAAAAATCATAGCTTTCTGAAGTGGATTGGTTGATGAATTTAAGATGGAAATGTGACTGTGCTAAAGTATGATAACTGGGATGATTTTTACCAAACATACCTCGGTATTTTGCTTATATCATGATCTGTGGACCTCATAATGGGATGATTCTTGATTTGAATTAAAATAGAGAAATAGGAATACAAATTGTATGAGGAGATTGAATTTTAATTCTGCCTCTAAGAATTTTAGAATCTGGTTGGAAGTTGAGATAAGAATTCTACTGAAGCTTAAGAATAGCTTACAATCTTTTGAGTATAACTTTCAGGGAACTAAACCAAATTGGATGAACTTGGTATCATTGGAAACCTAAGACAAAGAGGGAAAACTTTTTGGAAGGAAATATTACCTAATTACCTCACTTTCCTGATGAGAATGATTTAGCAAAGTGGACCTGAAGGGGATTGTGAAATAAACCTGGATTGAGTATGGTTTCACACGGTCGATGATGTGATAAGAATAAGGATAAGAAACCCAGAATTTGTCATAAACATGCATCATACATACTCAGTATACATGAATGTGCATAACTGAATTTATAATTGTGCACAATAGTAATATGTGTTTGTATTAAATGCTATAGAGGAACACATCGAGCAACCGATTCCAGATATTGTCGAGACTTCGAGGTAATAAGCAATAAGGGAGCTTTTGTAAGTAATTTAGACGGTAACTTTTGTAAGTAGTTTAGGTGGTCAATTTTGTAAGTAATTCAGTAAGTAAATTTTGATAGTTCTGCTTTGATTGTTTTGTTTGCTATTGATTTTTATCCATTAAATGATTTGCAAAGCTGTCAAATTGATATGTTTGAATATTTGACTTTGAAGCCAATGATTTGCTAATTATGTTGTTCATGAAGTGAATTTGTTAGGTTTTAAAACTATCAAGTCCTAGTCATGGGTAAATAGGCATGCCTAAAAGGGTTTGCAGCTGCTTCTAGACACTTCGGTGTCGGGAATTCGGTCTCTTCTTTGACACTTCGGTGTCTCATGTATTGACACTTCGGTGTCTCCTATATCGAGACTTAAGTCTCTCCTGATATATGATGTCATTTATGGTATCTCCTGTATAAGTCCCATTACCCATTTCTGTTCATGAATTTTCAGTTTGATTCGTTTTGTAATTTGATCTATAATAAGTCTTGATATGAAGTAAATCCGAAATTTTGATATGATGGGTTAACACCCTATTCTGTTAATCCGTTATGTATTCAGTAAGTTCAGTTTTGTTATTGAAATTTATTATGTTTGAGATGCTTATGCTATAACATATTTTAGTAGCAATTGTTGTTACACATAGTTAAGTTATTACTCACTAAGCTATATGCTTAATACGGTGGATTTGCCCCGTGTAGGTTCAGAGAGAAGGACTTAAGCATTGGGACAAGTCAACCGCAATAGCCAAAGGAGTCCAAGTTTTGTGTTGCTCATAATGTATTTTGAGTTTGTTTTAGGCTTGTATATGACTTTGGATTTTTGTTTAACAGGTTGCAATAACCTTATTTCAGGCTGGTTTCTGACATATGTAATGTATGTTCGTTGAGATTCTGGAAATGCATGTATAAAGTGTTTCCTATGTTTAGAATGTTTATTTTTGAATGCTATGCTTTCGCAAAATTCAGTATGTTCTGTTTTGTGTGGTGCTCGCAATATCCTCCCAGGGGGAATTAGGGCGTTACAATTTGTAATTCACAATGATACTTCTTAAGAATTAAGTCTCAAGATTGATAACTCCCAATAATCAAGTCATTATCAAGAAACTTTGCATTTCTTGATTCCACAAACCTAGTACTATGAGATGGGCAATAAAATTTGTATCCTTTGGACCTTTCAGCATATCTAATGAAATACCCACTTATAGTCTTTGGATCTAGTTTCTTTTCTTATGGATTATAAACTCTTACTTAAAAAGGGCATCCCCAAATGCGTATATATCGCAAACTCGGTTTCCAACCTTTTTATAACTTAAACGGTGTCTTAGAAACAACCTTGGTTGGAACTCGATTTAATATATACACTGCCATTTTAAGAGCTTCAGTCCACAAGGATTTAGGAAGTTTAGAGCTGCTAACCATACTCTACACCATGTCTAATAATGTTCGATTTCTTCTTTCTGCTACACCATTTTGGTTCGGAGACCCAGGCATGGTGTATTAAGCTATTATCCCATGCTCTTAAAGAAACTTCGCAAATGGACCAGGTGCTTGTCCACCCTCAGTGTATCTACCATAAAATTCTCTACCTCTATTTGATCTCACATTCCATATTTGCTTACGACATTGTTTCTCTACTTTTGTTTTAAATACCTTAAAGGCATCTAATGCTTCATTCTTATTATGAAGCAAATAGAGATACATATATCGCGAGTAATCATTTATAAATGAGATGAAGTATTTCTGACCATACAAGTTCATTTCTGGACTACAAGTGTCTGTATGTATGATCTCTAATATGTTTGAACTCCTCTTATTACCTTTCTTTTTTGTGTTGGTATGCTTTCCCTTTATGCAGTCCACATAAACATCAAAATCAGTAAAATTTAGAGTATTAAGTACTTCATCATTCACTAGTTTTTTAATTCTTTCAAGGGAAATATGTCCCAATCCTCGGTGCCACAACATAGAGGATTGTTCATTCATAACACATCTTTTAATACCAGCATTACTATGGACATGCATTGTATTGTGAAAAACATTTTCTTGCAAATTAATTCGGAAAAGACCATCAATCATTGTACCATTCCCAACAAGTTTAGATTCATGACACAAACCAATTGATGTATTTGAAAAGTTAAAGGAATATCCTATAGGTACAAGTCTTGAAACTAAAATCAAATTTCTTAAGAAACTTGGAATATAAAATATTCTTTCCAAATTCAAAACAAAACCAAAATTTAAAACTAATTTGCATGTCCCAATTGGTTCCACATGTGAGCGCGTCTTGTTGCCTGAATAGATGCATTGTTCACTACCCACTGGCTTCCTATGGTTTAGAAAAACCAACAAGGTATTGGAAATATAGATTGTAGAACCAGAATCAATCCACCAAGTGTTATGACAAACATCAACCATATTAGATTTATAACAAACAAGTGAGATTGAAATACGTTTCTTTATGAGCCAAGCCTTAAATTTGGCACAATCCTTCTTTATATGCCCTTTCTTTTTGCAGAAGCGACACTTGGGATTGAAATCTTTTTTTATCTCAATACGGACTGGTATTTTACCCCTTCCTTTTTGTTTAGCTTGCCCTCTATTCCTTCTTGTTGTTGCCATATGTGCACTTTTACTCAATTCCATTACTAACCTCCCTTCCTCTTGAGCACACATGGTTAGAAGTTCATTGATAGACCATTTGTCCTTATATATGTTGTAAGAGATTTTAAAGGGTCCATATTGAGGTGGAAGGGAATTAAGTATGTATTGCACAAGGAAAGACTCGGACATTTCAACCTCAAGAGACCTCAGTTGAGCCACAATGTCCCTCATTCGCATAATGTGCTCACGCACACCTCTATGATCACACTCTCCAATAAAACCACAAATACTAGGGTGAAATTTGGTCTTTATATACATCATGTTGAGGCGATTAGATCGCTCCCAACATTCATAAAGAGCAATTTTAGCCTGAGTGCTAGTTTTAGTAGGCACAGGTAGTTCATATTTTCGGATAGCATAATCAATGTCCATACACCCTAATTGGAGGAGAATCCGCTCTTTCCATATTTTATAGTTATCACCATTCAATTCGGGAATATCATATTGAATGTCAGAAAAATTCACAGGTTGAATAACTGCACAAAATTCAAAATACATGCTTATGTCACTAAATTTGTTAAAGCAAAGAAACATGTATTATGTTTTACCAATGTTAAAACATATTATATTTCATATATGAATCATATAACATTTAAATTTGTCTATGGGCTAAGCTTTAATTAAAAGATTCATACATTCTCATTAAGATGAAATTATCAAATTATATTCTTTTTCTTACTACCTGTGGATAAATTAAGAAAAAGACAATTTGTTATTCCATCCTAATTAATCATGCAAATATAATAAACCTTCCTGTGGGATAAAATTTGTTATAATATAATTAATTACAATTTGTGTCATTTTACTATATATGATCCATAATACATAATATATATTTTTAATTAATCAAAGATGTTGTGGCTAATCGTCAACTAATTAAAATTATATTGATTACATGACACCTTATTTTATGCAAAACTATGAATAATAAAGATTCGACATAATCCTTTACAATTTATTATAACGAATTAATATCATATATTTGCATAAAAATAAATATATATACATGAATTTAAAATCAAACAATGATGTAAAACATGTAATTTAATAAAATTGGACTAATCTGGCAAAGTTAAAATCAAAATGTTAAAATAATATAAAGATAGACCACTTTCAATCCAAAATATATACCATTTATTCTTTACCACACGTTACAAGTGATTGGAGTGATTGTTCCAAAAATGATGCTTATGCTTTATATATAAAGCTTACATTAAAATAATTTCTGGAGTTTACAAATACTTTTCCTAAGATGGTCCCACAACTTAGTTTGTTATGTTTCCTCTCACATTTATGAAGGAACAATAAAATTAAACACAAATTCAAAGCAATGACCAAGTCAACATCTATGGGTCTCATGAAAAGATGTTGGGTAACAAAGGTTATACTTAACTAAAGCTTTCCCACGAAAACAAGGTTTCTGCAAACCTTTGTTCAAACTTTTCAAAGATTAAGCCCTACGTGGTAAAAGGTTTGAATTGTCAAAGTTTGCATGGAAATGCACGAAATAATTAAAGCAAAAACAAGTTAAAGTTTGTAATCGTGGGCCTTGTGAAAAGAGTTATTTATCCAAAGTTCACGTTTCTTCTTTAAAGCAAATGATAGTGGGCTCATAAGAACTGATCTTTGAATTAATAGAAGCGAACAAAAAGTTAAGAGTTACAGTAAACAAGGGCCAAAATTGTTTATCATCTTCAACCTTCAACTAGGTCAACAGGACCCGGATCTAACCCATGTTCTTAATCCTTCTAGTCTTGATTTCTAAACTTCCAATTTTTGATGATTCAAAACCATTTTAAACGAAATTTAATTTGCTTTATATATGCAAGAGTCATTTCACAATATATTAACTATAAAAATGTCAATATTTGCAACAAAAAATTTGCGTATCCATAAATATAATCACAGAAATTGAACTACATCAAGCCAACGGTAAATTTTGCTCTAATATTGTAACACCCGGTATCTAGTTTAACCGGTGCACCGAAATACATCAATATTTAAGACTGATGTCATTCAAAAAATTCCAGAAAAGTGAATAATAATTTTAGTGACATTAAATTAATGATGTATGATATTTTTTTCAGTGGTCATAGGAAGTTGTTTGGACAGATTTTAAAAGTAGCAGAACAAGGATGGCATTTTTGTAAATAAGTGGGCTTAAGGAGTATAAAAGGACTTAGTGGGAGAATAAGACAAAATTCATTGTCTTCTTCTTCTCCCTCATTCACGACAG
>JANVCL010001732.1:0-11775 GCA_026546855.1 Erythroxylum incrassatum | reverse complement strand
ATTGAAATAAATAAATTTAATTAAGAAACATCTTTCTTAATTATTTAAGAAAACATTTTTCTTAATTTCAAGAAGTCCAATTAATTAATTTCAATCTAATTGAAAATAATTAATTCTAATTTTAGAAACTACTTTCTAATTAATTAATTTCAATCTAATAGAAACTAATTAATTCTAATTTTAGAAACAACTTTTCTAAAATTAATTAGGAATCAATATAATTATTAATATTAACCAAATTAAGAAAAATAATTACCTTTGGAATTGAATTGATGACTAATATAATTTAATAATTTAAGATCTTGAAAAATAAAATAACTTCTAGAACATCCCTATTAATCCTTGAATTAAAATTAATTTAATCTCTATTAAATTAATATCCTTGAATTAAAATTAATTTAATCTCTATTAAATTAATAAAAGCCAATTTAGGTTTTAAAACATTTTTAAAACACACGTAACAATTGGGTGGGAGGGTGTACTGCACGCGCCAGCCAACACCTTCCATGGAAGCTTCTGGAGAACAATGGGTGCGTGTCCCACACGCGCCTATCGTCTTCTCCAGATGCTTCCCGCACAATCTGCAACCATCCCTTGCATCTGCCTCCCACGTTCTTCAATCACTTCCCACCTTTCATGAACCGACACCCACGTTGCTCCATCCTCAACCATCGGGTCTTTAATCGACGGTTCGCAAGTCGCCGCCGCATCAGCTTCTCTCCCTGCCACCGTCTACCACCCTCGAATTGCCCAAGCGACGCCGTCCATGGCGTCACCCGTGAGCCCAGCCAATGCCGATGCCAACCAGTGGCATCGCGATGAACATCGTCACCAGCGACGATGGTTCCATAGATGGACGATGATCGCCCATCTTTTCTGGTAAACGCAATATGGGAAAAAGCAAAAACGCAAGCATCACTAGTAAACCCAGTCACAAGGGAAAAAACCGAAGAAACCAGAAGCAAATCCGATGTGCAACAATCACATTCAAACACAAGGCAGAAACCCAGAAGTCATGAGAAGAAAAACGCATAAAATCATGATCACCTTATCCATGTTCACCCAGAAAAATTGGGGCAATAAGAGTTAGGGATTTCTCAATCAAAACGCCAGACACATACATTAGAACAAGTAATCGAATTAGGTTTTCATAACCAGTAAAAGGAGGCGGCATAATTAGGGATTGCATCATGGGAAACAATTTCCAGAAATCAAATAAAGATGTTCGCGAAAACAATTCCCAACACACAATATACATAAACAGAAACAATTTCCGCAATCATGCATAATCAGTTAACACAAGGATTCAATCATGGAAAAACACAAAGGCCTCGGAAAACAATTTTCAGAAAACACATTGTATATCATCGTATATGCACAGATAGGAAACAATTTCCATTTAGGGTTTGTTCAAGAATCAGATCATATCTGATTTTTCAATTCCAAATTTTTCGATCAATAACATTCAAATTTTTAATCAGATTATAAAAATAAAACCTGACTCTGATACCACTGTTGGGAAATCTAGACCGGATCTGATCCGACCGTAGCAGAATAATCACAAAACAATTCTGTAATTTTTTATTTCCAAAAAACTAAGATCTATTTAATTCTATAAAATGGTTAACACGAAGCAAAAT
Source organism: Erythroxylum incrassatum (assembly GCA_026546855.1). Classification (NCBI taxonomy): domain Eukaryota; kingdom Viridiplantae; phylum Streptophyta; class Magnoliopsida; order Malpighiales; family Erythroxylaceae; genus Erythroxylum; species Erythroxylum incrassatum. The sequence goes on along the minus strand of JANVCL010001732.1, from coordinate 10,135 downwards.
AAAGCAAAAATTTAATTCGCACCTTATCAAACACAACTATGCAAATAAATGCAACAAGTTACTTAGGATCTCAAATCAACTCAATATCAAATATAACTATGCAAGATAAAAGAGATTCAACAAGATCACAAATAAACATATATGAGACTTTATATATTTAAGCTCAAAGTTCTACATCAACAAATCCCAACAACACAATGAGTTTCCACTACTTGGTTAAACTCTAATCATAGCCAAACATGGATTAAGCTACTCCCCTTTTTAAGCACATTGAACTCAAGTCATCGCTACATCTTCAAGAGGTGCCTAGCCACGTATAACTCTAGGAAACTTCACAACCGAGAACCCACTGGAAGCATCCATGGTAGCAGTAGATGGTGGAAAGAGAAAAACAATGGTATGGATGAGAGGAGATAAGGGTGTGTGTAGAAGAGTTGTTCGAATGGTAGAGAGAATGAATGATGGATATCTGTTGTCGGGTCTCCTTCCAACTTAACCTAAAATAGGTAGTTTTTTTACAAATATAGGGTTGATGGATTGGGTTGCACAGTAGGTAAACTTCCGAAAATGGTTCGGGTATTTGAAGGTTCGCCATGACGAACTTTTCCTGAAAGGTCTCTTCAATAATCTGCTGCGTTTGCCACAGTGATAGAATTAATTCACGCCGTGGCGAAATTAACCCGAAGAGTTTCTGAGTGAATTCTTCATACTTCGCCACAGCGAACTTTCTTGTTGCCCGGTTGACTTGTTGACTTATCATTTTCAACCTTCACTCCTTACCTTTACTTTTTGAGTCTCCTACAATAAACAAATGGTAGTTTGCAGTATCAATTACTCGTAGAAAATTAATTTAGTGCAATTACTAATTATTTGTGACAATTTTACTCTCAAACTACATAAAGTAAAGGCAAGCCCTCAAGAGTCAAATTAAGCATAAAATCTAAAAATAAGAGTAAAGAAGTGTAGTAAAAACCATGAAAATGTCACCAATTTATATAAGAAACTTGGGTTCAATCACCGAAGCATATGGGATCAAACTCATGCGAGTCCTCTCATCTTGCATCTTAGGACATATAGATTTCGAGAGTTTTATCTCATGAGTCATGGGAAGACACCCTCTCTTGGACTGCTCTATGCTAAACCTGTTGATCGCGGTTCTGTCGTTTTGATCTAAGACCAACCCTTGGGAACCGAATCAAAAATAATAAATACCAAGGATTGTAGTCTAGGATGCAACCTTGGGTCGTCTCACTTAATCGAAACCGACGAAAAAGGTTTAAGCTAGCCTATAGTCAAAAATGCAATTGAAGTTGATGAAAAAGGGGGGTTTGCATGTTGATCAAAATTGAGTAAAATAACTAAAATTAAAGAAAATTGTAAAAAATATCTTTTTAGATTTTTGGGAATTTGTAATAAACAAAAATATAATATAACATCTTATAAACATTTATATGAAAGAAAATTAGAAAATAATTTTTCTACAATTTATACGAAATTTTCAAAATCAACATGCATGTTAGTCACAACCTAGCAAACAGTTTGCACATGTACAATAGATCATCTTATACGTGAATACGTAGCTCTGATACCATTGTTGGGGAGCCATGGGTCCATCTCATGTATGGCTATGCAGCGAACGCATTGGACATCCCCAGAAGATGCATATTCCATATGAATGTATAAACAAAATGTTAGAACATGAAATTGCAACATATATACCTTGCAAATGCTCCTCCTTTCTTAAATCTTCTACTTGTCTGAGTTGTAGCAAGCACTAAACACCTTCAACAGCTAGTGACGAACACACAAAAATGAAGAAACATTAGTGTGTAAGGGTGATTAGAGCACCAAACAAGATGAATTCAAGTAGATGCTTAATTGAGAGTTAGATCATAAACAAGTTACATGCAATTAAACTCATGCAACAATTGCACAAAATTGCATAAACAAACCTCAAGATCACTCCTCTCAACCTCCAGAACTCTTCTGGACCCTTAGCCTTTCAATTTAGTGTATTTTTGCTTAATTTCGTGTGTACATAAGTGAAGAACTCACGTATGTACTACTTTTCATAAAGTGGGTCACGATCGTGACTTATAAGTCACCATCATGACTTGCTTAAAATGATAGCCATGCACACTTTGTATTTCATCCGATCTTTTATGCGTGTAACCCCTTAGGTTTCTGGTTATTTTGGGTATTTGAATCAACTCTTAATCCGAGCATATCATGAATGGTTTCATGCCACTTGAATTAAATCTTAATCCAAGCAAATCATGAAGGGTTTTATTATGCCAATTTACTGGAACGTAAGTGAATTAACATACGAACTCTTCGATAGTTAATTATCCGACTTACAAACCTTTCCATAGACAATTACTGTGTAAGTCGTCCCTTCACCATCCTATACCCTGCTTGGTTTGGAGAGTGGGCTATGTGTCGACTCCCATTAGACTGACTATGTCACATCTAGTCCAAGTGATGCTAGTTCTTGTCCTGGGAATGTCATTACTCTATGTGTCATTGAAGATTTTCTTCATGACACGCAACTGCTCAAGCTAGAAACGCTTGAGTAATGACCCTAATAAAAGGTCGTGGATATTATCTCCTTCTATTAGGAGTGGTGAATCCTTTATTGGTTACCCAATTACCTTCGAATACTAATAACTGTGCCAAATCACCACACTATGAGTGACCTCGTCTTGAGGCAACAAGGAATGGTGTAAAAGCACAAGATCAATATCTAAGATATCCTTGAGTACCTTAAGTCTAAGGATATTTTTACCATTGTATGATGAGATTAATCACTGACATTTGATAGATCATCCATATGATAATCTCATAGCGGGTTATCCAATGTACTTACCACTCTTAGTAAACATCCACAGGTTAACTTTAAACATCTTATGCTTACAGTTTATGAGATCCACTGCTTGATCAAATCAAGGAGTAACATATGCTAGTTTATCTAAATTAACAACGTCTTATCTCATTAATCCTACGACTAGGGATAATTTAGATACTAAAATAATTGCACATGATAAGAATCTCATTATCATAATCTCATTATGATTTCCTTCATGCTATATTTTGTATCATAAACTTCATTAATTCGATTTAAGATCGACATCAATTTATAAATAAATGAAAATCAAATTAATGAAAATTGCCTTTCACTTTATTAATCAAAATAAAGTTTGTACAAAAGTGTTAAAGGTGATTGTCTTTAGAGCACTACTTTAACAAATCCAACCCTACTTAAGGTGTATAAGCACACACTACATTTATAACATCACCCTTCGTCACAATTTATAAGGACATAATCCTATCACTAGTCCTTTTTACAACTACAATATGTTGTATGATTTCCTTGGCAACTAAGATGCCTACCCCATTTTATCATCTCAGACCCTGTGAATACTAAAGTTTAAACCCAGAAATCTCTTTTGTTTAGCCCCTATCCATTGTGTCTCCTAAATGCACTCTATATGAATCTTATATTTATCTAAATTCTCCACTAATTCTAAAGACTTCTTTGTAAGGGACCCAACATTCCATTAACCTATTTGTAATCTATCAACATCTTTTCCTCTTCTAAATTCGAAGCTCACTAAAGGACTAACCCGTGGTCTCTCATCGGAGCTCAAAGCCACAACTTCTGTCTTAACGCCTAATACAGCTAATAATAATAATAATAATAATAATAATAATAATAACAAAGTTTATAATATAAGACAATAAAATAATAAGAATAAGAATAAATAAATAAATAAAAGAGTATAAGTTTAAGAAAACAAATAAATCAATAGAAAAAAAGTGACCGTTGTAATCCTAAGACGCCAACTTTTTAGCACGGACAACAATTCATAATTAAACAAGTTAAGAACAAACAAAACCTGGATCTTCAAATCAAATATCTTAGCAACCCAACAATAAATACCAAAAAAAATCTTGAAGAAACACCACCTGATCTCACTATCTACAACGAGAAAGTTTGTCTAACAAGTGCTTGAAAGTTAAAGGAAATTGATAAAAGTTTCTTATCAGAATATTTAAGATGGACAAGCTTTAGGAATTAGAAATATAAAGCATCTGAGAGTGAACATGTAGTGTGGATGAATCACCCAATCATCACAGCACAGGTGAGAGAAATACAAGCTAATCTAAGTTAAATGGTGAGAGAACTCGCCAAACCGTAGGAAGTAGTTGAAAATCAAATAAAAGCTTGGACATGTAAGCTACAGAGACAATGCTAGCTATAAAGAAGAGAAAAAAAAAGAGAAAATCTCAGGGACAAAGAGGTGAGAAACTAGGTCAGATGGTGAAAGAACTCACCGAAGTCGTAGGAAGTAACTTTAGGAGGAGAAGCCAGACGACGATGATAGTGGAGGCATATGTAGTTTAACAACACAAAAAAATATAGAAGACACAACAATAAAAAAAGACCACACAAAAAATATTTAGAATAAAAAGACAACTCCCACACAAGAAATTGATACAAGACCCACAAGTAAGAATCACAACTCGTAGTGATCTCACCGGAGAGTGTGTGTTTATGTGTTACACATGCAATTTTTAATTTGTAATGCAAGCCTGAGTTATAGAATAAAGGTAACTCTCTCTCTCTCTGAATTTTATTTTCCAAACCACATGCCACTCAATTGATAAATTAAACTTAGATGTTGATGAAGAATATCAAACATCACGTTAATCGCTAAATTTCATTAAAATTTAATGACCTAATACATCTTAATAGTTTGAAAATATAATAATTTCATCATATACGCTAAAGTAAATTCTTCTGGTCCTTCTAAATTGTTATCCATAAATCTTTGATAAATACCAGGGGCTTGTTTTAATCCAAAAGGTAATCCATTTCATTGGTAATGCTTTTGTGGTAGACAGGTAAAGGCTGTTAACGATTTTGTATTGTCATGTAAACTTAATTTGTCTACTAACCCACTTTGAAAAAAGAGGTAAGTAGTGAGTGCATCAGCTTCTATAAATATAATTACTTTTGGTCTATATCGTCCATGATTTTGGGGGTAATATTGGAATATTTTCTAGTCTTCTTTCCAATCATTGAGTGCTTGAAAGCAGTCATAAAAGATTAATTGCAATGTCTAGTCTTTCTTGAATAGGAATTAAATCACTATTATTAATATAAAATTGTAGATAGTTATATCTTCTTTCATAAAATTCTTTTTCTAATCTAGATTCAGTGATTAAAATTTAAGTTGTAATTTTTTTATAATAAGTTGTATGGTATATAGGAATTTTGAGGATTATAGAATTTTGGTTTAAAGATTTTATTATTGGTGTTCGTAAAGTTATATAATGTAAATATTAACAAAAAGGGTTATATAATTTAGGAAAATTATTTCCTAAAATAAATGATAATCCTGATTCTTATTGATAAATTGAAGGTGTAATAAAAGTATAATTTTCAATGATGATATTATTATAATAGCTTACATACTAAATAGATTGAATACTTCCATCTGCTATTCTTATTTGTAGAGGTTTGTTTAAAATTTTCAATTGTTTAAATTATTATATTTTCAAATAAAGACAAGGAAGATCATTTAAAAAAGTAAAAAATGTTTTCACTAGATGTCAACAGAAAGGTCTAATTTTAAGCAAAAAAGTAAGTTAAACTAGCACAAAAAATATTCAATATTTAGGTATAGAATTTCATAATGGATTCTTAAAATTAAAACTTAACATCCTTGAAAAATTACAACAGTTTCCTGACATATTAAAAAATATAACTGAAGTTCAAAAATTTCTTGGCTTACTAAACTATATATATGATCAAGGATTTCTTAAAAACCTAACTAAAGAAAGAAAAAGGTTACAGCTTAAATGTAGTACAAAAAATCAATGGACATGGACCGAAGAAGATACATTAACGGTATGTATATTAAAAACTCTCTGCAACAATCTACCAGCATTATATAATTATAATGTTAAGGATACATTAATAGTACAAATTGATACAAGTATGGATATATAGGCTGGCTGTCTTTTGGCACAACCACCAAAGTCAAGGAATTATTTTTTATGTAAATATATCAACGAGACTTTTAATCCCACTGAAAGGAAATACCCTATTCATGAAAAGGAAACACTTGTTTGTATTAAAATATAATAAGGTCATCAATATAGGCTAATGCAAATTCTTCTAATCCTTTTAAATTGTTATCCATAAATCTTTGATAAATACCAGGGTTTGTTTTAATCCAAAAGATAATACATTTCATTGGTAATGTTTTTGTGGTGAACAGGTAAAGACTATTAATGGTTTTGTTTTGTCATGTAATCTTAATTGCTAATAACTAGATTTTGCATTGAGTGTAGTGAACAAATGATATCCTTTTAATTTACTAATAATATAATCTTTTCTAGGTAATTTATATGCGTCACCTATTGTAGCTTTATTTAACTCTTTATAGTTAATTACCATTGTTCTCTTGCCACGTTTTTGTTTGAAATGATTATTTACATAGAAGGCTGAGGTAGAATGTTTACTTGTGCTTGGTGCTATTAATTGTTTTTCTAATAATTCTGAACATTCAATAATAAATTCTTGTACATCTTGTTTTGTATATGGAATATTATTTTTAATATTAATTTCTTGTGTAGGAATTTTTAGTTTTATTTCAATTAATTGGTTATTGGTATTCTTTTTAGGATCTAGTCGATTTTCACTACAAACTTGATCTATTAAGGTTTCTATTTCAGTTTGTAAAGTAAGATTATTAAGAAGATAAATTTGTAGTTGATTTAATTTTTCTGTTATACGTTGTAAATTTTTGTAATAAGTTGTATGGTATATAGGAATTTTGAGGATTATAGATTTTTGGTTTAAAGATTTTATTATTGGTGTTCGTAAAGTTATATAATGTAAATATTAACAAAAAGGATTATATAATTTAAGAAAATTATTTCCTAAAATCAATGGTAGTGCTGATTCTTGTTGATAAATTGAAGTTATAATAAAAGTATAATTTTCAATAATGATATTATTGTAATATCTTACATACCAAATATATTGAATACTTCTATCTGCTATTCTTATTTGTAAAGGTTTGTTTAATTTTTTCCAATTATGTAATAATGTTTTAGATGCTATACAAATAGTAGCACCTGTATCTATATAAGCATTAATTTTTTTTCATTCTGAATAGTCACTTGAATGAAAGTTGTATTCAGATTCAGTTGTTGATTCTAAAGTTTGGAATTTATAATGATATAATGAGGAAATTGTTGAATCTATTTCATATTCTGACTCAATAGGTTCTAAATTATATTTAAATGTTGAATTTAAAATATTAATTTTTCTTTATATTAATTTTTATTTCTTTTTGGGAAATTGTTTGCATAATGACCTTCTTCTTTACATAACCAACATTTATATGTTTTTTTATTTATTTTGATGACAATATTTTTTCTTTGGTTTGTATTGTTTATAAGCCTTGCGTCTGAAATTTTTTTATAAGGTTTAAGTGGGAATTTCTTATATTTATTTGTGGGATATTTTTTCCATTTATATTTATTATATTTTTGTTTTCATTGTTTGTGATAGGTAAAAGAGTGGCATCCATATTGTTGAGGTACTTCTAAATATTTAGAACAACATAATTGAATATCTTTATGTCTTAGTGTTTTATGCAATTTTGCTTCTAAGCATTTTTGTGATAATACATCTTTTTACTATTGAACTAATGCCACCTAGATTATAAGCTACTAGATTGTCATGTTGTTTAATTAAGAATAATTCTTCTACTATTTTGTTTATCGGATAAGGTAATTTATGGATAAATATTTGTATACACATTTCTTATTCTATACGAGTTAATTTATAATAATATTTTTTAAATTCATAAATGTATTCTTCTAAATAATAGATGTCACAAATTCGTATATTATTTAGATGCCATAGGGCATTTTTTTCTTTCTTCATTTTCAATTTCCTATTTATATGAGGTTATATCTTTTCCAATGAATTCTTTATAAATTTCGTTAGTAACTACATGAAAAGCCTTTATTGGTTCAATAGCAGCCTTTATTGGTTCAATAGCATTAAGAAACTCAATGTTATTTTTTATTCATACTGCATTATCTAATAAAAAGCTTAATATGATACTAGTAGTTTTATAAGTAACAAAATTCCATAAAGTACTTATATTTGTTAATCCTTCAAAAGGTTTTTCTAATTGAATGACTAATGCTAGTCTAATAGACCATTCAAGTAAAAACTTTTCTAGAGATAAGACAAAGTCTAAACTGAGGATTCCATCTGGTCCTAATGTTATATGTTTTGGTGTGTATTTTTGTAGGAAATCTTCGTATCTTATTACCTCTTCTATAATATCCAAAACGATTTAATTATAGGTTTATAATTCTATTTATACTTGGATTGATTCTCTCTTTTTCTTTTTTCTCCACTTTGACTGGTTTTTGGTTGTTCTTCTGATTTTGGTTGTTCCATATATACTTCTTGATCAGATTCATAACCATAAATTAGTTCATCTTGATCAGTAGTAGGTTTTATAAGTTCATATTTTAAAGAGTTGTTCTCTTTATCCAATGTTAGTTTGTTTACTAACTGAGTAATTTCTTCCAATTGATTTTTTATATTTTTTTTCTATATTCTCCATAGTTTTACCAAAATTATGCTAGATAAGCTAGATGGCTCTGATACCATTTTTGGCTCCAATCATTTTATTATTAAATTTTCTATTTTTTAGTTTTTCATCTATTAGATATACTATTGTAAAGAATTTTTCATAGCATTTAATTAAAGATTCTATTGTTTTATGAATTTCATTAATTTCAGGTGCCATTGTCTCATTATTGCATTGTGTGCTTTGTGATTTTATGATTTTGTGATTTTGTGTTGATTGTTGTTTTGTTTGCTTGAAGATAAGCAAATGTTTAATTGTGGGGATGTGATAAGTGAAGTGAATCAAACGTTAATATAGACTCAATAATCGATATACAAATGCACAAGAAGGGGGGGGGGGTTGAATTGTGTATTATTTTTCAATGATCCCCTTTTTAAGAATTTCTTTAAAAACTTGCTTTTTCTCAAAACTTTTGAAAATCAGTAATGTAAAATGTTTTCTAAGTTCTCGTATAAAAACAGTAAGATTAAAAATTCAAAGTTGAGAGTAGAGAGTTGGAAGAGAGTGTTGACACAGCAGATTTATACTGGTTCACCCCAAACCGTGGGCTACGTCCAGTCCTCAGAGATCTTTATGAGATTTCACTATACTTCATAAAGTTACAAGTATTCTTTGACTCCGAGCCTCTTCAGGTCTCTTACAACAAGTATTCTTTAACACTTAGCCTCTTTAGGCTATCTGCTTTTCTTCTTTCGACTGAAAGATGCTTCGAGCTTTTGTTACAAATAAGAATAGCTCTATGTTCAGCATAATGAAATTTCTAGCTTTTTGAATCTCACTAACTCTTTTTCAAAAATCTCTAACTTTTTGTAGTCTTCGACTCCGACTCGTATTTATAACCTTCGTCTTCAACTGTTTCTTGATAACTGCTTCTTTCTTCTTGTTTCTTAATCTTTGAAGAATTAGTTATTCACTTGAGTTCTGTAACTAACTCAAGCTGATTAGTCATCCAACGTGGTATCGATTCTTCCATCTCATTTTTAACTCTGGGCTTCCATCTCATTTTCTATCGTCTCACTTTTAGTTTGCACTTCTGTCTCACTTTCTATCGTTTGACTTTTATCTTCGCGCTTCCGTCTCACTTTCTTTCATCTGTCTTTTATCTTCGCACGTCCGTTTGATTTTCTTTCGTCTGACTTTTGTTTTTTCTTCCATCTTACTTTTGTTTGCTTCCGTCTCACTTTCTTTCGGCTTCCGTCTGATTATTTGGGCTTCATCAAAATCACTAATCGTGAAGTTATTTTGACTTAACAATCTCCCCTTTTTTTATGATAATAAATAATCATGGTAAGAAAGAATGTATTATTCATAATATGACTATATACACTTGTAAAATTGTTAGCAAACAACTAACACTTCTTTTGTTGATCTTCTTCTTCTTCTTCTTCTTCTTCTTCTTCTTCTTCTTCTTCTTCTTCTTCTTCTTCTTCTTCTTCTTCTTCTTC
>JANVCL010001677.1:0-11780 GCA_026546855.1 Erythroxylum incrassatum | reverse complement strand
CAAAAGTCACAATTAGGAGTCAAAAAGTGCATTAACAGTTATGAAAATGCAGCCAATTAATAATACAAACTTGGCTCTATCAATAACTTTGGTTATTTCCTAGAAAGTTGAAGTCAAGATGGAGTGGCCCATTCAAGGTTATTTAAGTGTTTCCTTATGGAGCTTTAGAGTTAGAAAATGAAAAAGGTGAAACTTTTAAGGTTAAAGAGCATAGGTGCAAGCTTTACTTTGGAGGGCCATTCTCATAAGAAAGGGAAGTACTTTCTTTCCTTTCACTAACTCTTTTATGATTTCATATGGAATGGTCAAGCTAATGACCTTAACTTAGCATGTTTGTCTTTCATTTGTTTGTCTTTGTATTAGTGTGATTTTGTTTTGATTTGATAATATTTAGTTTGGTTTAACTTGTTTCATCCTTCATTCTCTTGTTGTTTAGGTCCTCAATGATACGTTTAAGGTTATTTGAAGATTGATTGTGCATCATAGCTTATTGAAGGACCAAAGGATGAGAGGAAAAGTGCGCCACTTCCTTCAACACCATCACTATAAGCCCATCTTACCCTTAATCTCTTCTATTATTATTTTTTTGTTTTTTGTGTTTTGTTTTTCATGTGTTGTTTTCTGGTTTTGGATGTGCTCTTTTGCATATTAAGGACAATTTTTGTTCAAGTGTAGGGAGGTAGTCTTTGCAGTTATGTTAGCATTTTTTCATGCCATTTAGGATGCATGTTAGGTTGATAGTATTAGGTGTGTCATTTCCCCTACATTTGAATCTTTGTGATGAATGTGTTGCCATGAGATTTTATCATACTAGTTGGAATGATATTAAATGCATGTGTGAACTTAAATTAGGTTACTTGAGTGGAGAGTGAACCGTGTGAAGTGATGAAAGTAGTTGGTTGCATAAGCTTACTCAAAACTTGCCACTTGAACAATGAGGTAATGTATAAAAGCATAATGGTTTTTCATTTGAGCTTATGTGAGGAATTGAGCCTTTATGACTCCGTTATATAATCATTTCATTTCCTTGTTTGTGTGATGCTTCCTTAGGTAATTTCCTTCAGAACTTGCTTTGAATCGGTTTAAATCTACCAGATGTATGCTAGATAGAAATGATTAAGGCCTTCTTACTTTAACCTTTGGATTAAATGACCTACCCTTTTATTATCCCTTGCTGGCCCCATTGAGAATTTAACCTTTTATTTCTTGAAATCACCCAATTTTAAAACCCACAAACCCCATTAGTTTGACCAATCACAGGTTAATAAAGTGTTAAGTGATACTAGAGTGTGGAATCATAAGTTAAAAGCACATTGTATATAATTGTTATTTTCTGTTCATTGTTACCTAACTATATTTTAAAAAAGTCAAAAAATCAAATGAAAGAAAACAAAAAGGAATAACATGTAGTAGTTTTAATAAGTGCGAAGTAGTAGTCGTATCCATTTGCATATCTTAGAAGTTTATCTTTGCCATCCCTTTGTACACTTAGTAATTTATAAATGCTTGTGATAAACCCTTAAAACCTGTTTAACCCACCTTAACCCTAGCCACATTACAATCCGAATCAAAGTTCTTTTGATCTATCTTAGCATGTAATCATTGTGGAGGAGAATTGGTGTATTAGCAAGCCAATGATAGCATGGTTTCCTATAGGAAGTTTGAGTGAAACACTAATCATCAAACACTTGAGAAAAATGAGTGAAATCTGTAAGGAATGTCCATTTTGAATTTATACTTATCTTTTAGTGATGATTTCACAGGTTGAGTTTGCTTATGTGCACCAATGAAAATTAGTCATGATGTGTATAGTAACTTGACACTTGAGTTGGCCAAGGTTTGAGAGATTGCATACTTTAATCTTTATGAAAATGAAGTGATAGATTTTATTAGTTGTATTTGGTCTTTGCTTAAGGACAAGCAAAAGTTTAAGTGTGGGGATATTGATAGGAGTAGATTGTATTGTATTTTTATAGGTAATTTAATATATGTTTAGTATTTAATTTGATTTTTTAGTGTGTGCTTAGGTTAAAAATTGTGTTAGTTCATAATATTTGTGTTTTAAGTGTTCTTTAGGTAAGAACATGTTTTTGAGCTTCAATTATATATATATATGAGCTATCGTGATGAGTTTGTTAGTGTTTTAGGACATTCGAAAGAGTTTCAAAGGAGACCTAAATTAAGATACAATCTCACGATCATGGTAGGTAGGTCACGATCGTGACAGAAGCACCAAAATAGGCCCACGATCGTGGAAAATTTGCCACGAACGTGACAAAGAGTAGATAAACCAGCCACGATTGTGCATTAAGGGCCACGATCGTGGCCTAGTACAGATATAGAAGCGGAGTCACTTTTGGATTTGATTTTTCAAGGGACATTACGAACATTTTGGACCCAGGAAAGGCACTAGGGTTACCTTAATTGGAAAAGACTATAAAAGTATTACGATGTAACCCTAGAAAGGAGTCTACATTGAGCCTACATTTGGAAACCCAAAAGAGAGAGAGAGAAAAGAAGAAGAGGAAGAAGAGGAGGGTTTCGACGTCGAAGCTTCCTGGAATAGGTGATCTCAAGGCGTCGCTGCTTTCCTAAATCATCCAACATATTTTCATTTCCTCCTCATTTACCTTTTTATTCATTTAATGTGTAAGATTGAGATGAGTTATATGGTTATAGATTTTGAGTTGTTAACAATGTTTTAACTTTTCCTTCAGGATTTTACTTATATTTAATGTTAATCTAGTTGAATTGTGTTTATTTGATTTAGGTGTTGTGATTGATTAATGTATTTGCATGTTTTGGTAACAAATCGAGAGGGTGAGCCTGATAAAAATGATTAGATTGGATTAACGAGAGTTAAACGATCAAATTGACCACTTAATCAATCTAGTCAGTAATTTCATAGAGAGAGATCCTGTGCAAAACCCGATTGTTCATTAGAGAGCTTTAGAACTAATTAGAATTGCAGGGAATTTATTAATTGAGAGATTACAAATTTCATAATTCGATTAGGGTTTACAATTTAGGGAATGGTTATAACTCGAGAGAGAATAATCAACCCTACGATCGTCTAGAACCAACACCCCATAAGCATATAAATGGCTAGATTAACATTAATGATAAGTGAAATCCCCTCTCATAACTTGATTAATTCTCTTAATAGATTTCCATTATTACATTATTTGTTCATTGCTAGTTTGTTTTAGTTTACTTTTCAGTTTATTATTCAAATTTGAGTCTTAGATAAAGCACAAACTTGAATTAAGTGGTGCCTAAACGCAATTTCTGTGAGACGGTATCTGCTTTTTACTATAAGTAACAACCCGTATATTTGCAGTTTTTAGCATAAAATAAATAGTTTGTTTTTGCAATCAGCAAACACCTAAATTGTTCCTGAAAAAATAATTTTATTACCAATCTTAAAAAACTTTGATTTGCTTGTTGATGTTGTATCAGAATAAAATGTATTCTTGAACTAGGATGACAATGAAAAATGGTGGAAAAAAAAAGAATTAAAAGTATTAGATTTAAAATAAGTAAACCATAACACAAGTAAAAATAAAGGTGAATATAAAGAAACGGCAAATAGATAAGATGTGCTTGGCATGCATGGACCATAAGAGGTGAATATAAAGAAACGGCAAATAGATAAGATGTGCTTGGCATGCATGGACCATAAGAGGCCCGCCCTGCGTAAGGGTAAGAAAGACACCTGTCTAGGGTTTAACTCTGACCTGTCTTTATTTTTGCCTTATTTTAAAGGTCCACTCTTGACAACAAAAAGACGCAAAAGATACTCTCTTTTTTTACTTTATCTGGGATTTATAAAACGGTAAGAATGTCCTGGAGGAAACACCTTTTAACATCCTTTTACTTGAGTCTTATTAGAAGTTGCCTTCTATAACAATTTTATGATTTTGGCCGGTGAGGGAGGTGAATGCAAATCAACGTGAATTATGAATAAAGATAAATATAGTAAGCGAATTGATGAAAATAAATGGATATATTATATGTGCACCAGTCTCAAGATTAAGTTGAGCTTATATTCTCACGAGTCGAAGGTGATATAACTCACGAATCCGGTATAATTTTGCTGGAAATTTTAGACATAAAATGGTGGAAGTTTCAACCTCCTTTAAAAATTTACATCCAACAATCCGATAAAGCAAAACAGATAGGCTTGGCTGTAAACATATGCAACCGGATTATGTATGGTGACAAAACGTATAATTAAAAAGGTCTTCATCTTTGTAAAGAGATCAAAACTATAAAAAGAAAAAGAAAAAACAAAACTTCTTGGAATATCATAACTACAAAATCATCTGTCCTTCGATTTGACGGGTACTCCCTTGTACATTTGTACCTTATCCTTCAACGAATCTCTTCTAGGCCTTGCTACCTTATTATTTGGATCAAAAAGCAGCACTTCTTCAAATGCCTTCAGAGCAGACTTCAAGTCATTCATTTTCTCATATGCGTCACCAAGATTATTCCAAGCCGTGACATAGCCTGGTTGCAACTTCACTGCCATTTCAAACTGAGCAATTCCCTTCTCCAGCTTGCCATCTAGTACATAACTGACGCCCAGAGCATTGTAAACCTGTTTCATATATATTCGTAATGTGAACAAAAGATATTCAGTGCAACCTAAACATTTCTTTTCTTTCCTTTTCTTCTCTGTTTCTTTTTTATTGGGATCAAGTAGTTAAATCTAAGCACATATCGTTAAAGTCAAAGAGCATGACTAGATGAACTTTTAACAAGGTTTCGCGGAGCATTATTACCACAATAGAGTTTGAGAGGATAAGGTTGATAATTAGTGATATAATTTCTCATTTACTAAATTCTACTCTGCCAAAGTGGATAATTCATTTACTAGCTATATGAAAACGTTAAGGACAAGTTTGAAGTGAAATTCTAAGAAGGTAGGAAACAAAAGAGGTAAAATCCAACAAATGTAATATCTAGTTTTAGAACAGTGACTACACTTGACAATGGTGTTAGTATTATTCTATTAAAGTGATTGATATATGGATTCAATTCTAAAAGAAAATATCCCTGAAATAGGAACATTTCTTGCTATTTTGAACGCTAAAAATCCATTGAAAGTGCTACAAAATATTGTATTCATCCAATAAGTTAATTACATCAAGGTGAGGTGCAATCATACCTGCGCAAGATCTTGATCATCCCCATCCCATTTTTCAATTGCTTGGAGTAAGTACTTTATAGCAGCTGGATAAAATTTCCTCCTAAGCATTACAGCACCAAGCTCAAAAAACTCAGTTGCTGAGGCATCACCACTTCTTACTTGCTCCTAAAATTAAAGAGGTCCAAAAACAGAAGGAAAATTAGGGTTTCACTGACCAACAGACTGCATATGGTCACTGAATATGATGATATATAGAGTTTGTACATGAACATGAACGCTCATGTTTGTTTCTGTGAGAAAAATACAAATGCAGAAAGCTTCTGATGGCCAATGAAGCAGAAAATAATCCTAATGTCAATGAGAAAGGAACAAAAGATCATCTGAATCCTAGAATGACAAAAAATGAGGAAATAATATAATCCTAAAGAGGAACAATGAATCATCTGAAATGTAGAACAATGAATTATCCATTAATAACCAAATATACCTGTAACTCAATTTCCAAAAACAGGATACCTGTAACTCTTTAGCAGAAAGGTCCAGTTCTCTACGTACAAGAACTTGACGAATGACAAAGAAGGTTCCAGCCCCTAGCAAAGCTAACAACAGAAGCAGATAAGAGAGCTGGATTCCCAATTCGAATAACTCCCCAACCTCATACACTACATCACTTTTAATACTTCCCTCAGCATGTGCCACTTGTGAAGAAACCATGAATGAAACTAGTCCTAATGAGAATGCAGACAACCAAATCTTAGGTCTCTCTGAAAGCAGCACGTCCTCAATATTGAGAAGGTTGTTCAAGTACACTGCAAGAATATTCCAATATATGATTTTAAAAGAGTTAATAAGTGAATCAGGCTCAAAACAGCAACACAGGATCTGTAAGGAATATTGGTGAGATGGTGATTTGGTATGGAAAGCCAATTTTATCTCATCACACTGTATTCAATCTTTTCCCATCGACTCATGAAAGGTATGAAAAAGTTTGCAGCACAATGATCTAAAATGTATTCTTGATAACAAGTATCAAACTTAGCCACTTTAGTGATTGAATGATTTGATTGCATTAATATGCATTAGATGAAGAAGATACTGATTCACAGGATATGACAATGCCAATGTGCAACAGACATGTTTAGTAGCCCTAGTGCTTCAAATAGGGAAAACAACATGATAATGGAAATAGAATTTTTGAATGGAGATTCCTGTGGTTTGAGCAAAAATTAGCTGCCACTCTTTTAGCAATATTTTATTTAAGATTTAACCAACCAAAATGTTTCATGCATAGAATTGAAACAGAAACGCAGGCAACAAGTTTTAGACCTAAAGTATGAAGAAACCTGGGCCTTCTTGTACATCATCAAAAATATCTTGCTACTTGGAGGAAATTAAAAGTCCACAATTACTCACAAATCTGTGTCCCATTTTCAGTCTATAGCAAAAAATATCCATTGACATAGCAAAAAATATCCATCGACATACAGGACCATAGATTCATTGGCATACAGCCGTACCAGGTTATCATCTGCATATCTCAGTCATCAAGATACATAAATCCTGATTTAATGCATTACAGCACCAAATGTTGGAACTGTAAAGGTTATAATTTGGGTTTATGAACCACAGGTGACTAATAGTGATTACAATAAAAGCAGTTTGGAAGTACTCCGATGAATTCCAGGCCAAAAATGTGTATGAAGAACAAAATAAAATCTAAAATTGAATGGATATAATATCATAAGTATTTTACATACAGGAATATGCTGCTCATATTATGCATAATAATCTCACATATTTGTCACAGAATCAGGTTCTAATAAAGTGAAATCACAAGTGAGAAAGAGAAATTACTCTCACAATTCTTGAAGCATGTAGTCTTTTGAGCAATTGCTTTTCCTGTATCTGCCTTCGTCCACAATTTAACAAGAAATGAATGAAGAAACAAGTATAGGAACAATGATTGAAGAAGTTTCAGTCAAGGAATAGTATGGAATACACAAAAATCATTTGACATATTACAAAAGTTGCTTTTGCATTTACTGTCAACTAATGATACAAGTTCAGGAATCAGTGACCTGATCACATTACTAAACTTATCAGTGACCTGATCACATTACCAAACTTTCTTGACCTGATCACATTACTAAACTTTCTAACTTGTCATCTAATTAACAGAAGATGGTGGATAAAATTTCCTTGGAGTAAAAAGATTTGATAACTAGGTAAGTAACTGGGTAGGTTTTGGCAGAAGTGTCATATGATCCTTTAAAATTCACTGACATATACAACATGATACCTAACATTTACATTGTCCCTTAAACATTATAAAAAGAAATCTATTGAATTTGAGAATTGAAACCACGACGAAGACAAATACTCCTAGAATAAAGTGGATCGACAAAAACTGTCAACTACACTATGTCAATGACTTCTGCAATGTTCAGTTAAATGGGGTTCAAATTGCTTTCTTGATTTAACTGGTCAGTTGAACACTCAAAATTTAGTATAGCTGGGGGCTTGTTGGCCTTTCCCTAACTGGTATTAAGTCCAAAACTAGGTGCATGGCGAAAAAATTATTATAATTCGGGTGTTATCGCAACAATCCTGCAGTTATTTTCCATGTATAGATGGAAAATTGGCATCTTTTTCCGGATGAAAAAAATGCCTGGTTAAATGTGTCCATCTAGTTGCAGGCAGATCAGGCACTAGGTTGGCTCTTCTATCATATGTACCACAAATTCAAGCTTGGGACTGACACCAGGGTGGAGATATGTATTGTAAAATATTGAAGGGAAACCTAAGTACTTTGGTATTAGCATGTAAACTAATGTCAAGATTATGCGGAAATTATGTATTGAGATCATTCACTGGCAATAAAATTGCTAGCAAAAACACCAGAAGGAAATGAATCTGTGAGTAGGTGAGATGAGATGTAGATGAAACCTCAAATTTAGATATACAAGTAAAAGAAACCATGAAAGGTAGACTAAGAAACATTAACTTAAACAGTGTTAAAGTAGGTACTAGTATTGACTAAAGATCCATGATAATAATTTTGATAGTGAAATTCATTCAAAAAATAAAGGAGCAAGCAGAAACAATAGATTGACTTAATGACTCTGTAACCATTGGACGAAAAGGATAGCCAGAACATATACCTGCAGAGAACAAAATGACCTACTCAGCATATGACTTTCTCTGGACGTGATCTGGTCTGGTAGATTATTTGATTGGAAGAAGACCTGGCCAGAAGGCTACAACGTTAATTCTCTACAGAAAAGGAAACTATTAGAAAAGAGAGAAGTGCATGCTTTATCGGGTCCCATTCATTTATGCAAAAAATTTAACAGTTGAGCAAGTAACGAGGTGTAATTAACATTTTCAACGCCTCAACTTCTTTTACATTCTTTTTCGCAAGATTTAACAGCAACATGTTTCAATGCAAAATGCATTGGACTAGGTGAATTCAAGACTTAAATCCTTCTTGTAGATTATAAGCATGACAAATTTTAGGGAAAACTAGGCTAAGAAGATGAATATTCTCTAGCTTTCCTACTCAATCAGATCATTTGAGTCCCATTCCTACTTGACTTTGAACTAAAATTACAATGGTGCAATCATCTAATAAGATATTTGGTCGAACATATGTTGGGAAGTAATCTATTTTTTACTTGGAATTGAAGTCTTGGCAAGGTTTTTCTTAAGAGTTTAAATTGTTTTAATAGTTCTACTATATACTTTAGTTCCGTTTTCTAGTAATTATTCAATTCCTTATCTACTTAACATAGAAATCAGTCTAAACTCTTAAAAGTAGAGTGAGGGAGTTTCCTTCTCAGCACATCACATTTATCATGTGGAGGACTTCTCTAAATCTTGTTTCATTTTTTTTTCCAATTTTTGCTTCTTCCCTTCTGCTTTCTATATATTTCTCTTTACTTCAACTGTAGGACTTCTCCTAAATCAGGACTTGAACAGAAAAATAAAAACCATAACATTCCCTTCATTGTCTTCCTTTTTTTCTTTAATGAAATGTGACAGAAACCTTCTAGTCTTTTTAGCTACTGCTCAACTTTCTATGTCCTAGAAAGACAATACGATATAAACACAATAAACGCAATTGCATGCATACTTCTGCACATCACTCAATGTCCATATCAAAATCCAGGAAAATGGAATATGTAATGTTCTATACAGTGCTTTCCATTTAAAATAAATAATTCTGAAATTATGTTTCCCATCCTCCCATTCACTCAAACATCGCTATTTTAATTCAGTTTTGGATTTTGAGATAGACTCCCAAAGCCACCAAGAAGCTTATCTTGTTTTGCCTTGTATTCTCCGTTATAAGATTATCATGAGATTCACTTGAAAAATTAACTTTACCGCATCACGTTTTGCCTTATATTCTCCGTTACATGTACATGGCTCACCAAGAAGCTTATAATACGCAATGAACAGTATGCAAAAACAGAAGAAATTTAATAAAACAGCAAAGAAACATGAAAACAATGTATCACCCGGAAAGAGCGCTTGTGAGGCTCGAACTTTAGAGACCCAAATGGGAGGGAAGAAAAAGGACACAAAGAGAGGTGGTTATTGCGGACACGCAGAGGTGGAGTATGCATGCAAGTGTGGAGAAGCATTTCGAAGACGGATATATCGGAGTTAGTCAAGAGAAGATTCTTCAAGAATTTGCTTTGTGTTGTCACTTGTAAATTTCTGAGCTTTGTAGACACTTTACTCTCTGAGTAGGTCGTTGGCGGTGGAAGATAAGGTTCAGTTGAAGACAATCTGACACAAGAAGATAAGAGGCCCGGGTTTCTTTCCTTTAATAAAACATTAAATTGATCTCCAAATTTTGTTTTTACTTTTTCTTTTTCTACTAAGTAATTTAGGTGGTTTTAATTACGAGAAATTACTTTTAAGTTATTTATTTTTAAACTAATCTTTGAATCAAATAAGTCTTTTATAAAAAGCAAAACTTTAACTTCAAATTTTAAATAATTGCATATAAAAAAATTGTTCGAACATATGATCTCGCTTAAGTTAAAAAAATCTCTTATTATTAATTCGTTAAAAAAATCTCTTATTATTAATTCACCCGACCTGTGGGGTTAATTTTATTTTTACTTTACTTGGTAAATTAAAATTGAAACAAATTAATCCAGTTCTTTCGGAACCCTTTTAAAAGTATTGATCCGTGTTTGATTTGTTTCAACACATTTCTTTCTTTTCTACGTCGTTCTAGTTCTGAGTCAAATCAATTTCTTGGAACACGGTTACGATTCAGATTTCTAGAGCAATTATTTTTCCCCCCTCTAAAGACTAAAACTATCTTCAAGTTTTATTTTCGTTAATGTCAAATGATTTTTCTATTTTCTAGTTCTATTCATATTATGTGATAAATTTTCTGGAGTAATAACTGACTTATGCAAAAAATGCAGAATGACTCCAATTTAAAATGGTTTTTACTACATCAACCATAAATAAAAGATTTTTATAAGTGAGAACTTTCAAATATTGCTTTCTAAGAGATATCTCAATAAAAGTAATAAATAGATGGCAATTCAAAATTTTGTTTAATATTTTATTTCTTTCTGAAGTAAAATCTAGAGTAGGAGATGAAGCCTTAAATGTAGAATTTAATTAATTCCATAAAAAAATTTGTGCCGTGATACAAATGGGTATTCATAAATAAATTAGAAACATAAAACACCATTGTTAAAAATATGATTAGACTAATAGCAAAAGGATATGACAAAAAAAAAAAGAAATGTATAAATTATAAAGATACCTTTGTTGGAAGTAATTTAAGTTACTTCTTCCATTTTGTATTTTTAATGAATAGAAATTAAAACAACCCTTAATTTTGAAAGACTAAAATGTATTCAATAACATTTTTAAATTAACAATATTAAGCAATTATATTTTAGATTGCTTCATTTGTGAATTTAGTCATACTAACATTATTGTTTGTCATATTTGAAATCCCCTTTTACATAAAATTGAGAGCGTGAATAATATGATGGCAAAAGTGAGATTTTAAATAATAGGTCTATATTTTATATGTTATTTGGAATTAAATTACTTAATATTTGACACTTTTATAACATGTTTTATAAAATTACTTTCCTAAGTTTAGTTTATTGTCTTATAGTTAACGATTTTGAGAAGAAAAAAACACGTAATTAAGTATAACTTTCTCAATCTTTGTCCAAATGAAGAGACATTGTAGTCATTTGGAAGATAAAGAAGATGGAAAAACAACTTTATAAAAAGACATTACAATTCATTTCTAGCTTAAAGGTGCTAAAAAATAACGAAGTTAGTGGAAAAGGGCACAACAAGTATAACACCTGTAGCACCCCACTTTCGCGCGATCCGAACCCGACATCGACAGTGATATTCGAGTCTGTGCCCTACGAGAGTGGCGTGCTAAAGCACTCAGTCAGAAATTGGTATGCTTTTTTTTTCATTATAAAACACAAAACAATATATGCGGAAATCGATAATCAAATAGGGCATAAGCCCTTTTCAATCATATGGTGGAATTTACAAAAATTCCCATATGGCCAATTAGGCCCTTTCACAATTACAACCACTTTAGTCATTTCAAAATACA
>JANVCL010001503.1:0-11795 GCA_026546855.1 Erythroxylum incrassatum | reverse complement strand
ATGCATACAAAGTCAAGAATGACACTTATTTTGAATAATTAAAATGTATCTAAAATGACACTTATTATGAATCAGAGAGAGTATTTATTATCTCTTTATGACTATTAATCGGTTTTGATAATTATTATATTATCGTCATTTACTTTATTGATTTGTATTTTTGTTTTTTAACTTAAAAAGCAATTTATTTGACATTTGGTTTTTATTCGAATTTTAGTTTCTTTTAATTTTTATAACTTCTAAAATTTCATAAACGTAATTTGTTTTTTATTTTTACTTTTGAAAGACCCAACTCAACCAATTTTATAATAAGGGGAAGAATATATAGAGTTTTTTAAATAATAAAAGCTCTATCAAAGTAATTTGTCCTTACCTTATAATAGATTTGTAATTTGACAACTAATAATAATATTTACACTTGGTTAACTAATACTAACAAATACTTATAACTATTAACTATTAGTAAAATAGAAAACTAAGTACAATTAGATTTAATGATTAAAAAATCGAAACAATTTAACCAATTCATCTGCAAAAACTTTGGATTAACCAAATTTTAGATTCAATTTTTAATTTTTCAATTAAAATTTAATTTAATAATCTTTGTTATTAAAACCTATTAATTTATTAAACAAACAATAATTTTCATAAACTAATTAATTTTGGTAAGTTAAAATAAACTATTTAATTTTTTAATTTCTTTTAATTAAACTTCAAATTTTTTAACAAATAAAAACAATAGTATTCAATCATATTATTAAAATTTTAATTTTAATTTAACACTGATTTGACATGTAAATCCTATAATTCTGGAAACGAAAAGAATGAATTGAAAAACGAGCATACTAACTATTGTACGACTTCAAGCCTCCGAAGCTGAAGGATACAACTCTTACCGACCATATCCCGGTGGTGGTGGTGGCCCTCTATTTGCTTTACTCACCGGCAGTGGACCAGGTCTCCAATTCCCTCCAACGGCTGGCGGTGGTCGAGGCCTCCAATTTGCGTGAGGTAGCTGTTGAGATGGCCCTCTATGCATTTCGCCGGGGGAAGAAGCCGGCTGACCCCCATTCAATCCGGGAGGTGGTGGCTGCATCCTACTTGATGATCTTGAGTCTAGAGTAGAGAACCGGTTGTCTCTTGCTTGATAGTTGCCACCCCATTGCCCATGATTACCAGTTGCAGATGAAAAGTGACTTTGGTAACCATTATAACCACCTTGATAGTCAGGGACAGTACTGCCACTTGATGTTTGTGGCGAAGGGCCATGTGTGTACCTTGATCCACCAGTCTGATAATATTCCGATTGGTTCACGTGTCTTAGATGTTGTCCGCTCGACTGCTTCCCTCTTTCGTGATGAGGTTGAAATCTTTTGCTAGAAGGGCCAGAAGCAGCATAGGATTGATTATATCCTTGGTCATAGTGAGTGGAGTGATTCGGATATCTGTAGTTATTAGCCTGAAAGTTGGATTGTGGCATTCTGCGGTGCCCATCGTCCTGGAACCCATTTGGAAAGGAAGAATATGACGAGACATAAGAAGCTGCAGAATAAGGTGCGCGGGCGTGCATATAGCCATTTTGGTCCACCTTCATCTGCAAACTGTTGACAACGAGTCGACGTGATGCCTCTCCTAGCTGACGACCAGAAATAGCTCCAGGTGGGTGCGGCCTGAAGGAGAATCAACCACACAGTTAACCATACATGGAAGATGGCAAAATGAAAACAAATCACACTGTTCCTTGTATTTCCAACATATCATCTCAATGAAATCTTTATGTACCTTTCATGTTCCCTAGGCCTTCTCCCGGAATCTTCATGCCATAAAACAGGTTCAGGTTTCATATCCCCAGCATCTACAATCTATAAGAGAGAAGAGGATGTCAATCATCATGAAATCAGGCAAGCCAATTTCCACCAAACCATCTCAATCTTCAGCATAAAATTTAGAGTCAAACAAGATACTTTACAACCGAAAACTGCACAAAAGAGACGTGAACCAACCAGAACAGACGAGTCAAACTATCTAGCACATAAGGGAAATGATAAATTTGTATTCAAGGCTATCTGAGGACTTCAAAGAAAAATATTAAAGTCGAATGCAACACTAAGGTAAAAGATGTCAAACGTTAGACCCAAATTACAAGTCTTCCAATGCAGTTGGCTGATAATGCATATTAACCATCATCGGTACACAAGCTTCAAAAAAGGATACAAGCGGCAGAAATTTTTATTGATCGCAACAGTCTAAGCAGAAATTAAATGAGGCTTTCGAAATTGACACTAACATGCCATCATATTAATGGTATACTGAACAATGAAATGTGATAATAATACAAAGAAGAGAAACATTTAGACGATTAATAGCCACAACCATAACAAATATGACAATCACACTCGAAAAAGAATTCTATTATCCACAGCAAGCATACCTTTTTTGGGAATACAACCCCAGCAGGAGGTCTAGCAATGTGTTTATGTGGGCCAGGAAGTCTATATATTGCACATCTGAAGAAATAAGTTAAAGCAAATGCAATAGTTAATTACAAAAGGCCACCATTAACATACAACCATGTCAATATACTACAGAGACAATAGAATGCTAACAACGTACATGACTTGGTTGTCCAATATGTCCTCCATGCCAACAACAGGAGACCTGAATATAGGAGGATGAGCATCTCCAGCACATGGGGATATATAACCATTCATCCCATCACTGCATGCAGCCCTAAACAAATCATAAGATATCCCAAATAAAACTAAAAAGTTTATGGTTTGGGTTAAAAATTGTTCAGACTCCTCATAGGTGATGGTTAAAATCAAGGACAGTACTACATACTGAATTCATTTTCAAGTTAAGATCGTTTCACGTTTCACTTCCACTTTTGAAAGTAGCACTTCCAATCAAAATTTTTTGAACCAATAACTTGGGAGACAGAATGGACCTTTTCTCTTCTGAGTTGGCAAGACATACTTTATGCCGGGTCCTCAAATAACATAAAAGAAGAATGAAGAAATTTATTGCAGCTATAATATGTACAAATATTAAGCCAAAAAGGAAAAAATAAAATAAACCCATTAACACGTGGTAAGTGTTCCATAAATAGAAGGGATTATTTCTATCCCTTTATTTTCTCCTAAGATTTGCAATTTTTATCTTTTCAAGCTTTAAGATTAAACTCCTTAACAGAAATGCTCTCCGGTACAAACTATAATGCAAACTAAACTCCATGACTCAAATTCAACCTCAACAACCAAGATTAGTGTTGCAATTGAGGTACCAAAATGATAGGATTCATGATGAAAATGAAACCTCGGAAGTTGATTGAGTAAATTCCACCACAAAGCTCAAAAGAAAATTGAATGACATTACGTAAGCAAAGCACAGTTGTACATACCTCAACTCAGGATTAATAGGTTCTTTGACTTCAATACGCTCTCTGTCTGTTAATTGTTTACATCGATTATCAAGTAGATATATGCTTTCTGATAGAGAATCTGACGACAACACAAATAACATATCGAACATCATACTGTTTCTCCTTGTTTCTTCATCCTGAAAAGCATTGGAATGTTCTGTTGGAATGGAATGTTCGAAACAGAACCTGAGTCTCTGATCCCCTCTCCCTCCTTAGAAGAATAAGGGCGGAGCGGGTGGAGAGAGAGAGATCTGAAATAAATAGAAAGAAATGATGTGCCAGAGCATGTGTGAAGGAAGATCTAAAGAAGAACATTACCGTTAAAGTATGTTCAATTTTCTGAACCTCTGCAAGAAGGCGAGCTTCATCAATGAAAGGAAGCTTTGCAATACCCTTGGGAGAAGGCAATAAAAAGGAATTAAACTAATAACATCAAGAAAGTTTCAAGAAACTCGATTTGAGAATCCAAAAAACACTCCTGCCTCATAAAATTGTCTCTGGGCCATAGTAACATACTCACCTGCCAAGCATAACGTTTTCCGTTCATGTCTACCTCAAAGTCTGCTCAAGAAATCAAGATCATTAATGCATAATCCAAGGAAAGCAATCTATAGATCTTGCTTGTTCAGTTGATAATGCCATACCAGTTGGGTAAAAGTCAATGATAGGTGAGTTTGGATCTGTCATTAATTTCCTGTAGCACTCCGGAAGCGCATGAGAACTGCAAAATAAATCATAACCGGTTTCTCCACTTGGCCTTCTCAAAGAAAACAGTTGCAAAAATGCGTATATAAAATAAATTTAACAGCTGTGGAACCTTGCAGCAGGAAAAACTCCCAAAAGCTGATTGAACGGTTTAAATGGAGAACCCAATTGAAAACTTATATCTAATTGGCCAAGATCCTTAAGATCAGAAGCAAACGGAGCATAATGATAGGGATAAAACCTGCAACAAAATGTTTATTAACAAGTTAACACTAAGTCCAAGATCAATGCATAAGTATAATACTTCAGAAATCATTTATCTGCGAAGAGGTCCTGAAGCAAGTAAATTTGAGTAGTAATATATTTGCAACCAACAGGTGAAATGGACACTTAGCAACTGATAAAATAAGCCTAAAGTTAAATGTGACAATAACTTTAACCCATAATAATTTCATGCACACATTCGAAGAAAAATAGTTGCTAGCAAAACGATCAACAAAGGTTTTTTAAATTCACTTTGGGTTTCAACACTACAACTCTAAATAAAACAGTAATATCAGCATATATATAAAAACTTTCAACTAGGGAATAGCCGGAACTAAAAACAACTAACCACTGCCAAGAACAAACTCCCTCATAGTAGTAATGCATGACCCAGCATAACCCTTCTGTATACTTCAGAACCTACACACATGAAGGTCAAAAAAATAAAGAAAAGATCCATTGTTTAAATACAACAAGAATACATCAGAGAATATATAACTTACAACATCTCTTCGTACACTTTCACGGTCCTCAAGAGATTTTGCTGTAAACTTCTCATCATAATACCTTTCCTTCCACCCAGGTTCTCCCAATTTGATCTGCACATTGAAAATCAGAGTAATCCTCCATCAGTTCCACTTGCAGAACATGAGAAAAGAGCACAGTGCATAACAGAATTAGAATTTCAGAATTACCAAAATAAAGGTTAGTCCACTAAAAGCAACAGTCACCATCACATCAGCCACAAAAGTTTCAATATAAATATGTACAATCACAATAACACCTTGCCTACCTATTTGCCACTACTTTTCCATTCAATCTCTCAATAAAGAAGGAACCATAATATGTCCTCTGCAAATTTGAATAACTCATCAATATAAGAAGCAATTCAAACCTTGTCTTCTTCTGCAGCTTCATTGTTGAAAATATCAGACTTCTCTCTAAGGGCCTCCTTAAGCTTAGCCTTCAATTCCTCTTTGTTTTCACGAGCCTAAAAATGAAAAAGAAATTAATTTAGCCTGACAAAAGCTCTTGGTAGAATGTAAAAAGAATTGCTAGATTACAATACTAAGAGGTAATAAATGCACTCTTAACTCCTTGCCAGTAAGGCTCATACCAAATAAAGGTTAGCTCATTCAAATATGAGCCCTAAGAACGATTGAAGGAGTCAGAATTACATTAAAGTGCCTGTCCATAAGCAGGAAAACATACTTCTGTTTCCAGACTATGCTCCGCATCAACAATTGCAGCACCTATATTTGCTGAAGAAGAGAACCTAGGAACTTTATGAGGCCGAGCAGAAACTTCAATATCTGATGTTCCACCTTGCTGATAAGGTGACGGTGAAGGACCCGTTGCGAGACGAGAACCATGAAATCGAGTAACTGGAACCAAAGAATCAGGAAGGGCTTGAGGTTCCACATCATCCCCTCTTCTAGTCTGTCGCTTTTCACGCTTAATTCTCTCTGCTTGCCGCTGTTGCAAATTAATGGAGGAACTTATATTCAGAAAAACGTAGTAATAAAGATATGCACAGCTAAAAGATATTTAGAGAAAAATAATCACTCCAACTCAGCTACCTGATACCCATACTCATAGTGAACAGACTTGCAATCACTCGGCAGGATTATATGCAATACAATTAGATATAACAAACAGCATATCAGTATGAATGCACATGTATGGATTGTGCAACTCCACAACTTAAATGATCTAGTAGCAGTTCATTTATCAATCAGACATTATAATGCGCCTGTTTACCACAAATTTGTTCCTTAAAACAACAATACAATGCATGTCATCATGAGAAAAAACATTCAACATGCAATGCACATTATTATCAACAACAAAGAAAATAAATTAACCTGGTGCAGGCGGGCTCTTTTCTGGAATATTTTGTCTTCGTATGATCCTACAGCTTGAATAAAATGCTCAACCCTGTTCAAATTCGGCTAAAAACAGCAACCAAAAGAAAACTGTCAACAGGGAAAAAGTAAAATACATAAGAATTGAGACTACAAACTTCTTACCTTGCTTGCATCAGTCAAATAGCCACCCAATATTTTAAATTCTTTCTTATATACTGCCATTAACAGGTTGATTGCACCCTATAAAAAGGGGGAAAAAAAGAGTCAAAATCTTATTGCACATTAAAATCAGAACATTTCACAGAAAGATTTTAAAAATTGAAACTGTAGGAAGCAAGCATTGAGATTAAGGAAAACTCCTGACAGGCCAAACCTAGCAAACATAATTGAACCATTCATCATTGCCTGCAACAAAATACAATCTCCCAAAATCCATTCACATTTGAGATTCATGTCCAACATCTAGTGCAGAAGCAGAAGTAAAAGGTTTCACAACCTACCATGCACAGTTATAATTATCCATAAGTCCTAGGTTGTTAGAACATAAGATATTATAGCTAAGTCCAAAAAAAGGGAAGATCTTTGTAACATACTATTATGCTCTCACATAGTGGTACTTTAGCTCATTTACAACCAAAGGGCCTGAACTGAATCATACCAGAATATAAACTGCACCCTGAAAAAGAAAAAACCCACAGAGAACCCTCCCTTATCTATCTATGCATTGCACAATATGCTGGAATCCATATGCATTACTAATGGCTTTTGGGTGCACATTTACTCAAGAATTTTGCAGTTAATGACGATTTTCTATAAAACTAATGCATTTAAGCTGATAAACAAATTACAAACCTCACGAATCTCAAGTGTAGGCATATGTGGCAAAAAATCATTGCCTACAAAAAAGCACATGAATATAAAATCATCCACAATCCGTTCAATGTCCATCTCAAAAGGAGGATTAGGCACCCTGAACTCATAGTCCAAATACTCCCTCAGTGTCCAAATGTTAAGAAACTGCAAAAGCCAAAAAAGAAAAGAAACAGTATAAATAAATAAAAAAAAGTGGAACTGTATCTATGACAAAAAAGGCAGAGCGCAACGAACCTGGTATGGCTTTTTGGGCACAACAACCTCATCAG
The DNA here is from genome assembly GCA_026546855.1 of Erythroxylum incrassatum. Classification (NCBI taxonomy): domain Eukaryota; kingdom Viridiplantae; phylum Streptophyta; class Magnoliopsida; order Malpighiales; family Erythroxylaceae; genus Erythroxylum; species Erythroxylum incrassatum. The sequence continues at coordinate 4,395 of JANVCL010001503.1, read as the reverse complement.
CTTTCTCATCAAATTCTCCTGCCTTCCGCTTTGCCTTGCCTTCACAATTAGCAGCTAAATGACCTACTTGACCGCATAGGAAGCATTTATCTTGTTGTCCAGGTGTGAATACAACCTGAAAGTAACTCATCCATTTATCTACTTACCTTGGTCAATATATCTAGGAAACCTAATCCACAATACACCCCTAAAATTTCCCATCAAAATATACAAACATGAAAACTGTAAACAAGAACAAGAACACTAAAACAGAATTTGATTATCACAAAGTTTAGATACTTGAAATAGAAAGACACAAACCTCTCGAAGAATTGAGAAATGAATCTCATGGGTCGCCAAAGCTAACATAATCAAATCTGCATCCTATAAGTAGAATAATGGGAATCATTTAAATCTAGCATAAAAACAATAAAAGTGATTCCATGGAAATCAAAATGGAAGAAAAACATACCAAACCATACAGGCAATGACGTGTATTTGGGTTATAACCAGGAAGATTTCTTTGAAGACGAATGTACGACATAATTTTATGTTCCCCTTCCCCAGGAACATTTGCATCAGAAAGGATAACCTTCATTAAGCAAGAGGAGGAAGAAACAACTCAAACAGTGTCCCTCATAAAAAAGGCACAACCACAATGCAAAGACAAAAAGCTCCATAAAGAATAAGAAATAATGGACCATGATGCATAAATACCTTAATATTCTTCCATCCAGGATCATAATTAAGTCTGAGGTGAATATAATACTGAAGTGCAATTGACAAGGTACCCATGAATTGAGTTCCGGGAGTGATAACATTGGAATCAAAAGTTTGTGATTCCTCCTTTGGAGGAAGTTTTCTGCCCTCCCTCTCAAACTCCTCTCTCAGTCTTTGTTCTTCAGCTGCCTAAAAGAAATTGTGAGAGATTAATAACATAGTCTATCAAATATTTGCAGCTACTTCATATTCAACTTTCCTTCTTTTTCTTTATGTCAAAAAACTAAAGCACTAATTATTTTCTTCAATCTAAGCATAATCTTTGATCCAATCTAGAGAAAAGCAGAACAATGATATACAGGAATGAGTAACTCATTGTTAAACCTTGTGAAAAGCCAAGTGAAACACCCAATATCTGCCTACCACCCCAATGATTTGGATGATAAACCTTACAAATCACACATAAAGGTGCAACCAGGATCCACAACTTACCGCGTCTGCTGCATCTTTAGCTGCCCTAAAACGCCTAGATCGTTGCTGATTCATTTTAGCCCGAGGAGCAACTCCATCTGCCATTTGTTTCAGGGTATTATAGTTTCAGAACCCCATATTCGTCTAACCTTACAATATCAAAGAAAATAAAATGCTCACCAATAGCCATGTATAGCAACTTTCGAGGTCTCACCATCACAAACAGCCTATCAATATAGTCAAACATGCAACTGAACACCTCACCAAAAGAAGTTGGCGAAGGCTGCAACAAACCAAATTTCATAAGTACAACAAATTCATTAAGCCCAAAGTTAATATCATATATACCAATTACCATGTGGTTTATACATAAGCCTAATACTACGGCGTCCTTTGTATCTTCCAACAAAACTGAAGGACCGTAATTTCGTTTAACATAAATCAGACAACAAAAACAATAAAATTCCACCTCCACATGATTACATTAGACACCTTATCCAAGCTAGTGAATATGGAAGTTCACAACACCAACATGAATGCAACATTAAATTGCGCATTAACCCCTTTTACCACCAGGGTTATTGCACTTAAACTATAATATTCCATTAAACTGTATTCAAAACCAAAAGATGCGGCAAGGGAAAACTAATGACTAGAGAAAATCTCACCCTGTCTTCAGGGTGGAAGCACGGGTGAATAATCCCATTCATATCGAGATACAGATTATCGTATTCAATATTAGGGTTTGGCCTGCTCGTGTCGACCGGAATCTTCACGCCGTCGATTTCGACGGGCTCTTCTTCAATTGCATCTACAATCACTAAAGGGTACTTCTCGGCTAACCACCTGTAGAAAGCTGGTACACCCATGCCTTCTTAGTTTCCTTCTTACCTAGCCTCAGCTCGAGGTGATTTCGCGTCCTTCGATTTCTTGATTTCTGCAGCTTTGCAGAGAGATGAGTTGCTCGCGCACACAAACCCTAATTATGTGATATGATGAATAAAAAGGATTCCTTTACCTTTTTTCCTCTTTTAGTAATTGAATTGTTTGCTAAAACAGAACCTAATTGAATTTTGCTCTTTTGGCAGTGGCTCAGTATATATACTTTCGAATTATACTTAGCCAGTTTGAAGTATATTTAGATTTAAAGTTTTTTACTATCTTAAATTTTTTTACCATTAAAATTTTAAATAAATTAAATTTACATAAATTTTAAAAAATTGAATCCAACCACTCATTCTAATTGTTCAAGAATGTATATTTTAATTCATAAAAATTAATATCTTTTTATTTATAATTATTAAAATATATTTATTTTTAAAAAATAAAATCTACCAAAATTATAGTCGTAAAAATTGTGAAAAATATTAATTAATTATAATTTAGTTTTGAACTATACTTTATTACTTTTGTAGGTTCGAGTCATAATGCGTATAATCGATATCCCTACTTCGAACCTCGTAATGAACAGAGCTTTTTTTAGAAGTTTCAAATTTAAGCTTCTTAAAAAGTTGTATCTTAACTGCTAAAAAAGTTATATCTATTAAAGAAGTGTTTTCTTATTTTACAACTAAACACTCATTTTTTTTAAAAGACTGGTAGAAAAAAAGTACTTATTGACCTCCCAAAAACTTATTCAAAATGGCGCTAAGTTATTGTTGTTATTGACAGGTTCAAATTTTATTTAAGTAATGAAATTTTATGTCAAAATATAAAATTTTTAATATAAAATGTATTTACATTTGTATTATATAAGTGAGGATAAATCCATATTTTAGATAAAATTGATTTGATGTACAAATATAATAATTAAGAGAATAGATTTAGTCTATTAATTTTAGATTTAAAAAACCTTTTCAATCAAATAAATAAGTGACTTATTATATCTTAAATATTTATTTAAATTATATATAATAATACATATATTAATATTATAGTGGTCCAAGTGGCGTACACATTTGGTCAAGGTTACTAAGTTTGAAGTTTCACGTTATGTTTATTTTGAAGAACAACTTCTAACGTATAAGTCACGAAATTGATTGAGGCACGAAAAGAATTAAGCTAATTAGGGCCGATCGGGTTCATCACAATCCAGCCCAAAATCAACAGATCTTACTCAAGTTGTCTATTAAGTTTGATTTTTCTTTTAATTTTGAGCTTTAGGTTAGCTCGGAGGTCGAGTAGGATCCGGTTCGAAAACTAATATTTTTCTAAAAATGATTGGAGATTGAGTATGATCTGGTTTGAAAACTAAACTTTTAAAAAAATGACATTTTTTATTTTAATTAAGACATATTTAATTAGGCTTAATTCAAATTCAATTAGGCTCAAATTTCGAGTTAAGTTTGATTTTTTTAAAATTTCAGGCAAACTTTTTTTAAAATTTCAGGTTAGATTTGAGATCGAGTATGTTCCAGCCACTGTTATGGGATCAGTTTCATAGCGGTATCGGCCGAATAACGGTACCCAAATCTCATCTTCAGTACTGGTCAAAAATACTGGTCGTTACTAGCTAATTTCGGTCGTATTGATCAGTAATGGCTGATATTCAAAATATCGACCGGTATCGAAAATTTTAAAAAATTGGGAGACTTTTTTGCAAAATTTTCCTCCCTCCCTCCTAACCATCCTTCCCCTTTTTTTTCAAATTTTTTAAAATAATAATAAATATTTTATCACTAATAATAATTATAAATTAAATAAAACTTAAAAATAAATTATTTTTATTTCTATTACTAATAAATTATTTTTATTTAAATTTATTTTAATATTTATTATTAAATCCTAATAAAAATAATTTATTTCTTAAAATGAATAATTTTAAAATTATTATTTATAAACTAACATTTATTTTATATATTTTCAATTATTAAATCAAAATTTATATATTTTTTAATATTATATTTTAAAAGTAATTATACTTATTAATAATTATTAAATTAATTTTATATATTAAATGAAATTGTGATTATATCTAATTAAATGTAAAATAAAATGGAATGGGAAAAGACAACAATTCTAAAAAATAATTCAAAATTTTGATAAAATAGAAAATAGTTAATAATTCAAAATTTTGAATTATTTTCATTATTTTACAATTAATTATTATATTTAGATAATTATTGTATATAGATATATATTATATATGTAGATAATTATTATATATAGAAATAATTAAAATATAATAAAGATATATATAAACTAAAATGAATAAGATATAAACAA
>JANVCL010001475.1:0-11798 GCA_026546855.1 Erythroxylum incrassatum | reverse complement strand
CGCGTGGCGAACATCTGAGCCATCGCAGACACGTGGCAGAATCTGAGCTGAGGTGAGTTAGGGTTGTTAGAAATCTGGAGCGGCGCAACAGCTAAAAGGATGCACCTGACGGCTGTACGGCAATTAAAATGAAGAGCCTGACAGCTGTACAGTAATCGAAAGGATGTACGTAACAGTTTGTCAGAGAACGCAAACCGTCAGTGATGATTACACTTAGCGCTTCATTTAAGCCTTGCTGCCCAGTCGATCGGCCCTACCACTACACCCGCCTGATCGATCCCATCACTACACCCAGTCGACCTGTCAAATCGTTATAGCCGATCGATCTATTCTGTCATGACCCTCGATCAGTCCATCAAGTCATTACATCTACTCGATCGATCGCATCACACCATAATCGATCGATTGGACCTAGCACAAGCTACCTTGGAGACACGCTGCCTAACACTTATGTACTCCTTCGATCCTTCCCTTGGATCAAACTCGAGGAGTAGGGAGGTTTATGGTTGGGTCGGCTGTGCTAGGCCCAGGCCCAGGTCCACACGTCCACGGCCCATTCACATGTGTTAGTCTCCCATGCAAACGTAAAAACCTACGTAAAGACCTAAACCTAGCGTCTATTCCATATATAAGGTACTATTATGCCATGATACAGGTACGACATTACAATCCTAATTTTCCCAGTTCTTTGTAACCAAAATCCTCTCAAAAAGACTAATTTGAGCATCGGAGGGGCCTGCCGGCCATCAACCCCCGGCGTGCCTTACTTATTTTGCAGGTGCTCTTTAGCCGAAGTCAATCGAGATCATGGATCCAAGCAACAACGTCCAACCCGATCAGGCTTAGGCAGAACCAATGAGTATTAAGAGTGAGTTTTTATAAAGAGCAAAATGAGATAAAAGCCTTGTTTAGTTGCTGGCTGATCAGCTAATTTTTAGCTGATTAACCAAAGTCAATTGTTTGACTTCATCAAGAAGCTATTTTAATTTGTTTGGTTGTTGGCTGGTTGGGTTGAATCAGCCACCCAACCAGCTAAAAATTAGAAGCTCCTTGTAAGTAGCGCTTAAAGCAGTTAGCTTATTACTCTTTCCTATAATGCTGATTTTGGCTTAAGTTTTACCCAACCTTGTTACGGTCTCACTTTCGTTTTCTCTAAAAGAATCAGTCTTACTCTCGTTTTCTCTAGATTCTTTAGATTCTTCTTCCTAATCATATCAGTCATCGGTATCGAATCCTTGTAGCTTGCATGAGAAACCGACGGTTTCCTCTTTTCTTGTTTCCATTTTCCCTTGTATTTTACACGTTTCTTTGTTTTCATTCAAATATCATGGTGGCAACGATCACACTAGCCTCTTCTCTCTGACTGTATCCCACGGCAGCAATTAACGGCAGTGAGTTAACCAGAAGAAGAGTTGAGAAGAGACAAAGGGAAATTTTGTTGATCCACAAGCTAAATGTCGAAGGAAAACAAAATATGGGTTCACCATTACACAGAACAGGAATTGGGTATAAATAATGGTAACGCTGGTGGTACCCCACTTTGCCTTTTTGATTGTGATCGCTGCTTTTAATGAGGAACTTTAGGATTTTAAAACGTTTTGTTGATCTTTCCCTGAAATTTTATTTGGAGGGATGATTTTTTACTACTTAATCTTCTTCTTTATGATCTTCCTCTTTGTATGCTGGTGCTTGATGACATATTTGACTTATAACGATTGCAATTTTATTCTGCCATCTGGTATCTCTATTTATGCTCACTTGCAAAATTGATCTATCGTATGTGTCTATAACCTGGATTCTCTTTTCTTTAGGATGAGATAGAGGTCTAACCTGTATGTGTTATATTACTTTCATTGAATAAGCATGCTTGTGATGATTCTATTTGTGGTTGATGAATCTACTCCAAATAATAGCAAACCATACTGTTAGGATATATGTTATATATCTAAATAATTAGTTTTTACATTATTTATTAATTGGACATATAAGATATTAATTGGATAACGACTTGGATTCAAAAGCTATATGGATAATCTTCTAGTTGAAAAAGAATCCTATCTTGGATTGAATCTATTATCATGTTAGTAATTGAATTGTGTTTTGTGTGGATTTTGTGGATAGTAGAATAAGGTAATTTGTTTTGTGTGTGGGTCAAGGGCTTTTGTGAGTTAGAGTTGTGTATGTCTCTATGACACAACAAAAGTGATTTTTGTGTAAATCTATATGACATAGGAGAAGCCAATTTTGGTGTGAGTGTGGAATTAAGTGTGTAGTGGGTGTGACATAGTAGAAGTAAATTTGGTGTGTATGGAATTAAGTGTGCAGTGAGCGTGATATAGCATAAATGAATTTGGTGTGTGTGCGGAATTAAGTTTGCAGTGGACATTAATTATATATAGGATAAAACACAACTGATATGGTGCACATGTTCTAGGTTTAAAAACACCGTGGGTTAACTTTTGATTTCCAAGAGTTGTTCTTTTTGGCTTGTTCGTTAAATATACATGGGTCTCTTTTGTTTTGTGAGTTAATGGTGTGTGTCGTGTGCCATATGATTTAATTGTAATTGTTCAAGCTGGATGATTTGCGTGAGTTAAGAACTTTGGGATTCTTGCTTTGATATTGGATCGTTAGAGTAGCACACAGTTGGGAATGTCTCTTTCTTTATGCGTTGGCTTTCTGCTGAGAGGTAATTGAGGACTGCATGTACGTTCTATCAGTTGTTAATTGAGCAGCCATAGTTTGATTTTAGAGTTGCTATGGATCAGTCCAGTTGGTGAACAAATTATCCAAATTTATTATAGTGGAGCTGAACCTTTTGGAATGTTATTCTTCTCTTTTATCTCAACTATATTATTGTTTTTTTCTTAGTCGACTGATCACTTAAGTTGTTTATTTCGTATCTTTATTATCAAATATTGTTTAGAAAATCTTCTGTTGAGGTTAATACGAGTCAGTCATGTTATTGAGCGTGAAATTCTTTCATAGGAAGTGAGGTTAGGAGATAGCGTTAAGGGTTGAGTGGTGTCGGCTCAGTAAAGCCTTGGGTAAATCTATTGTACTTTCATGAAAGTATTAAGCTGGGTGAAGCCCTGCAGGCGTAGGCAAGGTATGCATAACTACGTTACCAAATTTTTTGTGCTTTTCATTATTTCGTTTTTTTATTGCTTTTATTTTCGTTTGTGCTAGAGACATCCATGGTAAAATTGTAAAGTTTGTGAAACAACTACCTTCTAAAGTTTTTTAACTTATATCAGAGTAAGTTCACCATGTCAGAATTTGATAGTAAGTTGGTGCAGATCCGAGTTTCACAATTATGGCCATAAGAGAAGGAACATCAATTATCAGGCCACCGTTATTGGACAGTTCAAATTATCTTGCATGGAAATAACGGATAAGAGTCCTTATTCAGGCACAGGGAACAAGAGCATGGAACTCGATGTTACATGGCTGGACACATTCGATGATTACTAATGATAAGGGAGAGATAATTATAAAAGATTCATCTGAATGGACAAGAGCCAAAGAAGAAAAAGCACTTGGAAACTCACAAGTATTGCATGCAGTTTTCAATACTGTTGATGAAGGACACTTCTCAATAATATTAGCCTGTAAATCGACTAAAGAAGTGTGGGATACTTTGCAGACTATTCATGAAGGGTCTAAAACTGTGATAGCGTCAGAACTACAAATGTTAGCTGTGAGCTTTAAAGAACTGAAGATGGATGAAAATGAGACTATTAGAGACTTTCATGAAAGATTGTGAGATATAGAGAATTAGACACATCAACTCGGGAAGAAATATTCCAATATGAAACTAGTCAAGAAGACGTTGAGATCACTATCGTCAAGATTTATTACAAAAATTGCAGCAATCGAGGAGGCTCATGACATCAATGACTTGCCGTTGGAGAAGGTAATTGAAATTCTTACAAATTTTGAAATGAAGTTTTTAAGAGGTAAATAAGAAAGAAGCAAAGGATTGGCACTACAGGTTAAAACTGGAAAAGGTATGAATGATGTAGAAGATGAATCCGACGAGAATGAGGATATGGAGCTATTAACACAAGAGTTCAATAAGTGGTTGAAGAGAGTGAAAAAGGATAGACCCGAGTTTAGGCAAAAGGGAGGGAGTTCATCGAACAATAACTTCAAACAATAAGCCAAAACTCAAAAAGATAAAGAAAGGTAAAGAGAATTCAATGCCATGAGTGTCAAGGCTTCGAACATGTTCAAATAAAGTGTGCTAACATCTTGAAGAAGAGAAAAGGGTAATTCTATATAAGCACTTGGATTGATAACGAATCTGGAAGTGAAGAAGAAGCTGTGAATAGTGTTGCGTTAGTTACTTTATACAACAAAAATCCAGTTGCTTGTTTAACAGTAACCGAGAAGGAGTAACTGAAGATGAAAAGTGAATAAATTGGGAAATTTTAAAAAAAATGCAGACGATTTAGCTCAAAGCTCAATCTCAGATTATGACAGTGATGACAGTACTTCAGATGATAAAAAGGAAAGTATTTATGAAGCCTATGAGTTGAAGGAAGAAAATGCTTCCATGAAGAATATCATTCAAGATCTAGAGAAGAAGTTGATGTCTACATTATATGAGCTTGGTGAAGCTATAATGAAATTAGTAAGTACCAAAAAGATATTGAGAATGTTGAATGGAGGCACAGACAAACTAGAAAAGTTAATAGAAATTGGTAAAGTTAAAGGGGATCTTAAAGGGATTGGCTATAAGCATGAGTGCTCTAAAGTGAATGAGGAGAAAAATGATATATCCAGATCTATCCGAGAAGAAGAAACATCGAGAAATAATCGAAGATTTGTACCCATGTGTCATTTTTGCGGAGTTATCGGGCACATAAGGCTGAGATGCTATAAGATGTTATAAATGATGTTTCAAAGGGGTCAAAACTAAAATCTAGATACTCTCCATTAAATTTCCAACAGCAACCCATGGTACTGAAGCAAACTTGGATTAGAAAGGCTCAATTACAGGCACAAAGACATTGTGAAGGAAAAATAAGAAATTGTCTAGATTTTTTTATAAAAGGAAAGAAAGCAAAGCAAATTACAACAGGAGGCGAGGGAGACAAATCCCTGATAAGTCCTCTAGGAGGACTGAGTGGCACCCAATGAGCATAGTGTCTAGGTAATGGATGTCGATATCAAAATGAACTGCATAGTTAGCAAGCCAGTCGGCGCTTCTATTGCTCTCTCGATATATATGTCGATGAACAACAACCCAGTTTTGAGTCAATAGCTCGTGAATGCCCAGTACAATGGGATTGAGAGCCCGTGAATGGTTTTCTGAGGAAGAATCCTATCTTGGATTGAAGTCTATTATCATATTGGTAATTGAATTGTGTTTTGTGTGGATTTTGTGGATAGCAGAATAAGGGAATTTGTTTTGTGTGTAGGTTAAGGCCTTTTGTGAGTTAAAGTCGTGTATGTCTCTATGACACAGCAGAAGTGATTTTCATGTATTTCTCCATGACATAAGAGAAGCCAATTTTGGTGTGAGTGTGGAATTAAGTGTGCAGTGGGCTTGACATAGTAGAAGTGAATTTGGTGTGAGTGTGGAATTAAGTGTGTAGTGGGCGTGACATAGTAAAAGTGAATTTGGTGTGTGTGGAATTAAGTGTATAGTGGGGGTGACAAAGCACAAGTGAATTTTGTGTATGTGTGGAATTAAGTATGAAGTGGGTGTTAATTATATAGGGGAAAAATGCAGCTGATGTGGTGCACATGTTCTGGGTTTAAAAACATTGTGGGTTAACTTTTGATTTCCAAGAGTTGTTCTTTTTGGCTTATGCATTAAACATACATGAGTCTCTTTTGATTTGTAAGCTAATGGTGTGTGTCGTGGTCCATATGATTTAATTGGAATTGTTCAAGCTGGATGATTTGCGTGAGTGAAGAACTTTAGGATTCTTATATTGATATTGGATCGTTGGAGTAGCAAACGGATGGTAATGTCTCTTTCTTTATGTGTTGGCTTTCTGCTGAGAGGTAATGGAGGACTGTGTGTACGTTCTGTCGGTTGTTAACTAAGCAGCCATAGTTTGATTCTAGAGTTGCTATTGATCAGTCCAGCGGGTGAACAAATTATCCAGATTTATTTCAGTGCACCTGAACCTTTCGAAAAGTTGTTGTTCTATTTTATCTTAACTATATTATTGTTTTATTTTTATTCGATTGATCACTTGAGTTATTTATTTAATATATTTATTATCAAATACTGTTGAGAAAATTCTCTGTTGAGGTTAATATGAGTCGATCGTGTTATTGGGTGTGAAATTCTTTCACGAGAAGTGAGGTTGAGAGATAGTGTCAAGAGTTGAGTGGTGTCGACTTAGTAAAGCCTTGGGTAAATCTATTATACTTTTGTGAAAGTATTAAGCTGGGTGGGGGCATCATAAACGTAGGCAAGGTGTGCCGAATTGCGTTACTAAATTTCTAGTTCTTTTCAAAATTTCATTTTTGATTGCTTTTATTTTCGTTTGGGCTAGAGACGTCCACGATGAAATCGAAAAGTTTGCGAAATTACTACCCTCTACGGTTTTTCACATACTTTTGCTTTGCTTTGAAATTTCAAGAACTTAAATTAGTCGTGGCTTGCACTTCAAGTTCAGTTTTGTTTTGAGTAAACATGTCTTAAGTTAGAAATTGCTCATCGAATCTGGCTATAAAGTTCTTGGGAAGAGCATGCAATGTCTTTGATCTGTCTTATGATCTATCTTTGGCTCTATAACTTGTTCAAATTATTTGATGACAGGATACCTTGTTCTAATTTCTAATTCATTCCTTGATGTTATTTTTCGGCTCAAATTCAATAAAGAGACTACTCAGTCAAATTGACTGCATATACTGGGATAGTTCCTCCTTTGTCCCTCAGATTTTGATGCCTTGATGATAAAATTCCATGATTATAATCCACTGAATGTACATGGTGTTAGGAAGTTACACCCTTTTATTGTCAGTATGATTTTTAGTCAAGAAGATGTTACAAGCAAGCACTATTATTCTATCCATCAAGTGAGGAGGATTTTGGTTGTTAATGGAAGACATTATTGACATTAGGTAGTTTGTCTTTATGGTTTTGACAAACTCAGTTGCAACTTTATTATATTCAATGAAGTCTATGATAAATTCATCTCATAAGAACTTCATATTGAGGCTAATCAAAAAAAATTTAAGGTGATTTTACCAAGTTTCATTATCTATTCTTCTCACATTTTATCCTGACTATAATTTGTCCCTATTAGCATGTTCTAGCTCTCTATATTTCACACACATATATACCCTGCATTTACCCACTCCCTTATATATGTTGATTTGATCTCGATTTTCTAGTTACATTATGGAAAATTGGAACTTCAATTTGATATTGTTTTACTTTGTGTGTGTATCTAGTGATAGGCGACTGAACAACAATAACCTGTTAGGTTCTTTACCTATGTCTCTGACTAATATCATTACTCTATAAGTCTTGTAAATGCTTACTTCAATTTATCCATTCTTCTTATTACTTTCTTTTTCCTCGTCTGTTGGAGAGTGGTGGTACAGTTATATAATAATTAAACTTTGTTAGTGTGTTTGCAGGGATCTATCAAATAATTGTCTGTTAAGACCTGTACCAGATTTTGGCTCGTTTTCACTGTTCACCTTATTAGGTGTTCTTTCTTGAAACAAATTTCAAGAGATTAATTTACTGATATGGCCAATTGGCTAAATTCAGATTCTTGCAGCTTTGTAAATAACTTGAATCTATATGGCCCTGTCACTAGGAAGCCTTACCCTCGATCACCATTTTCTCCACTGCCTCCATTTATCCCTCCATCTACTCAATCTTATATAGGTAGATTGTTGTATCAATCATGCATAAGTTGCAAAATTAAGTAGTTTTACACCTTATATTCTTGTTGGTTCGTATGATTATTTGGTTTCTTGCAAAATGCATCTTTACTAAAATAATAATTTGTTGGCCTTATGATTTGTCTTTGACGAGATTTTTGGGCCACGAAGGTTTTGAAATTAAGGTCAGTAGATAAGATTTCTTCAGAAGGTTATATAGTTTGAAAGCTATGCATATTTTCCTTCTTTTGTATCTGTTTTGGAACGAATGCAACCTTACATGTTGCAGATTATTATGATTGTATCTGTTGATTTAACCGGTCTGATGTTTCGTAGGGGATGTAGCAAGTTTTTTAATTAATTGCATTTAACTTCATTTATGTAATCACAACTACCCATCGTCTGTTGATTTAATGAAACTATCTATTGATTTAATGAAAGTATATCTGAGATGGATGTTTCGTTAAATGAAGTGTGATATTAGTTGAGATATAAATGAAGTCTGATAGTATATTTGAGATAGATGTTACGTGGGGGTTGTAGCAATTTTATTTATTTATTGCATTTAACTCCATTTATGCAATCACAACTGCCCACCGTCTGTTGATTTAATGAAATTATCTTCTGATTTAATGAAAGTATATCTGAGATAGATGTTTCATTAAATGAAGTGTGATAGTAGTTGAGATATAAATGAAGTCTGATAGTATATCTGAGATAGATGTTTCATGGGGGTAGTAGCTACTTTTTTTATTTATTGCATTTAACTCCATTTGTTAAATCACAACTGCCCACCGTCTATTTTTCACCTATAAAATGGAAAAGCTCAACACAATTGTTAGTTGTAGTCTTTACAACTTGCTTTTTTCTAATCATCATATTCTTTGAAAGTGTGGTGATCTCAGTGCTATTTTGGGGATTTGTAAATTAGGTAATTCTTGATGGTTTTATAGTTGTGTCTGATCAAATTTTGTATCCTTAAGCAGTATCTTATACCTTCATTCATTAGATTAGAGTTTCATTCTTTTTTTTTTCAGGAAGACATTATGTGGTTAATCTTATTTTGCCTTAGTTTGATATGGATAATTATTTTCTTTTGAAAGGCCTTATCTTCTGAAAATTGAATTTAAGGTTTTGTTTTAATATAAAGATCACTCTGAAATAGGTGAGAGATGCTTTTATATTTTGAAAATTATATATAAATTTTTGCTATATGCGTTGGACTACAAGTTATTGTAAATTCGGAAGTTATATGGTCCACATTAGAACAACACAATGTCTCCAATAATTCTGTTAGGTAAGAAGAACACACTTATATCTCTCCATCACTTGGCCACATATGTACCCTAAGCCATTAGACGACGTTAGTGATTTACTGTGTGGTAGCGTTCAACAGATAGGATCCTTATGAATTGTGTCATCAGATATTTAATGCTACATTGTTTTTATTAATCATCTGTCAATGTTGCTATCTTTAATCAGTTATAATTGATCATCTAATGATCGGTTTAATGTTATTACTTTTTCAGGAATTATGTCTTATTATTCTCGCAAGAGTTACATAACTTGCTATGTTTTGTGGCTTGTTTTTGATAGTGTGGAGATTGAAAGAAGAAAAAAGTGCTTATGTGTAATAGTTTTATAATGTCTGTAGTCATAACCCTTCTCTATAAATTTATGTTTCTGAAATGCTATAAAACTTATATTTTTGTATATTAATCATTTTCTAATATTATTTACTATTGATTTTTTAAACCCTTATGGTATTTACAAATTATTTGCTTAATGTACAATATGTACATGTGAGTAGATGATGGGGGTTTGATAGAGGGTCGGATCAATAACCAAATCAGAGTTTGGATTCGATTTACGTACAAGCATCATAACAGATTCTGATAGTAATAACCTAAAAATCAATATTCTAATATCTAAACAAGCAGTAATTTAAAAGAGAAATAAGTAATATTTTTTATTTTAACGCACTAATTTTTTTTAATAGACATTCATGTTTTTGAAATGCTATTTTAAACTTGTCAAATTTAGTGAACAGAAAAGTGTCATTATTTTTTATAATGTTAATTTAGAACTCTCTCATATCATTCCACTGAAGCCTAACTTGCAGCTATTTTGTTTTATCCCTAACTCTCACTTTTCTCTGTTTTATCCGTAACTCTCTCATTTTTATTTTCATATTTTATACCTAACTCTTTCTTTTCTCTCTTTCTTATTTTTATGTTTATCTTTTTCTAATATTATTTAATTGTTCTTTTGTTTACAAAAGAGTATAATTTTCTTAAATTATTATATATAAACAAATGGTAATTTAACAAAAAATGTTTTATAATATAATATTTTAAATAAAAATATATTACAAATTTATATAATTTTTGAATAATATTCACAAGTTAATTTTATTACTCATTTTAAATTAAGAGATAAAATAATTTTAAATTAAGTAATTAATAAAATATTATGATGATAAAAAATAATTATATATTTATTTTGTTGAAGTAGTCTAATTCAAGCTAGTAAAACTAATTACGTAGTGAAATCAATTGCAAATTGATTAACTAGCATATAATCTTTTTCATCTTATATGTTTAGATGACATCATCCTAAAAAGGAAACAAAGGAGGAAGTCAAGGGGGAATGATATTGGTCGGATTCGTTAGCAAAAAAAAAAAACTCTTCTTATTTTTTGTGACATTTGTAATCAACATATTGAAAGGAGTAAGGGAAAACACATTGGCGTTATTGGTCAAAGGTTACCATAGAAGAAGTGGAGGAAGAGTTTCACAAAGTAACCAACTTACCATAGGATAAAACAAAGCTTAATGGAGTCTTCGGAAAAAAAATTGAAAGGGAAAGAAACGGGATTAGGATGGGATTATGACAAAGGAACAATTGCTACTAGTGAGGAGTGGTAGACTTTGAAGATTAAGGCTATCCCCTTTTCTCCAATTCAAATTATTTTCCTTTACTCTAATGCTAATTAGTTAGTTAAAATAAGTTGTTTAATTTTTTTATAGGAGAACATCAATTTTAAAACATTTAAAGAGGAAGGGCTTGAACCTGAGCTTAAATGTAAGTTGAATCAATTTTTTGGATGTTTAGCCCGAGGAGAGACTACATTTTGTCCTATGGCTGACCCTCCACGAGAACAACGAGAAGTTGAGGAAGTATATGTTCCTTCTCTACCTGATAGTTATAATGCTCATCATCAATTGTCAACCTATCATGATCATGATGATATAGATGTGACTAGTGGTCTAAACAATTGGGAAGAAGTATGGAGAGAATCTACCCCGACCCTTCGAGCTACACATGATGAAGGGAGTGAGAGAAGATGTAAAAGGGTTTTGGGGATTGATATTTCACAAAGTAACAAAAGTGCAAGAACTGATTCTGCAGAAGATCTACAACAATGTATGAGAGACTTGACGATATGATGCAATTAATTCAAAAGAGGCAGAGTACAATAACGGATATGAATAGATCCATTACGAAAATTTTGGATACGATGAATATTGGTGCATCACAAAGTACGAGTGTTGGTACATCACACCATGATGTTACGAATGCTTTGGGAAAAATATGTACTTCGCCTGGTTTAGAAACTGGTACTCTTAAATTTTACTTTGCTTGCATGTTGATTAAAGATCCATAAAGAAGGCCCTTTTTTTTTGTTTACCAGATTGTAACACCCCACTCCCGAGTGACCCGAACCCGATATCGTTGGTACTATCCGAGTTCGTGTCCCACGAGGGTGGCGTACTACATCAGTCGGTCGGTAAAACTCGGTATATTTTTTTTAAAACCGTTCGTTCCATGTTAAAAGGAAGCAGTTTCAGTCATTTCACAATTACGCGGAACAAGCGGTAAACAGTAGTAAATCTTTTGCAGTAGATACAATCATTTAATAATATTTTACAGTA
>JANVCL010001379.1:0-11808 GCA_026546855.1 Erythroxylum incrassatum | reverse complement strand
TTTTGAATTGATTGAGGATATACATGTGGAAGGTGAATTAAATGATAATAGGAAAATGAGATAGAAGTAAGGAAATAAGGAAAGGGAAATGAAATAGACAGAAACAACTTTGCATGAGACGAATGAAATGATAGGTAGGAAAATTAAAGGTACGTATACAATGGGAATCTTATGCATGAAGAAGATGAAGAAAAAGGATGAAAAATCAAATAAGAAGAGTAGGTGCACTCAATCTGGTAATTGACATTAGGAAATGATATAGCATTAGAAAAAGGTGAATTCTGGGAAAAAACTAGAATAAAATTGGTGTTAGTTTGTTTGATAAAGAGAGAAATGTTGTCCAAGATCAATGAAGATCAGGGTATCCATTGTGTAAGTTATAAAGTGGTGATTTTCAGAAGTAAATCTGTGGACAGAACGGTATAATTTTGACAATGTCCATTAAAGCATATGCGATAGCAAATATGTTCATTACTCTATTGAGTTTTGAGTGACTTGAACAGTATCACCGTTTGAAGATGAGAAAAAATGGTCTTCTCGAGGTATTAAAAGTAGCTGATGATGTGATGATGATAGCAAGTGATTGATAAAGATTTGTATGAACAGTATAGCTGATAGTAGCAAGAAACTCTCTTCAATTACTGAGCTAGATTATGCAGATCAGATATTTTATATTAAGAACGATTAATGAAAGAATTGACCAAAAGGGAATATGTAATGATTCAAAGGTAAATATTGGAGTCATATCCCTAGCGAAGACTCAAGCCAAAGAGCAAAAGAGGTAAAATATGCTATTGAGAATATATGTATTTTTGTTTGATGTAAAGGCTCATGGGAGTGGATTATTGAATTTGAGGGGTATATAGGTTCACGTTATATTTTGTGTAAGTATGTTCGGGAGATACAACTTGAATATAAGGAATGTGATATCAACACATAAAGTGAAGTATCCAAATAAATTGAAATGTATGGGGAAAACTAGTACAAATAAATAGGCATTGAATACGTTGATGAATTGCAAGAATTAATTATGGGCACAAGGAAATTTGGGTTATATCTGTTTGAGTTATCAATGCCCCGATCGTATCATGTAGTAGAAAGTTAAGTGATCCAAGTAAAATCAGATCAACTAGTGGTGATGATCATGGATGAGATTTTGAATGTATTTGAACAGTCAAGAAGAATATGTTTGAACATTTGAGGAAATTGTGTAAACCGGATGAATGATGAATGTAAGAAGAATTTTGAGGAATAAATTACTTAAGGAATTTAACGAGTAAAGAGGTTAGAGTGTATGATGAGCAAGAATACGCATACGTTTCATGGTTGAAGAGTTGGGTTTCGAAAACCGGGCCCAACATGTTCGGTATCAGAGAAGGAGGAGATCACAAAGAAATTCTCTGATTTCAATTGCTCATGAGTATTTCATTTATTGTTATGAATGATTTGAAAAATCACTTTGTGATTCGGTATATGAACTTTTTGATGAATTTAGAAATAAAGATGGAAATGCATTGAACCATTTTATGTTATGCCTTGATATCTGTCATGGCATTCTGTACAAAAGGAAAGCATGAAAGCATATCATTTTGATAAAATGATTCTGAGCATGAATATGTGCTTCTGTTTAGGCGAGAGTGGAACCATTCTGTTCATCACATGCACATCGACAAGAGCCTTCTCCCGGCTGCCCGCTAGTGGCATATAAGCTCCGATTTGGACTCATTCTGTTCATAGGGTAAACTTCGGTTTCCTCATTCTGTTTCATGGAACCCTCGAGCCATTTGATTGCATTTGCATATGTGAATTGTCAAGTTGATGCATTCATATTTTGTGACTTATGAATTTGAATACACGACCAGCATTTTGAAAAGAAAGTATTGTTATGTTTCAATAAGATATGTTCTGAAAAAAAATGTTTTCAAGGTTTTTGCTTATTCTTTGTTATAAACTGTTCCCACGAGCTTTCAAGCTCACCCCCTCTCCTCCCTACCTTCAGGTATTTGAGCAAGAGATGGAGTAAAAGCGAGTCAAGGCATCACTCCCAATTTGCTGATGTGGTATTTTAAGTTAGTTTTGGAAAATACAAGGATTTGTCACTCTTCAAGGAGTATTAGGACATTGCAACTTTTGTATTTTTTGTATTTTTGAGATTTTGGATTATTGTTGTATTATGACTTAAGGAATTATGAATTTGTGTATGGATACGGTTAAATCAGAATTAAAGTATATTTGAGAAAGTTATCGATTGAGATGATAAATCTTGAATACGAAATATAGTTAGAGATATGTAATAGGTGTTATGGAGAAGGAATATAGAAATGGTACAAGACGTTAAGCTTCATGATTTTTAAGAGATGACAAGGAACCACGCTTAAGTACGATGATATTTGATCAAGGGTTGGGTTCCGAAAACGGGGTCCAACAATGGTTAGACGGTCGGTGGAGATTAGTGAATTTGATATCATGTTCATAAATGTGGACATAAGTGAAAATCTTAATTATTGGATGCTTTTGTTTTCAAATGAACCATTCCTATTAATAGCTTATACTTAAGCGAGCTGGTTACAAAACCTTCACTGATTTAAACCAAGTTTATTAATGACACATTATGTGAAGAAAGGAGTAGGGCTAGCATAGTTATCTATGGACCATATCAATTTAACATCAAATACTATCAAAAATATAAATGGCTTCAAAAAATAGGGCAAAATATGAGGCCATTGTATATCAAATAAAAATAGTGATTCACTTACATATACAAGGGGCAAATAAGTTTGATTCATTACTTATTGTTCATCAACTAAACGAGTCTTTTACAAATATGGAGGAAATCATATGCAAATACTTTGCCTTCTTTTGAGCTCTAATAAAAGAGATGCTGGTCTAGGTGGAATATGTTCCCAGGGAGCAAAACATTTAGAAGATCAGTTGTCAAAATTTAGAGCCAAAGGAATTAACCTTAGAGGTGCATTCTTAGAAGTTAAGTAAAGGCTTACATATTAATATAAATTTTATGCACATATAGATGAAACTATCATAGATTGGAGACTTTGATAAAAAAAATATAGAAAATGGAGATTAACCTATAGACCAACTTGTGGTGAGAAAGCTTATCTACGAATTCACAAAATTCACTATTATCAATAGAAAATTATATAGAAACTCTTACATATAATATTTCAATGCCTTATCCCATAAAAACATAATTATCAAAGAGTATTACCTGAGTTTATATGGATCAATATAAGACAAGATACAATAGAAAATGTCAAGACATATGATAAGTGTCAAAGAAATATTTTGAAATATTTTTTTCATCACCAGCTTGTGGCATAGTATTCACTTATTTCTTTCATGATACTATTTATACAATGGAGCAAGGACATCCTAGACTCATTCTTATTGGTGATCAAATAACATATATTCATCTTGGTAATAGTAAATCTATTCACTCGGTATATAGAGGCAGAGCCTTACTTGATTGTTATAGGTAAGAAATTAAAAAAATTTAATGAATTACACATGAGCAAATATGGGATCCCTTTAACTATTGTGACAAGTAATGGAAAACAATTACATTTGTTACAAACCCTCAGGCTAATGACTTAACAAAAGTCACCAACATGACCATATTATAGAACCTAAATCAGTAAAAAGGTATTTTGGTAAACGTATTTTAGAATATCCTATAAAGCTATTGCACAACTCTAAGAACTGCCACAAAAAAAACCTTTTTAGATCAATTTATAATGCACAGGCATTGATCTCATTTAAGTTGAGTATCCTTATATCTCATGTCGAGAGCTTCAAACCTAATGATAATACATAACTGATAAGGGAAAAAGTGGAACTTAAAAAAAATGGAGACACAAAGCAAATTTAAAGAACCTTATGTATCAATAATAGGTTAAAATTTTTAAAGTAAAGAAGAGTAAGATGATAAGCTATTAAGAAAGGGCATTTTGTGTTATTAAGGGTTGAGATAACCAATAGACTTAAAGCTAAGGGAAAGCTTACCCTAAATTAGGTAGACCCATATCATATGAAGGATATAAGAAACAGGGTTTGCGCTTGCTTGAATTAAAGTGATAGGGTTATAAAGAGTGAAGTTAGGCACCTCTCCTTTTAATTGAGCTTAGATGGAATCAAGATCCCAAAGACCTAAAATGGCCAACATCTCTTGCCTTGCTTTGTTAATTATGTTCTAGTTCAATAGTATCATCTTCTAAATCAATATGATGGATTCTTAAATTTTATATACGAGCTCATTTCAAAATAGCTCAAAATGATATACTAAATGCTTAGAAAATGGTAGTTAAACACATCATCAGGTCAAATGCCTAGCAAAATTAAAGGCTAAATGCCTAACAGGATAATAGGCTAAATGCCTCATAAAATGTTAGACCAAACACTTGGTAAAATGTTTCATAAAATATCAAAACATGGATTTCCTCAACAATGCTCATCTTTTTTAGGTTATCGTAACTCTTGAATTTTAGTTGGTCGGGAGAAGTTAACGATTATATGAGAGCTCTACTTCCTCGTCTAGCTTCTGGAAAAGCTTCTAGTTTGCTTCCTTATCTCGTGCTTGCTTATGCAAAGGCATAATTGTGAGAATTGAATAAAGGAAATGTCTAGAAAATGAATTTATCAAAAAATAAAAGCCTAGAAAAATGATAGACATAAAAGTCTCTTAACAACAAGCTAAAACTCTACCAAAACAATATTAGACTTAAAATATCATGCTAAATGTCTAGAAAACAATATAATAAACATTTTACAAAATAATATAACAAAACATCATAAAAAATTATGGAAAAATCATAAAGGTAATGAATATAAAAAATTAACAAACATAGGAGCAACCTAATTAAGAACACCCTGTGAAATCCTTATAGGCCTAGAACACCTTATAAAGGAGTGGAGTTGCATTATCATAGTTCTATACCTCAAAAATCTTACTTTTGATGAAAGTACGACAAATATCTAGCTTGGATTAATTTTTTATGTAGTAAGTCTCCTATTATCGTGAGATTTGCAGTGTTGAAATTAGGGGAAAGTACAATAGACATCCCCATTTGATCTCATCGAACTACTGCTTACCCTTGTCCTTCAAATTGATGATTTCATCAACTTTTTCCTTGGAAAAGAATAATGTAGTGTGAACAAGTGTTTTTTATACTTGATCCATATAGGGCTCTGAGGAAGAAATTAAATCTGAACTGAGAAAAAAAAAAGTAGTCCAAACAATTGTATTCTAGACTTGAGCTATGTAGTGCTCTGAGGTACAATTAACTATATCTTTGTTAGTATCATTAAGGTACTCCTCATCATTAAGAAGTACAACCACCCCTAAAACTTATGATGACATACTATTGGAGTAAAAAATAGAATATCTAGGATAATAGAAACCATCAAACATGTGAGATTTTTCTTTGTCACATTAAGACTTCGTAGGCATAAGATGATGTTCCCCTTGAAAAAAGGCTAACTTTCATTCAACTAGGGCCTTTGCTTATGTTTTTAACAGGCTACAAAATATTTCTTCGAATCATTAAATTAGAGGTTAGGATCTCTCAGCCCAAGTTTGAATCCTCATTCACTTTCAAAGACAGGAATAACAACTTCCTTTTTCAACTTTTATGTTTCCTTGGGATGCTTCCTACTTTGATTCTCATGCCATACATTTAGATAGTACCACCCCAGATATTTCTCTACAAACCTCAGTTGATGCATTAATATAAATAAGTCAATGCTAAATGCCATATTTCCTTGACGCTAGACTATTAGGAAGCCCAATATCAAACACCAAGAATGATGGTGAAACTGTCATAAGCTTAAATTTTGTCTCCCTTAACCATTCGAAACAAATATCGTAAGTAGCCACCTCAAGTCATACCTATAATTATTATGACAATATTGACTATCTCCATAGGTTTATAAAAAAACATGCACCCTCGTAATTTTGTGATTTTTTAATTCTTACAACATAGGAATGTTGAACTGTATTCCCTTGCCGTCTACATCTATCTTAAACCTAAACTCATACTTTTCAACCTGGAAGTCTTTTATGATGCCAGGATAGACTCAAGAGTCACTGGCCATTCCGTACTAATTACAAAATCCTTGTTATCTACACTATAAGCATGGGTCTCACTAACCTTTACTCAATACTAGATTCACTCGTAGACTTGATGCGTGACGAAATACTAGATTCACTCATAGACTTGATATTAGAACTCTTTTCATTTGACGAACCCGTATGTGCATATATTATTTTAGAAGAAATAAAAATAGAAGCATACGCTTACACTGAACTACAATTGTTCGAAAAGATTTCTCAAAATCTCATATATGTACTAAAACACAAAAAACAAGTTAAGGGCACAGACTAAGAGACATTTTTGGGAAGTGGATATATAGCATGAGTCCAGATCTTCTGTCCAATTTTTATGGTGTCTTATTGTGTCTAATAAATCTCAGTCATTCATTTATGTGGGCTTCACGTTTATTTATGTAGAACCCACGCAAAACTCGCATAAATAAATGGCTGAGATTCACTGAATACAATAAGACACAATAAAATTGGACAAAAGATCTTCTTCCACGTAGCATGTATTTCTCTACAATCTGGCACATATTGTACCAACTACACAAGACTTCGTCTTCTATCAAAGGGCTCACAATCCAAGAAGATACTTCTTACATTATATGTGAGTAGAATGATGCGATACACGTAGACTAATTGCCCACCTCCAAGACATTTATTTCAAATCCTTTGTTACAAGCCTAATGTGAAGATAAACCATATCCCATGGACCATTTAAAATTTGGCAATTGCGACTCACAAATGCCTGTCAACTGCAAATCTATTGTCAAAGCGTCGTCTTCCTTATTTCAACTTGATAACCTGAGTCTGATATTTAATTTTCAGAAAATAGAGTTTAAACCTCACCCTAATGATAAGCTCACAATTTGTGAATAAAGAGGCAATAGATCAAGAGGTCGTCTGACAGATTGAGAATAAAGAACGAATGACAGATCTGACTCCAAATGATAGGCATTTTGCAAGCCCCAACATTGGTCATGGCTTGTACTCATTCTCCATACTGAGGTTTGAATTTGCATGCGTTACATCTCGTAGTTATGTCTGTAGGTCTTCGTTGGAGTATGCAGTTGGTTGTTAAAGACACCATGTTGAAGTCTCGTAGTGAAAGCACGTGCATGGATCATTTCTATCTAGTCACAAACCCTAGGGTCACTACCAACACATAAACAAAGAGTCTTAAAGTTTCAAGCTCTCTAATTACTATATTAAATGTTTACCATTGCGAAGAGTACCCCTGTCCAAACTTGATTAGATAAAGTAAGCTACGAAGAGGATTAACAAAAAATATAGACTGAAAGCAGAAATTAGCAGAGGAAACCAATTGATATCTCGTTATATATAAGAGATGCTAATTATCTTAACTTTTTTGAAAAGTAACCAACGGGGACCAAATAGGTTTTTCTCTATGTTCATGTGAAGATTTCCATGAGGGCGTTGGAAAAGTGCGGCAACGTCGAGCTTCAAAGGTTGGATGGCCGTGAATGAAAAAGGGTATCAATCGAAAGCAAAGATGAAGTATACTAAGAATAGAGATGTAGCCCTTTTGCTTCGAACGTTTCAATTTGTAGTTACTGTTAGGTAATGTAATAGGCATATGCGTATAGCTTTCAAGCGTGCTTTGAATATGAAAGCTATTGTGTTTTCAATTCTAATAAAAGGGTTATATCACATAGTACTAAATAATAGGAATAGCTTTCTCTAAAAATTGGACAAACGGATATTTTAACTTTTCCCATAAAGCTGAATAATATTTAATTGCATTTTCAGTTTTACAATAATTTATCAATTAAGTTACGTAATTTAATCCAAATAAAGATAATAAAGTTACCCAATAAATAATCTAAATTAATGGGTTAAAATTCATGTAGAAATAGATCTCAATCAGTGTGAATCGGACCTATATCGAGCCTATGATAGAGAAGCTCGATGTGAATACTATATATAAAGGTTAAGATCTCCTACAGTTGCTCATATTATTCGTAAGGATAAGGATTCTCTGACCTGTTAAGAGAGCTTACGTTTTAAGAAAATCGTAGAAAACTGCATTTCGGTGAACAGTTCCCATAAAGATGGCGGTAGATTAGTATTCATTTCGGGTTCAGAAAGCTCGTTTGAAGTTATGGAACTGAAATTAGGTATTTTCTGCATTTTTTGTTTTTTGCCCTTTCACGTTCGATCCGGAATACATAACTAAGGTATCGTTACGTGTTACAAGTCATATCAAAGCGGTGAAATGATCAGGTGATTAAAAATGAAGATTTTTTGGTTTTTCTCCATAAGGTTTTCGGAGAGTTAACTTTTGTTTACTGGTTTTTTTCTTGCTTTTTATTGCATGAAATTTGTATAAATGTGTTTAACCTTAAGAAACGGGTTGAAAACGAACCCAAAAGCATGAAAACCAGACTCGAAACTCATCAAAAATTGCCATTTTTTTGGCAAAGGAGCGCCTCACTGTCTGGAGCGTGTGGCAAAATGAACAGTGGCGTGGGTGGGGACGACACGTTTAGCGCATCTGTTAACGTGGAGAAATACTGATCGAACGCATGTTTGGTGCATGTAACACACGCACTGGCATCAATGGGCGCATTTGCGCTCGCCGCAAGTGCTTGTGTTTGACACGTGCGGACGCGTGGTTAACGTCACCTATACATAATTTCTACCGTAAACAACCAAAAATTTTCAAATTTTTCGTAAATGTGCCCCAGGATGTTTTGGCTCAGTTTTCAGGTCCGAGAAATTTACAAAGTAAAATTTTCCTTTTTTTTTGGATTTATTACATTAATAAAAAAATTAAAGTTTAATTCTATAAAAGGAATTATGGCGTTTTGAATTCGATTTTAAGTGAATTTTCATGCTTAGGACATCACATGACGGAGATACTTGAAGTCTTCGTGTATTGGGTCTCATGTTCAGTGTTCAAAATCGCATGATAGTTACTCAGAAAAGGTTTTAAGACATTCTGAAGTCATTTTTTAGTAAATTTTTGTGCAACGAACTTGTCCTAAAGGAGATACGTGAGGTTCTCGTGTCTCGGGTGATCGACTCAGTGTCCGGTGATTCATGATAGTCTCTTTAATGAGATTTTTCCTTTACAAAAGTCTCAAATGAAGTTTTTAAAGAATGTCTTCAACAAAAGTGTGTGACAATGAGATTGTGCATTCGAGTTTTTGCATTTATTGATGTTACATTGTCACATATCATATGCCCATAAAGAATGTGAGGATAACATAAAGATGACACCCTTGTGTTTATGGATTTTTTAAGTGTTGATGAGGATGTAGTCACCACAGTGACCTTTCGAGTAAGTATTTTAAATTGTTCTGCTTACACATTGAGGGATGTCTCTGGTCTCATATTTAGTTATTCTGCCCACAAGTGTTGACCTTACATGAGATTTTGAGACGTGCATAAAGGCATTAGATAGAGGAAAGTTGTTGCTTGAATGATTTATTTGCCCACAAGTGGTAGTGTCATGAGAGTTAATGATTTGTACTCTGACCGCTTTTATGTAGAGATCTAGTTGCATATATTATGTATTTAACCTACAGATGTTTCATAATATATGTGACTAGATTCTTAGTAAAGATATTGTTTGATGGCTTTGAGTATCGTTGTTATCCTACATTTGTGTTTATCTAAATATTATCATTTTGTGGTCACCTTTTCGATCAATAATATCAGTGTCTCCATTGAAACCCTGACCGGTTTCAATAAAAAGAAGTGGACAGAGGATGTATTGAATGCCATGGAGATAGTTGAGGTTAATATGGCCATCCAATCAGATAGACCATCTCCACCTACATCCATGAGCTCAAGAGCTCATAAAGCAGCTTATGCAGCCTAGGATCGGTCTAACAGATTATGACTTATGACCATTAAAAGATCTATACCTGACCATCTGCATTGTGAACTTCCGGACAGAAACATAGCAAAAGAATTTCTTGGAAATGTCTCGCAGAGGTACACAGTCTCACCTAATGTTGAGACAAGTGCTTTAATGAAAGAATTATTCTCCATGAGGTATACAAGAGAAGGGGAAGTAATGGAATATATATCAAGAATGATCCATCTTCACAGTATACTAACCATGCTAATCATTTCTCTTCCTAATGTCTTAATAATTCACCAAATTCTGAATACACTCCCTCCAAAGTTTAGTAATCTGGTGATGACATATTATTCATTGGATGAGGAATGAGACTTCAATGCTTTGATTGCCCATTGTGTTATTGAGAAGGCGAAAAGCTTGCTCCTCCTACAGCCCTCGAAGCAACTAAAGGGAAAGCAAAGATGAAACTCATTAAGATTATAGGTAGAAAGACTAAATCTTCTCCATATACTGATGCTGGTCAATCTAGTGCTGGTAAAGGTCCACATGACATAAAGAAGCCAGCAGTATGAGGCCTAGAAAGGAAAGACTGAGACCATCATGTAACTCCTTGACTTATTAAATTATGAATCTAATTTGCGATAATTGCATTAAGTTCTTGGTGGCTTTATAGTGGAGCATCTGATCAAGGTGCTTCTACGATGCAAAGGTTCATATCAAGGATAAAGCCAAATAAAGGGATGGAGAAACTGATGGTTCACAACAATGAAGAAATGGAAGTAATATCTATAGGGGATGTATGTACTGAACCTTGTTGCAAGGCTCACATTGGTTTTACACGACACATTTTATATGTAATCTTTGTATTAATTTTGGACAAGGAAGGTTAACATTTTGTATGTAATGCTTCTGTTGTATAGTTGTTATTTAATGCAAAACATAATAGTACAACTTTTTGTCATATGGTTTGTATATAATGTGTCTTACCCTGAATTAGATGTATGCTTCTTCTTATCTTGCTAAACAAGTCATGAAAAGAAGGACCCTAATGAATGAAAAGTCATACATGGTGTGGCATAAAAGTTTAGGCCACAATTTCAGAGTTAGGGTTGAGAGATTGATTAAGGAAAGCATTCTCTCAATTCTATATTATGATGATCTGGAAACATATGCTAGCTGTTGCAGGGGTAAGTTGACTAAAATAAGGATATAGAGGTCAACTTGTGCTTTTGACTTGTTGAGTCTGATACATGCGGATATTTGTAGGCCTTATACAATTTCATTATGCAATTCCAAATATATTCTAACATTTTTTTGATGATTATTCCCATTACAGTTATGTGTTCTTGCTTAAAGATTGAAGGTTGAGAACCAATTGGACAAATCCATCCAAAGTGTCAGATCTGACCATGGAGGAGAGTATCATGGCAAACATGGTGTTTCAGGACTTGAAAAGACCTGTTTGCTAGATATATGGAATTGGTTTGAATAGTGACTTGATTCATTATGCCGAGTAGTCTTAAGCAAAATTGGTGTGTTGTCGAAAGGCATAACTACACCTTAAATGACTTGAAAAAGTCGATGCAGAATAGTGCTAATCTACCTGATTATCTAGAAGTGTGAAAACCCAGCTTTGCATACATTTATGTATGAGGCTGCCCTACTGGGGTTATATAATCCTTATAAAGAAAAATAACATACTCGTTATGCTCATTATTATTTAGTAAGATATCTCGACTATTTTTGTAACATCCCACCCCTGATGGAAAGGGTAGAATAGTAATTTGGAAAGGGCTGAGAGTGGTTAGGCTTGTTTTGAAATATTCATGCATACCCTTACATGTGAATAGTGAAATTTGCACATGAA
>JANVCL010001280.1:0-11813 GCA_026546855.1 Erythroxylum incrassatum | reverse complement strand
AGTCGAGTTACAGGATATACAAGTCGACTTATCATGCAAGCATAAGTCGAGTTACAGTAAATACAAGTCGACTTATTGGTACTGTACAGGCGTAAGTCGAGTTACAGAAGAGTATAAGTCGACTTACACTTACACTTGGGAGCCAACCCAAGGGAAGTAAATTTCTTTTCCTTTACATTTTCTCATTACTTTTTATATGCATTTGTGTTTTTGAATTTGTTTGTTTTACTTGTTTTTAAGTTTTCAATCAAATAAGAGAAAGAATAAAACAAATGAAACAAACAGTTTCTCCTTTTCTATTGCTTCTAGGATTATATAATCATGATTAGAGTGTGAATTGATTAGATAATTTCGTGATCTTATGATTGGTCGATATGCATTATCTTTGGAAGAGTAGTAACATTCATATCAGTCTCATTGCTTTTTGATAATGTGTGACCTTCATAACATGTACATCCCGATTTTGCATTAAATTTATATTCGAGACCACATTTTTATTACATGCATTAATATGGATATGATTAGGCATTATTTGTTTTTCATAAGCTACATTAGCTAAATAACTTTCCCTATTGATATGATTTTTCCCTTGTTAATCCCCTTTGAGCTTTATACCTTTCTTTTGTATAAACCACATTTTATGCTTTTAAACTTAACCAAATGTCCTACTCAAGTCATGAAGCTAGTGGAACATTTGTGACTGTTGAGTTTGTGGATATACAAAATTCTAAGTGTGGGGGTATATATATGTGAGGGTTAGTTATAATGTTGGGATGTTATTTTATGTCTTATCCTTGAAATTCCCATATTGATGTAGTTTATTTTAATTTTTTATAAGAGAAAGAAAAGAAAATGAAAAAGAAAGAAAAAAAAAGAGAAAGACAAAGAAAAGAAAAAAAGAAAAAAATGAATTTTTTTTGTTTAAAATAAATGTATCAAGGAAGAATTGCAGATGTGTTGAAAAGTTGTTTATCGTTTATGCATCTTCCTAGAGTTGTAATGGATGTGTTATTTGAGTATGTTGAATATGAGGTAGAGGTTGGCTTGGAAGGTTCACTCTTGTGATTTCATTGACATAAATGGTGTTGAATGTACTCGTTGATATATTTTAGTTAATCACATTTTCCAAGTCTACCATTAGATTGCTCAGTTTTCGAAGATGATGCTTATTGATTAATCATGAGTAAAAGCTTGGAATGTTGATTTCTTGTTTTGATTTTTGAAAGTCATTCATCTTTGTTTATGATTATATATTCTTGGAAAAATATAGAAATTGGGTTAATGTTTTGGGTCAATGAGCTTAATTTTGATGTTTTGCCTGAGGACGGTCAAAAGCTAAGTATGGGGGAAATTGATATGTGTTTAATTGTTGATATATTTAATCATTTACATTTAGCGATTAATGAAGTCAAAATGCTTAATATACTCAGTTTAATTCATATATGCTTTTAGGTATAATTTGGAAGCAAAGGAATTAAAGTAAGTCGAAAGCATAACATATGGACCATTTTTTTTAGATTTATTTTTACTTGTTTTTATGCGGCAAGAAGAAGACAAGAAAAATCAAAATAGGAGAATTAAAAATGCTTGCTGAAAAAAAGAAAAGGCAAAATGGCAGTTGCTAGCTATGTTGTATGCAACACAGTTGTGAGTTTAACGCACAACGCGACTGTCTGCGCTATGTAGATAACAACTGCGCAATGCAGTGTTGTGTATTAAACGCATAACGCAGACAGTAGTTGCATTTAACACAACGTTCAAACAAGCAGAAGGGCAGGAGCGAGGCTTTAAAAGGGAGCAGCAAAATTAAATGGTCTCGTCAATGAACAGTGGCGGTAGAAAAAACATAAAACAAGCACAGAAAACGCTACATCACAGCTACAGGAATATACACAGTGCGGAGCACAGTGGAGGCGTGATTGGGTCTGCGTTCGAAGTGAAGGTAGGCGTGAGCAGCTTGGCTAGAGAAGGGCAGGCACAGTGAAGAGTAAAAGACAGTTAACAATGCCGAGACCCAAACACTACCACATTAAATTCTCATATCATGAACAGTGGTGTGGTTGGACTGAAACAAATTAAGCGTTAATTAGGGAGTTTCACATAGGGATTGGAATAAGGGGCTGAAGCATTTTTTCGGGAAAGACCCATGAAGGGCTAGGCATCCCGACACCGGTTTAGAGGTGACATCGACGTCGAAGACCTAGGTTAAGTATTTTTTATTATTTTGTTGTTTATTTCTCTCATTAGAAATTGATTGTGTTATCCTATATTAATTGATTTGGGTATTGTGTATGGATAATCAGATTTTCGTTATTATTTGGTTATTTATGTATGAACCCGTTGGGTATTGTGAATTGATGATTTTATTGCGTTCATTGAATCATTAATTACAAACTCATTGCTAGAATTTTGATATAATCCATAATTGTTATGTTGAAATTCATATATAGCGACTATTGATTCGTAATCATTAGGGATAAAATGATCTAGGATAAATGACGCATCGTATGTGATTGTTGTCTTGATTAATCAGCTTTCCTAATTTGTAATGCTACTGCCTAATTAAATATAGAGATCGTATCCTAGGTTGTTCAGTGGTTAAGTTTAATTATCGATCGTATCTTGATTAAACAAAACCTAAGGGAAAACTCGGGTTAATTATTAACCCACGATTAATAGTTGATAATAGAGGTTAAAGAACAACAAATTAATGAAATGTGCTTAATTATGGTGTAGGCCGAGATTGAACTAAAGAACCGGGTCCCTACCGAATTTCCCACTTATATTTTTTTTGCATGTTTTCTTTAATTTGTTTTTATTAGTTATTTTTATTTTATTTTCTTCTTTAAAAATCCAAAACCCCCCTTTTTTCCTAAACACCGGTTAATTTCATTCCATAAACTTTACACACACTCTTTGTGAGATTAACCTAGACTCGCCACTACTATAGTAGTAGTCTAGTTATTTTATTTTAACTAGCGTAACGACGCACAACCAAATTTCGGCGTCGTTGCCCGGGAGTGCGGTGTTTTAGTTTTTTATGATTTAGTTGGTGTTTTTTATAGATTTGTTCGTAAGTGATTTCTTTTTTGTTATTTGGTGATCTTTTCATTTTTTAATTTTATGTTTGAAAAAAAATCAATATGGACGGAAGTAATTTCTTTTATAATTCATATTCTCAATCTTATGACAATGTTTGAAGTGATCAACCTATCTTTTGTTATGGATGGAATAATCATCAGAATTACTTTCATGATAGTCTGCAGGACGCACAATAATTTTTGTACAGACCAGAAGCTTCCTATCACAACTCCGGTCCATCTCTGGAAGAGTTGATGTTACAATTGCAAGAGAATACTTTACAATTCCAGAAGGATGGAGGGCAATTTCCAAAAATCACATGGTCTAATGCCCAAGATTCAGAGAGCCAACATGATTCAGTTGCATCTCTTGAAGAACTTGTTAATAATATTGCTCCTAACAATTTGCAATTTTTACAAAATATGAAGCAGGAATTGCAAGAATTCTGACAAGAGACAAAAGCAAGCCAATAGAGGATGGAACACCTATTGGCAGATGGCAATAAGTCTTGATCGCCTAGAATCGCAAGTCAAAGAGAAGCAGCCGTATCAACCCTAGGTGTACCCAATTGATGTTTTGACTAATCATCGGCTTCAAATTCTGTTACTTTCAACAAGCCTAATTCCTCAATCTCTTGTAAAATCTCTTCACCAGCTTTTAGAGTAGGAGGAGGTGTTTTTACCATCTTATTCGTAATGTACTTTTGTTTATTGCGCCTAAATGGATGATCTTGAGGAAGACATTTCTTGTGATTGTCAAACCAACATATTTTATCCCCGTTTGGAAGATAAAATGCATCAGAATCATTACCACAATAAGGACAAGCCAATTTTCTAGCTATGCTCCATCCAGATAACATGGAAAATGTCAGAAAATCACTAATGGTCAAAGCCGTCCTCAACACAAAATTATGTTTCAGAGAGGCATTATATGTTTGAACACCATATCCCTATAGATGTTACAATTCAGATATCAATAGTTGTGAGAAAACATTAATTTTATATTTCAGATATATAGGCCCTAGCACAATCACTGTTAAAAACATATATACCTCTTTCATACACATCTAAGGAGGCAAAATATAAGGAGTTACTATGATTGGCCATGATGAATATTGCTGCCTGGGTTGACCAAAAGGTTGGAATCCATCCGTCGACAATCCCAACCTAACATTTCAACATTTAATTGCAAAATCAAGACGGGTATCATTGAAATGCTTCTATGCTAGTGCATTTGATGGATGACCAATTACTCCATCTTCTTGTTCGAGTTCAGCATGCCATCTCATATGAGATGCAGTAACATCAGAAGCATAAAGACTTTGAAGTCTCGGAGTTAGCGGGAAATAATACATCCGCTTCCATAGTACTAGTTTCTGTTTCATTGAACGTTGTCTAGGCTTAAACCTATATTGACCACAAAGTTTGCACTCTTCTAAGTCCACATCATCTCCCCAATACAACATACATCCCAATTTGCAACAATCAATCTTTTCAATATGTAAGCCAAGACCCCTAATAAGTTTCCTCATATTGTAAAAACTATCAACCATTATATGATCAGCAGGCAATAATTTATTGTACCATTCAAGAATTTTATCAAAACTACGAACCGAAATATTCCCTTCAGACTTTATGTTCAATATTCAAGCAATTGAAGACAATTGGGTCATTGTCTCATAATTTAGCCACAATTCTCGATCAGCTGACTGTAGTAAGTCAAAAAACTGTTTTGCTTATGGGTTAGGTTCTTCTTCAAGATTTTCCCTATTTTCCTCAAAGGTATAACCGGCCCCATCATAAACCATTACATGTATGGATTTTTGGTTTCTTTCACATAATTTGTTGTAAATCCAATGCCCCCTTTATACTCATTTAGGTTGACAGACGATTTTGTTTGATTACCCCTTGAGGTGCTAAAAATGCCGAGTTCCCTATGTTGTGTCCACTCAAAATAATTGGAGACAAACTATTTTCTCAGCAAATGCTCATTAACTTCATCAATAGTAAGGAAACATTTATGTTTGCACTTTGTACATGGATATCTGTCTTTAGCCCATCCATATATGTAGGTTGAGAACATGCATAATGAATAAAAGTTTCCACTCTGTCAATAAATTTAGGATTAATGAAACCATTAGTAGTTAATCATCTATATATACAAGATCTATCCCGAAAACTCATTTCTGGACAACTGCTAATTTAAAACAATGAATCCATAGTTAGAGATTTCAAGAAATGGCAGATCTATTCACTCTATCAATAACTGAGCCAAATCTGGTGTATTATAAGGGATTTGCCTTTTTTATTGATTCCTACATATTAGTATCATTCATCTTAGCCAAAAATTTCAAAATATCTAAAATAAGACATGTTAATCAAGATTACAAGTTCTCGTTGTGACCCTTAGACTCCTCGTATTTTTCACCGATAAGCCTTACAGTTGCTATGGATCGCAAGTTATGGGTTCAGGTTTATAGGTTGAGATCTAAAATATTTGTAAACTTAACATCAAACATATATGTTTGTAATCATATATGTTAAAAGATAATTAATGTTAAAACTCCTATATTAAATATGTACTAGTGTCAAATTTCATAAGTATTCATAAAAAATATGAATACTTATTTTAATAAATTATTTTAATATATACAATTTTAAAAAGATACGGGTAAAAATTTGCATATCAAAAGTAAAGAAAAGCTAATCATTTCAGATAGCATAAATGAAATAACTTAGATGTCATATCATTATATTGGAACTATATTATAACTCAAACTCATCCTATATTAATTCAATGATAAACCGAAGTTCATAACATAAACAAGTTTCACACCGTGCAGGCCATTTCAATTAAAAATGCAAGAAGTTCAGATGGGAAGTTCAACCTGCAAACAAATACCCAAATAAAGGTAAGTTCAAGAAAACGTAGTAAAAAACAAAATCACTAACCTCAACCAAACGGTAAAAGGATCTTCCTGAAGTACGTGAAAGAAGATGATGATGACGGACTTAGAATGAGAAATATAGAAACTGATACAAATGTCATTCGCCATGTGTGAAAAATCATTGTTGAAATCCATAGTTGTAAGGATACGAATGTCATTTTAATGCCTGTTAAAGCTTCTCTTCAATCTCCTTGAAAATATACTTACTGCCAAGAAATGAGTTCCTACAACCAATTCCCAAAAACGTTCATATTTTACAAACCGAGATATATTAAAACAATTGCCATGAAATATTATAATCAATGAGCTATGCGCGAAGCCTATTGAAAATTCGGCAGAATTTTCCCTATAAAATAGACGTCCCCCTTTTCAAAGAATGGTCATTCCTACAATAAATACACTTCTATATCCACTAGTAACCACAACTCAATTTTGGTCTCCAAACTACATGTTTATTCTCAATTGAGTCCACATGCATTTACATAGCAAAATCTATAATAATTCAATTCAAAAATCAAATATATCAATTTCTAACCCATACACCTTCATTTATAGTCAATACATCAAGATATTCTCAAATCTAATCAACAATAACTCAATTTAATCAAATTTAATCAATTTCATTCATTTATACAAGAACATATTTTAAAACATATCTCTAACATAATATTTTCTAATATTATAAAGGATATATTGAACTTCTCCCCCAAATTCTATAAGAAGGATAAAATCATTTAGTTGAGACATGCATTCGAGAAATTCAAAAATAGCTCTTGAAAGAAATTAATAAGACCTCGAGCACTAAAGGTTAAATGAAGCAAAGTTATCTGGTTTGAACAATCACTTATAAGGGTTTTTATTTATCTTATGGCTTATGATTATGTTTAGGCTAATGAACTTGGATATGCTTAGGGGAATCTTCATTGTAATCTTTGTAAACAAGAGGATGAATCTATTACTGATCTTTTAAAAAAATGTAAGTTCTCTTTAACTGTACGAAAAAGTTAAAACAATTATGTAACTTTAATGCTCGTATACAATCTAATCAAATGTTGTGAAATGAATCAGTCAAAGAAGAAGGATATGCAATGGTAATATTTTTATTTATAATTTTTTATTTGGAAATGCGATATATACATAGTAGAGAGAAAGAAACTTAATAATTTTTGAAGGAAAATAAAAAAATTTATAAACTTATCAATGAACTAATAAGCCAAATTAGGGAGCAGCTTATCACTCGTAAAGTCTACATCATTTGCAACAATGATTTAGACACAAAATGGGGTATCTTTAGACCTTATGAAGAAGAAATGATTTACATCAATAGTAGTATTGATATGTTATCTACTATGTATGTTATTTAAGAAGGCTCCAACAATAATTTGATAGTTGCTTTACTCAATACCTTGGTAATTATTATCAAGTGAATGACAACCATAGTTTATCGTCACAATTGATATTTGGAAACTATAAGCTAGGAATTGGATTCATGAGCTAAATAACTCCTTGAGCAGAACTTAATGATTATTAGGATTAAATCTCTATGTGTTTATTTTTAGATAAAAGTTCCCTTGTTTTCTTTTTACTTAGCTATGAATAACAATTATAGTATGCCTTAAATAGTTGGTTTTTAGCTTATAACTCTCTTTGAAGATATTCACCAATCAATTTCTTTTATTTAAAAAAACTAAGCTTAACAACCATCTAACATTTTCCAATATTTCCCATATTATGAGATTACTTTTTTTAATTGGTTAACTCTATATAAGTATATGTTATTAATACATTTACAAAATATTGATTCAAAACAAAGGGCATATATAAAATATTTCATTATAAAAGTTACTATGACACATTTAAAATAAGTTACAGTTTTTATGAAAAATGATAATACCATCTGTGTAAGTGTAAATCATACTTGTCAATGCAAATTATAAAGTATTTTATATATCATGTATCCAATGATATTTTAGGCACCTAGACTTTAAAGTTTCAACAAATACTGAAAAATCTCTTAATCTCAAACATTAATGGAGATTCATCTCACGTTCACATTTTGCTCATAATTTTTTTACGTTTGTCACATGTGTAAATTAGCTAGCCTAAAAAAGAAGAAACTTTTGGATTGTTAAATCACCGATGAAATGTAAATAAAATAACAAAGCCACCATAGTTTTTTTTTTGAACTCCTCCTAAGGGAAGGGTGGTTATTGGATCATTTACCAAACTAGGCCTACTAGATTTTATATGTTTCTTAGATGAACGGTAAAATTGAATTCTATTATGGAGCCGTGTGTAGTCGGCAAGCAATGCCTATACGGTTGTTCAACTCTATCTTTTCTTATTATTCTTTATCCCTTCTCCTCGCCCTATCATTGGGGGGAGGGGGATTGTTGAAGCGTTTTAAGGTTAAACGAAACGACGTCATTTCGTTATTCTTAAAAAGTTTAGCAGAAGCAGTTGACAGGCGACAATGTTTTAATAGACAACTTATCGACTGATTACCGGTGGAATATTTTCGTTAGTGAACCAAAAAATAGCGGCGAAGTTCTCCGCTCAATTTCAGCGACGGCTTTTGCTACCGTCGGTAATCCATTTTTTTCAAACAAGTTATTCGACTAATGTAGGATTTTTCGTCGATAATTGGCAACGGTCTTTTTACAATTGCCAATTTTCCGTCAGTATTTCGATTATTTCTTGTAGTGGATGTATGTGAATTTGTTGAATGTTTGCAAAGATGAACTGAAATGAGTATAGTGTTAAGGAAAATGAATTTAGTGAGGTTGTGATATAGAGATGATTTAAATGAAGTGAAAGATGAAAATGGAAGAAAGATACAGAATATAGAAAAATGCAGAAAATGGAAATATGCATGAATATGTCGGTTTTTGATGTAGGATATAAATCTTGGATTTAGATTCATTTATGTGTTGTTGAACTGAAAGGGAAGTAGCATAGATGATTTATGTGTTAGTTGAATAAGATAGGAGTGTAAAATTTGGAGAAAAAAAATGAAAGAAGAAGAAGAAAACTAGGTTCGATGAAGAAGGAGAGAATCCACATTTTAGAGAGAGAAGGGAAGAGGAGTTGCACCAGGTTTATTGTAGAGAGAGAGACTATTGTGAACATCTTTCATTCATTTTGTTATAACTTTGCCTCCCTACTTCAAATGACTTGAAAAATGAACCAATACACTCCTAAGACATTGCTTTTCCTCTCCATAAAAATTTAGAGCCATCTGAATTGATTTGAAAAAGATTGATTGGATGAAAGTGAGGAAGTCTGCTCGAATATTATGAACTGGAATATTTTCATTGAACATGCTTCGATATTTTGATTATATTTTGATCTGTATATTTCTAAATGGATTGATTCTTAATTTAGATTAAACTAGAAACATATGTTTACAACTTTCTTGAAGAAGTCAAATTTTAGTTCTATCTTTAAGAATTTCAAATTTTGGCATAAAAATGAGTCTTGGCTTAAGTTGTAGCACTACGACGGACAGAAATCATGTCCTATTGTTATTGAATAAACTGTATTGATATAGGCTGAATCAGGTAAA
Organism: Erythroxylum incrassatum; assembly: GCA_026546855.1. NCBI lineage: Eukaryota > Viridiplantae > Streptophyta > Magnoliopsida > Malpighiales > Erythroxylaceae > Erythroxylum > Erythroxylum incrassatum. The sequence continues at coordinate 2,220 of JANVCL010001280.1, read as the reverse complement.
GGTGTCTTCAAAAATGTTATAGCTTATTCTCTTAGCTTTCAATTGGTATAAAGTTTGTAATTTTTGGATATTGAAATTGAGAGATATGGGTTGTACAAATTGATCGCATGACATGCTCTAGCCAAAATTTCACATATACTCGGTCTGTGGTATTTTGAGCATAACTCATAGAATAATGAACCAAATTGAATGCTTTTGGTGTCATTAGAAGCTTAAGACATAGAGGAACAATTGTTTAGAAGAAAGTGTTACTGAAATACATCATTTTTTTAATCTTATTGACTATACAAAATTGACCCAAATGGGGTGCTTTCAGCAAAAGCTGGAATAGTGAATGGGTGTGTGAATTTTGACACAATTGGAGTACATCAATTTGTTACAGAAATATACCTAAGAATTTGTCATTGCACATGCATGATACATGATACATTTATACATGTGTTTACTCAATTACATAAGCAGTACAAGTAGCGCGACCACTTCCGGATATTACCGAAACGTCAAGGCAATAGGCTTAAGGGAGCAATTGTGAGTAACCTAAGATGGTCTCACTTTAATTTATTCTGATATTACTGAATTGAATTTGATATATGATGAATATATATTTTTTATGTACTGAATTCCATACAATACTTGTCCGAGGCGTTTGATGCATGTGAATATCATTGGAAGTGCTACTTGTATGTGAATGAGACTGCCTAAAAGATTCTCAAATAAAAGAGAGTGAAGGTTATGACTGACTGTATTGACTAAGATAATGTAAATGAAAGTGATTGACTGTATTGAATGAATTGTGGCGTGCATTTCATTTCAATACATGTAATATAATAGCAATTGTGACTGGTGTTGCTATTGACTGAGGCGGCTACTGAAAAGAGCTTAAAGCTCAAGCATATATGTGATTAGAGCCTAAGGCTCACTATGATCAAAGAGCCCGGTGATACAAGATACTGAAAAAGTACACAGTCACAACAATGTAAAAACGAATGTGAGTCTCATACATATAACATTCACATATGATTTAAATTCACTAAATGATTTATAAAGCTGTAAGAATGATATATGTTTGATTACATGGTATTAAACCAATGATTGTGTTTTATTCAAGTGTAATGAAGTGATAGTTTGATTAAATTATTTGACTGAAATATGATTTGTTTGTGATAGAACTTGATGCTAATCAAGTCGATATGAATTATGTGACAATATGTTTATGATTGATTGATTGACTGATTGGATTGAAATATGGCCATGTGATTCAATGAGTATGGATATATGAAATACTGATATGTGATGCTATATGTAAATAAGAAAATGTGAAAATTTGTGCTTATATGACTTGATATGTGGTATGAATTGGGTGAACCATCAGGGATGGTCACTCACTGAGTCCGCAAAAAACTCACCTAAAATTTGCAATAATTTTCATGTTCAAAGGCGATATTCAGTTAGACTAATTGAAGTATAGCCACTGAAATCAGATATGGACTAAGGGTCATGATCAGTTTGCACCTGCATATATCTTCAATGATTTTTGTTTTGAACTATAATTCCACAAATATTGTATAATGTGTTTGTAAAAGATTTGGTAATGAAATGGCATTATGATTACAAGTATTTTGTATCTAACAAGGGCCCAAGTGGCTGACGAATTCTGATGATTTGTAAGATGATTGCCACATTTGTGAATGGAAATGTTTAAGAATAAAGTGGGCCTGATTTGTTTTGACTGAATGACTGTTCTAACATGCCCTCTTTGCAGGGTACATACTCGAATATCACTCAGGATATCGAGTACGTGTCTTGCAAGAGTGTGGTGCTACAGTTTGTAACGATAAACTTGTCATAAATATGTAAAGTTACTGTGACCATATAGTTTTGTCACACATTCCATAATTTTTAGTGTTAATACTTTTGTCAAAAAATTGTTGCACATTTGTGACCATTTTCTAAGTTAGCGACTATTTCATTAATGACGGATGTATTTGTAATGGGAGATAATGACTTTAAAAATTGGACAATATTAATAATAGTAACTAATATTACTGCTTTTAGTGACAACTTTTGCTTTCACTGAAAATACAATTTCTTGTAATGAAAAAATGTTGGACCCCGAACTTTTGATGAAAATTTGAACTATTACAATGAAATTAAATGAGAAAGAAATTGGTGAGACAATTTATGAATTTAAGAAAATTTGATGAAATTAAGAAAAATTTA
>JANVCL010001083.1:0-11828 GCA_026546855.1 Erythroxylum incrassatum | reverse complement strand
TAAATTTAAAAAATATTTTTGTATTATTGTAATATTTTAAATACTTTGTATTATTCTTAATTTTATAATTGTATGATAATAATTGTCTTTATTTATATTAATTGTGGTTATTATTTATATATAAAATGTTTAAAAATTATTATTATTTCATATTAATTATCATTATTATTTATTATTAAGATTTTTGAAAGCATGGTTGATGTAAATAAAGTATACAGTACAACTATATAATTACCAATATAAACTATTTTACAACTTTTAAAAATTTTAAAAATTATTTTATAAATTTTAAAAAAAACTTCGAAATGATACTCGGTACTAATCAATACCGATACAATTTTATTTCAGAACTTAATATGATACCAAATCTGGTACGATATTAGTCCTAATTGCATAGAATGCCAATGCTGTCATCATCAACTAATGGCTACTTTCGTCCATGAGGATAAAAATGATCAGGTTTGACGTATGATAACTTGGGGGCCGCGTATCTGTCATCACCGACCCGTTGCGTTACGTGAACTTCCAACATTATCCTCAACCAGGATTTGCAGCTGTACGACTTCTATGATATGGGTTCAAGTGGATCTACCATGCTACGAAGTGAAATTAAAATGCTGAGAAATATTGAATTGATTTTGAGTCACCAAAAGAAGATGACATCATGTGTGTATACAAGAAGTAGGTTAAGTTCAAATATAATATATTCCCCTCCCCAGGTGTCCAATTACAATCTAGGAATATTCATCCATTCATACTAATATAACATAATAGGAATAAGAGATTATCTCTTACTAAGACAAAGATAATTCAAAGCATAACGGCAAATCACAAAAAATAATCTATGTGATATATTTGATTATTCATCTTAGCTTCTGTGTTTTTAATTCGTTCACCTTAACTTTTGTGTTTTTTATTCTCATTTAAGATATCCTAATTAGGTATTTTCGGACAAATTTACCCTTAAATTATTGAAATATTTTTTTTAATCTCTTAATTCTAAGGATAAATTTATCCGAAAATACTCAATTAAGATATCTTGAATGAGAATAAAAAATACAAAAATTAAGATAAACGAATTAAAAATATAAAAATTAAGATAAATAATCAAATATATTACTGTAGCTCTTTTATAATATTTGCCAAGCATAACCTTTACGAGCTGTATTTTTTGATTGAGGCAGGGTAACGGAAGAATCATTATGAGTGTTACAATGGGCCTAAATCAGTATAATGACTGTAGTCCAAGTCGGAGACAATAGCAACACATGTCATCATCATAATTTTCCTTTTCACAATTTCTTAACTTCTGCTACTAACTCCTTTTTCGTTTCACAGTTCTGCGTCTAAGTCCTCCCATAAATTTATAAAGAAAGCAAAAACAAACCCATCAACTACTACAGTGTAAGCACACTCCATCACCTCCACCATTCGCTGCCTCAGCCTCAGCCCCAGCCCCAGTCCCAGCTCTCAGACTCACTCACTCCTGTTGCATACTCTCTCTCTAGCTCCAACTCACCCAAAATCTTTCTTTCACCTTCCAATTCTCTGTCTCCGACTCACATATGGGTACTCGAATCCCATCTCACCACCTCAAAAGCAGCCTCTACGTTTCGGGTAGACCCGAGCAGCCTAAGTTCGAGAAACAGCCCACCATTGCCTCACGCGCCATCCCTTACACTGGCGGAGACGTTAAAAAATCCGGCGAGCTGGGCAAAATGTTCGACATCGCAGTTGTCGATCAACAGTCCTCTTCAATTCCTCCGGTACCAAAGCAACCTTCCCGCCATTCCTCCTCTTCACAACACAACAGCAGATCGGTCCGATCCGGACCCAATTCGGGTTCCTTCAAGAAATCCTCCGGTCCGATGCCACTCCAGCCCACCGGTCTTATCACTTCAGGTCCATTGGGCTCCGGCCCACTTTCCTCCGGCCACCGGCGGTCGTCGGGTCAGCTAGAGCACACTGGGTCCGGCTCTCTTTCTGGTTCGGTTTCCGGGTCAAGCAAAGCGCTTTACGGGTCGGCAGTGACGTGCTTGACCGACAATGCGAAGGTGGGGTTTAGGGTTTCGAGAGTGGTAATGTGGGTGGTGACGGTGGTTGTGGCGATGGGTTTGTTGATTGGGATTTTTTTGATGGTTGCTGTGAAAAAAGCTGTAATTTTGGTGGCCGTGGGAGGCATTTTGGTGCCCCTGATTTTGGGGTTAGTCTGGAATTGTGTATGGGGAAGAAGAGGTTTGTTACAGTTTTTTAGGAGACACCCGGATGCTGAGCTCAGAGAAGCCATTGATGGACAGTATATCAAGGTCACTGGGGTAAATATCTTGTCTCTTTCTATGCACCTCTTTGTCTATAACAACTTTTATGTTTGGGTTTACGACGGAATTTGGTTGTTTATAAAGATTTGTTATTTGGCTTCTAGACATTTGACTAGCTTGCTTGTTGATTCCGTAGTCTATTTACAGAATATTCCTAGACGATCTGAATATGACGGCAATCCGTTGGGAGCAATTCTTCTTCTTTAAGTCAGTATTATCATTACTGCTAAAGTTTATCTCTATTTTGTGCAGTACTTGGAGCAATTCTCGTCTTTGAGAATTAAAAGATGGATCTCATCAAAAAAAAAAAATGAACCATAGGAATATGTGGTATTCATCAAATTTCGTGTCTGAATGCGCTACTACCTCCTTTTTGAATCTAAACCTTCTCTACTTTTTGTAGGGATTTATTTTCCTGCATAGCATTGGATTACACACAACGATTTAGATCTGTCAATCCATGCTTGTGCATTGATGTTGGTTAAGATAATATCTTTTCAAGTTTCTTTACTCGGTAGTTTGCTTACTTTATTGTCAAAAGAATTAGGAGTCCAGCTGGTGCTGTCTACGAAAAGAAATCAATGTGAAAAGTGGGCGCCGAATCCTGCCTTTAACATTATTGAAAAACAATATTGCTAAACCTTGCGGAATAAGAAGTAAAAGTATAGCAACTGCAATTGATTTAACAGGTTAAAGTTCATTTTTTCTGGTGGGGCTCTGTCAATACATAAGCTGTTAATTTGAGAAAGTTTTTGAGGGATGGAGAACTTTTAGGGGCATTCAAGTTTCATTTATGAAGTAGCATTTTAACAGTCGTGTCTCCTGTTTAGTTATATAAACCGGCTTTCATTTCTCATTTTTTAATAATCTAGTTAACTTATATCTAAAACGTGACTGGAACTTAGTGAAATAGGTAGTTATGAAGATTGAATGCATCTCTTTCTGTAGGTTGTTACCTGTGGCAGTATAGCTTTGGAATCATCTTACCAGAGGGTACCGAGATGTGTGTTTGTTTCTACAGAATTGTACGAATATCGTGGGTGTGGTGGAAAGTCGGCCCATCCAAAGCACCACTTCTTCTCGTGGGGATCTAGATACTCAGAGGTCAGTTTGTTAGGTTATGAATGTTCAGCCTTTGTAAATTTCAATGGGAATTGAAGAGTTTGGTTTGCAAACTTCATCTACTAGTAAGGTTTAGCAGGAGTATAACAAACAGCACATTCTTAATCTACATTTGAAATATAGATATGAAGGTGACTAGCACATTGCTGTACGTTTAGAAATTCTGGGTCTTCAACATTAATCAGGCTGCAGGCATATTGATATAATGTAAAAGGCAGATAAACTCACTCTAATTTCTACAGTAAACTTAAAGCCTGAAACACACGCATGATGACAACTCGGTTGAAGTTGAAAGTTAAACATTTGGATTGACCCTAAATAATGAATTCTCAATCGATGCATAGCCTGTTGGTCCCTTGCAGAAAGCTTAATGTTGCTGTAGTTGTGTGTATTTCAGATATATTAGTTAATCTAACGAATATTGAGTCTAATACAGCATTGCCTATGTGGGAACGTTTTTAGGATAAAAGGTGCTTTCATTGTTATGACCCATAATTTTTGGTGAGCAGAAATATGTGGCTGATTTTTACATATCGGATTTCCAATCTGGCCTTAGAGCATTAGTGAAGGCAGGTAATGGAGCCAAAGTTGCTCCATTTGTCAAACCAGCTACAATAGTAGATGTTGTTAAGGAGAATAGAGATTTATCTCCAAACTTCTTGAGCTGGCTATCTGATCGAAAACTTTCCAGTGATGACCGAATAATGCGCCTCAAAGAAGGGTATGGCATTAAACTGTATAGCGAATTTATTAATGTGTTTGTACCTGGCCGTTTGTCCACCTAGTGTTGCAAGTGAAGTGGCATCCCTTTCTGAGCACGAGATTTATTTCCTTTTCTGGAGCTTAGTTGCGTAAAACTGATCGATTTCAAGATTTGTGGCATTTCAGGTATATCAAAGAAGGCAGCACTGTGAGTGTGATGGGTGTTGTTCGACGCCACCACAATGTTCTCATGATTGTTCCACCTCAAGAGCCTGAATCAACAGGTTGCCAATGGTTTCGCTGCCTCCTTCCTACCTATGTTGAAGGTATTATTTTGACTTGTGAAGACGATCAAAACAGTGATGTGGTTCCCGTGTAAATCTTTGTTGTTCAATCTCAACTTAGTTATGAGGCTGCTAAAAGAGATTCATAAAGCATGCTCAAACGGCTGTCTTGGGGTTCGAGGTGCATGTAAAAATGGCATAGGTCGCTGAACGGTAACACGGGAAGCTTGTGTTTCAAGCTTGGTCAATCACACGTATGATATGTGGTGGGAATTGCACTCGGCTTTGACTAGGAGAAAAATGGAATGGATACGTCATACCAAAAATGTGATTATGGTCTACTGTGGCCTTGGCAACATTATGTACATAAATCGCAGTTTTGCCAAGGTTAATTATGGTTTGTATCTGGTCTCAAATTCTCTCTGTATTATGCTTCTTAAATAAATGTTATATATCTTAACTGGTGTTTGTATCATCAGTATTGCTTGTGGAAATGACACTAATGTTTATATCCCTACCTGTACACGCCACAGATGTCTTGATAATCTTTCCCAGTTTGTTGATGAACTTACCTGCATTAGACAAAAGTTAAGGTACTTGCAACTACATTTCTACAATTTGAATTCGATCCGAAACTTGATCGGCTCTGAACTCGAACCAAAATGAACTATAGAAGTTTAAAAGGAATTATGTATCAAGATATAAAATTATATTGTTTTGTGTGTGTTTGAAGTTCGAGTTTTGGGACTAAAGTTTGTTCAGAGATTGAACTCAATTTGTAAACAGTGTAATTGTAACCCAAATTTCGGTCAACTTAACTTGAAGTCGTTATCTTCGAATCGCCTTTTACCATCCTTCCTGCTAAAGTCAAGCACTTGGCTGCAACACTGAACCAGGGTTGATGTAATATGAATTGAATGGCAGCTGCAAGGCTTGTTCCACTGCCCCAGGAATAGTAATCCACTACTCGACGTTTGTCACTTTCTGATCCCACAGTGAAAAATAAGTTGAGTTTATTCATGCATGTATAACGGTCCAAACATCTTTCTTTCTTTCTTTCTTTCCTTATTATTGGAATTGGCAAATATTAAGCAAAAGAGATAAAACAATAGTCGAGAAGGCGTTCCTTCAGCCGCCACTACAGTTTCTCCGGCCGTCGCAGAGGCCGTGTTTTGTGTGCTGCCCAATCTTTTAAGTAACATCTTCTCTTTGAGGGAGTTCTATATTTTGTTGGTTTATGTCCTTGCAGCTAATTTTGATTATACTTTTAATTGTATAAATTTTGTTTTATTCAAAAAAAGGCATTCTTTATCTTGGTGCATTTTTAATTGTTTAATTATTAATTATAAAAATAAAATCCCTAAAATAATTGTTATGCAATTAGAAATTATAACGTGATTATAATTAGGAGATTCAAATTACATTTTTGTATTATTCTTAAAATGTTCCTAGTCAAAGTTTCATGAAGACGGGGTATTGATGAAATGATTAGATAAGCACATATTTGTTTCTTTCTTATGAAAAAAAGTAATCGATCTCATAGGTTAAAGTGTGGAAATGCTTAAACAAACATATGGGTGCTTATTAGATAATAAGTTAACTGAACTGACCCAATTATGAGAATCCCGAATGAAACATTACTTGTGTGTCTGTGGATTATCTCATTATGATGGTTGTATAATTAATCCTTAGACTTGAGATTACCAAATTTATCTCATGTAGGAATTACTATGTTTTGATGCTACTTATGTTTTATTCTTGGAATAGTTCAATTCGGTAGTTATTGGATATAGTATGAACTATGTAGGGATAGTTGAGTAAATCAATAAAGAATTTATCGTTATAAAGTAATTAGGAAGAATGTTCTGCTGCTCTTGAATAGTAATGATTTTGGGAATCTCTAGTCAGAGTAAAATTGAAATTTGAAAAGTTGTTTTCAAATATCAATTATAAATCATTTACTAATTAGCAAGAACAAATATGATTGGATTATTTAGAGTAGACAGGAATTCCATACTTTAATTCCAATTGGAACATTAGATGACGAAAGGATTAATTTATACAAGATAACCATGCATAGATAGGTTAAGTAAAACCACTTTGATATTCCTAATATTTGGATGGTCATGACATGTTGCTAGACGTCAATCATGATCTATGATTATAAATTATTTAATTAGGGAATTAAATTAAAAGGAGTTTTAATTTATCTTATTCTAATTATTAATTAGGATTATAATTTATAATCATTTCTAACATATTAGGAACCTGATGGGTCACACATAAAAGGTCTATAAAGGAGAAAAAGAAATTAGAATTAAGTTGGACTTAAATGAGAAGTTTTAGAAACTTTAAGGGTCAATATGTGATATTTGATCTTAAAAGGATTTATTAATAATTATAATTAAAGTTTGACTTTAATTTTAATTTAAATAAAATCCAAGGATATGAAAAATAAGATTTTTCATATAAAAGGAAAAATTAGAAAACAAATGAAGCTAGCACTTCTAACAAGTTTTGCCTCTCAAATTTGATTTGAGTTTTTCTCCGAAAAGATTTGTGGATACCGTTAGAAGCTGGACGATTGAACGGCTCATGAAATTGACAATTTCGGAGAAGCAAGATATTGTATCGAGAAATCGGAAAAGATTAGTTTTAATTTGTCAATTTCTTGTTTTATGTTTCAAATTTAATTACGTTAAAGTTGATTTTGTGGAAAAAAATTTATATTATCATTTCGCTGTGCTTAGATTTGATCTTGCGTTAATTTTCCAATACTTATATCAAACACACAATTGGCCGTGGTGAAAAAACTTATGTTTGGTTTGATAACTGGATGGACATTAGTACCCTTATTTCCTCTTCTGAATTTCAAAGGCTAATAAACGGGATGCCCTTACGTCTTAAAGTATCTTCTTTTATTGTAGATGGTGAATGGAAAGCCAAATTTAGATGTTTTATATCCCTTATGGCTCACCTTCCGTACTATCTAATACTGTCGAGGAGGATCATGTCACCTGGAAGCTTACTTCAAATGGCATTTTCTCTAACAAATCATGCTATGGACTCCTTACTAATAACTCAATGGTGGTCCTGTGGTTCTCCTTTTTATGGAAAAACACCATCAGTCCCAAGGTAGACTTCATCACCTAGCTAGCTATCAAGAAATGACTCTGAATTATGAATCAATGGCATAGTAGCGTTGATGAATTATGTGTTCTTTGTAAATTGGCCTATGAAAACCGTGACCACCTCTTCTTCCATTTTCACTACTCAAAAGCTATCTGGAGCCGAATTATGCATTTGTTTCCTGCTCAATATGACATTTATGATTGGGAGTTCGTATTGCATTGGATCATTACCAAATCAAAGAAAGGAGTTCCAAACGCAGTCCTATTTACTGTTGCCTTTGCTATTTCCATATATTGCATTTAGAAAGAACGAAATAATCGCAGATTCACTTATGTAAAGGAAGAGAAATATCAACTAGCCGATAGAATTATCAACCTAATACGCGCTGGAATTTTTGCCGAGGAAGCACGAAAGTTCCTTTCTTCGAATATGCAGCCAAAATGGCAACTCTTAATTTTCTGAAACTTCTCCCGTTATCTGATCTTCTTATTGCTTTTCCTTTTCCCTTGAAAACTTTTGTAATATAGAGTAGTCGAATTTATATTTCTTTGAACATATTGTAATGTTGTTATAGTTTCATCTATTGTAATTCATCATTCATTTATTAAAAAAGATAAAATAAAGACAAATAACTTATATTTTTTAAATGAATTATGAAATAATATGCTAATTAATCATATTGGATATAGACAATAAATCAAAGGATTATATTAGAAATGAGGTGTCTAATAAAATGGATGGCCTGTATGTGTTTACATCTTTATATAATAGCTTCTATTCATCTCTTTTATATAAATAAGGTTTTCATGCTATAATAAATAATTTTAATTTATTAAACTAGCGTGTTAAAAAATATATGTTTCGCTGTGGCTAGAGATATGAGATTCTATGCTTAATTTTTAAATTTCTCAATCTTTGATATTTGATGATTTTTGAAAGTAGACATTATTTTTCAAGTCAATGAACTTCAAACTAAATTTGACATATAAATGTTTTATTTGTATTTTTTATCCTTATTTAAACATAAACTTTCACTAGTTACATATTGGTAGGCATAAATTTTTTTTATTTTTTTATTTTTGTTGAATATGCATAGTTAAGCATGTTTCACTTTCCCTTCTTAAGCTCTCTAATTGAAAAAAAGTTAGTTTGGATAACATGTTTATTTTTTTAAAAAAAATTATGTTAATTTTAATTTATTTTCATGTAATGATAAACCCTAGAGTTAAGTTTTAATTTTAGCATGATGTGACTTTCAAATTTACCACTACCATGTGCTATAAAGGAGAAGAAATGCATAGCTTTAGGATAAAGTCAAATTATTTGACCATGTTGTATTTATTTTTATAGTAAGGGGCCTGTATCATAAAGAAGATTCAAAGTTTAGTTATAAATTTTCTTATGAGTTTTTTTAGTATGGCATAAGAGACCTTAAAAGTTAAGGCACAGTGGCACACCATCGATATCATCAAGTTAATTGAAATATAGTGATTATGAGTTTGTAGAAGTATCTATGGATAATATTAAGTATTTATTGAGGTATAACAAAGGATGCTTCAGAGAGGTTATTTTGGCTAGTGGTCACCCTGTTGCTAATGCCATTTGTTAGGGAGGTGGTACTTTTAATAATGGGATATAAAAGATTGATGGATCTTCTATTGGGAGAAAGATGAGTGATAAAGAGTGAACATATTGCTTTTTTGGCTAAAGAGCATGAACAAATTATATGTGTTTTCTATAGAATATGAATGTATTGCTTCTTCATTTAGAGAGAGAGAGAGAGAGAGAGAATAGACTACTTATGCTTTGGTGAGCTTTAAAAGGGTGAAGATTCTTTTAATTAGGTTCATACAGCTTCCATTGATCCAAATAAAATTGATTCACATGATTAAACATATGAGGGTCATATTCAAGGAAAAGAAGTGCTTTGTGATTGTGACGATTCAAGTTTATTTGATTTTAATGATTTATTTATTGACGTAGTTGGCAAAAAGACTGTCAAATTAAGTAAATAGGTTTCTTTATAGTGGTTCCAACTTAGATTCTTAAGCCAATAAAAGTGTAAAAGATGTCATAATGAATAATATGGTAAAAATGTATACTAATTCATTATATAAAGATTTAGATGAGATTAGGAACATGATTAATAATTCAAATGAAAAAAGGAAGAGAAGGCCTATATTCCTATAATTTAATGTGATTTTTGATATGATGAGGCCAATTGAATTAAACTTTAATTGTTATCTAATTCAGTAAAAACCTTTAGCAAGTTTTAGTTCATTATTTTACTGAGAAGGTTTTGATTATTTGTATATGATGAATGAAAAATCTAGAGTAATTATTATTTACAACAAGGATTGTGGGTGAAGAATTCACGATTTTTCCATTCTAATATGAAATGCATTTTAAATCGATACATACTAGTCTGTTTATAAGTGAATTTGAAAATTCCATAACAAAAAATATAAGTTTCTTTAGCATTGCGAAACAATACCTTCCATACTTTATAAACAATCCTATATGGAAGATTACTATGCTTATACATGCTCTTTTTAAGAAATTCAAAATTGAGATTATTAGAGAACATAAAAAACAAGTGGTTAGAATGTGAGACACCTCAACAAGATTAGTCCACTTAAAATATCTAGAGAAGAATAAGAGAGCTTCCTTGTCCTCCTTATACTTCCTATTCCTCTACCAACTTCCACCACATATGTTGATGCCTTCTTTTTCATCTGTCAACTTCTCCTCGATTGTTTCTGCACTTCCCCTTACTTATTTCCTCTTTGTGGACTTCCTTTCCTTTCTTTTGTTTTTCTTTTATAGGTGTGAATCATTTTTTATTTTCTCTAGAAATACTTTCGTACTTACCCCCTTAATTACCATTTTTGGAACTACTTTATAAAAAAGCTACCAACTACTCTTAATTTTTTACTGCTCTTAGCTTTAAATGCTCAGCTTTTATACTGCAAGTTCCGAGACAATAGATGATTTTCCAACCTTAGCCTCTTTCAATCCCCCAAAGTCTAACTCTAGAAACCATCCTAAATCCTTGTAGAAGGTTGCTAACTCCTTCCCCATCAATGTTAGTATTGGTATTGGGGTGAAACTAATGGCTAACATCCCTAAGAGCAATAGCCATTTACTTAATTAACAATAAGTGTTCTAGGAAAGCAATGGTAGCTCCCTTGAATTTTTTCCTCCTAAGATAATCGAAGGAAAACAGTGGTGACCCTAGATATCCAGATCTTGGAAGAAGGTGTAAGGTGTTGGGAAACAACTCTTGTAGGTCTTTCTATTGGCCCCCTTCTTTATCATCAAAATGTGAGTTTTAAAAATTGGAAAAGTAGTGGATTAGTAGAGATTCTTTTACCAATAAAATACTTGAACTTGTTCAAATTTGATACTATTGATTGTGATAAGAAAGTTTTAGGCATTGGTTTATGGCACATTTAGAAGAAAAAAACCCTCTATTCTGGCAATTCTAGATGCTAAAGATAAGCCTTAAGAATATTAAGCATATAAATGTCCCCATATGGAACAATCTATACGGCATTCCCTAAAGTATTATTCCACTAAGGGACTTAGTATATTAAACAACTTTATAGGTAAGCCAATAAGCATAGATGAACTTGTTCAATGATGCTTGCAAAAAGGGAGCTGAATGTTTTTAAGGGGAACCAAGCAATTCATATATGTACAAAAGCTGAAGGAAATAAAAAAGGAACTCAAGAACTTGTCTTTTAAGAATTTATAAACAACTTTTAGGAATTAAATTTTTGGCCAGAGAAGGAGAGAGTGATCATCATCGTCTTCGTGAGCTTTACAGAGTTTCTGTCTTTTATGTGGGTTTACTGGCTTTCCTCATGCATGAAGGCCATCTCCCCAAAAAGGTGAGGGTTCGCGAGCGGGAAGAGGACCCTCCGCCTGATCCCAAACCTTCTTATAGTGCAGTCCTTGGTCACTCAACGGTGGAAGTGACACCAACGTCCCCTGTTTGGCTGGTGGAGGAGCTGATCGAGCCTGCGGAAGGGGACATAACCCAGCTTACTGGAGAAGCCGGGAAGGGTGTGCTGTTATCCCAACCTTTCAAAGAGAAACTTGATAAGCAATGGGACAACTCGGTGGTCATCAAACTCTTGGGTAGACGCATTGGTTATAAGGTCCTTTGCACGCGATTGTCGTTGCTTTGGCGCCCGAAAGGTCCAACGAAGGTCATCGATTTAGATCATGATTATTATCTAGTGAAATTTCTGGATCATTCCGACTT
>JANVCL010001051.1:0-11832 GCA_026546855.1 Erythroxylum incrassatum | reverse complement strand
CGGATTTTCACTGTTCGGGCCCGGCCCGAATTACCTGAAATTTTTTTTGCCTTACCCGGCCCGAACCCGAACTTTCAATTACCCGAACTTACCCGACCCGAATTACTGAAAATCCCGGCCCGAATTACCCTAATTACCTGAATTACCCAAAATTTTATAACGTAATTCGGGTAATTGGGCCGGCCTGAAATTTTTTGGAGTTACCCGACCCCGGCCTGAAAATAATTCGGGTAAAACCCGAATTACCCAAAATTTGAAAATTTGTTACCCGAATTAATTCGGGCCGGGCCGGGCCGGGTAATCTGGCTGGCCCAAATAATGCTCACCTCTATAGACAGGTGCCCAACTTTAAAGTTGAGCTTTAATAACCTTGAAAGACAAGTTACTGTACTTGCCTTCGTTTCTTTCTCTCGAAGCTTCATTCTCTAGTGTTTCTCCAACACAAAGTTTTTCATCAAATATTCACCAAAGATAAATCTTGCTTTTCTCTATTTGTCATCACTTCTACTTTGATATTTCTTTCTTCTATCCCAAGAAAAACCGAACCTCCCTGCCAACTTTCAAGTTGATGTACGTAGGTGCATGAGAGATTAGGGTTATGTAATTTTGCAGATATTTGAGCTTCAAACAAGTAAGCTTGTTATGATTATGTATTTTTTGGCATGAAATGAAGCATGCATCTTTAGTTCACTGCTAAATGGTTAAGAACAGTGATATTCTTATTTTCTGGAAAAAGAGTGAGGAGATTTAGTGTAACGTACATGGTGATTTTCTTTGGATTTAATGACTGAAATGTTATGGGATATTGTTAAACTATCTTTTGGAGTTGAATGAAAATGTGTAATGATGTGAAAGAACGATTAAAGTGATAGTTAGAGGAATAAATGAAAAAAATACAAAAGTTAGAAATGCAGAAAAATTAAAAGTGAAGAAGTGTAGAAAATGTGATGAAATGTGTGAGTGTTCTGGTTTTTGGATGATCATGACAAAAGATAGATTTTTTATTTGTTTGTGATTTAAAGAATTGATGAGTGATTAAGTTATGAAATGAGAATGTGCATAAGATATGAAATTTGTTACAGTATCTGGAATTGTCATTGAGCATGCGTTGTACATAGTCCATATAACCGTTTGTGCATAAATGAGTTTTGTAACATGTGTGAATGGTGCATTACATAAATAGGATGTGTAGGATAAACGTTCGCATTCAAGCATATCCAAAATTGGAAGCAAACGCTATTTTGGAGCGTACGGTGAGTAGACTGAGATGGTCTCGCTTCATTGTTTGCATTGTTTGAATTTTGTATTAATTGACTACTGGATGATGTTATGAATGTGATTGATTGTATTGATTTCTGGATAGAAGGTTCGATGATTGTGATAATTGATTTGGATATTGAAGTGTTATTTGCATGTGAATGAGATGAACTAAGTGTACATAACTTGATGATAAATGTGTTTTAAATGAGCATTTGCATATAAGTGAAAATGTGATTCTCAACTTAATGTTGAATGTCGGAATACGGTCTGATGATATGTGAATATGATTGAATGGGATCATACAAATGTGATAGATGCATTCCATTTCATGAATGCATGAAACAAAATGGAGTTGTGACTAGAGTAGCCACCGATCAGAGCTTAAAGCTCAACGAGTAAAAATGAGCCTTGAGCTCAAAAGTGATTAAGAGCCTAAGGCTCACTATGTAAAATGAGCCATGTATCCCCTAAGCAGATAAGAGACAGTTATCAATGAGCCCTATATGGGACAATTTAGGCACTCAGTCATAACAAAGTAACAAATGGAAAGTGGGTATCATGTGCACTACATATGCATAATATGAATGATTAAATTATATTGATTGTGAAATGTGATTTATGTGTCATGTGACTGGGTGAACCATCGATGATGATCACTTATTGAGTTTTCAAAACTTATCCAAAATTTGCAAATATTTTTCAGGATCAGAAAAGTACCTCGTTAGGCCAACGGGAGTATACCTACAGCATTCGAGTGAATGATAGAGATCGGGATCAGTTTGCATCTGCATTGCATTTCTTTATTTTATATTGAATTGTATATTATGCAACTTTTTGTATACATTTGTATTCCGAAATGTCTAAAGTGTTTTGTATTTGTGAAAGAGCCCAAATGGCTATTGAAAATGTTGTTGATTGTATTGTGTTGATTGAAAATGTTTATGAAGGAAAGTGGGCTTGAATTGGTTATGGATTTCCACATATTGTGTTTGTGGTTTAAAAAAAATCATACCAATTTCTGAATGATTGAGTGCTCTAGCACACCACCCTCACGGGGCACAGACTCGGATATCACTGACGATGTTGGGTTTGGGCACTAGGGGAGTTGGGGTGCTACACTCAACGTCGACTACCTCCATTCCTCCAATTTTTGAACCGACCTAAGGTCCTACAATGAGGAATCAAACTAAAAAAGGTAAGCAAATCGAAAAGAGAAGCCAATGGAACTCACGAAGTGTGGTTTTCACTTCTTTTCAACCACCAGAGGTCAATCAGAGATTTCAACAGTTGAGCCAACACAAAATTTACCCATGTAAGTATGTTCTGACTGACTCTCTTGATGCTTATGTAGTTATTCCTTTGAGCAATTGGTTGGGAAAATTTGTTGGAATGCATTTGTTAAAGTTGATTGTCCTCCTTATGTTGAATTGACACGAGAATTTTACAGCACCTTTCAATTTAATTCCTATAAAAGAATTTGACCTGTTTATTAAGGGAATTGGTGAATTTAAACTTATAGGCCAGGGATTTGCATCATCTATTACTGACTTTAACGTTACTGTGGGTTTTATATCAACCGATGACATTAAGAATGAACCATTTGAAAGTTTCAGTTGTGATTATCATACTGATTTTCATACCTCTAAACTGTGGACTCAATGGTCTGTCAATCCTCAATCATATAAGGCCAGTGCATCTAAAAGTTCATATTTAAAAAATCTTATTTTCAAAATCATACGTCGACTCTTAGCATACAACTTTCTAAGGTTGAATTTTATTTTTTATGGTGTATGGACAAACAAATTCTTGTTAATTTAGGTTTTTGGTTTCTGACTCAATTTCAATTTGTGTTAAACAAGAAATCCAAACCATTAATATTAGCATCCTATATCACTCAATTGGCCGTTAATTTGAATTTATTGGATCCTAAAAATACTAACATTCTTATGGCTTATGCCATAGAACCTATGGATTTGGAATGTTTGTATAGGATGGGCATTGTTGAAATGAGTCACAGGAGGATATCCTTTACTTATCTAGGTCTAGCTGTCCTTTTTAACCCACATCCAACCACAAAGAATCAGGTTGTCTCACCTACACCGAGTAGTAGCCAACCTCCCTAAGCCAACTTGGATGCTCGTTTGGCTCAATTTAAATGTCAAATGCACTGAATGGAGCACAATTTAATAGCATATTGGGCACACCAATGATTCCAACCTCCTTAACCACTAACCCCATAACTTGGGCGATCAATTTATAGAGAAGCTTTCTTTCCTCTTTATATAATTACATTGGCGACTATGTATAAATTAGGTGTGGGTGTGGGTATGTTCCATAAAACTGATATTTAGGAATCTTTATTGAAAATTCTTGAATGCTTATTGACTTGTTTGCAATTGATTAGCCAACTTCGACACTTTCTATACTTCCATTTTTAATGACTTAAGTAGTGTGCATAACTTGAGTTAATTTTATTTTTAGGATAACAGATGCCTTTTAGTTAAGAAATACAAGTGTATAAACTTAGTCAAAGTTTGGCAATCATATGATTAAACATGGTGTATAATTGTGGTGAACTACAATAACCTGTGAGTTTTTGTGCCTAAAAGATTGAAACATCTATATCAATTTGTATTTCTTTGATGTGTGATTATCTCCTAATGTGAATTTTTCTCTAGAACTTGCTTGGAACCTACTTCAGATCACATGTATACACTCATGCATAAAAATGACAAAGACCCTCTTTTTTTAAATTTTAGCTTAAAAAGCCAACCCAATTCGATATCCTTTGTTAAACCTTTTAAATTGAACCACTTTTCCTGATAAACGTATAATAAACAACTGAAACCTTTAAAATATTCACCCATCATAAATGTAAGTAAGCATTCTAACCACAATTTATGTCAAACTTATTTGAAGAAATATGGAAAGCAAGGAAAAGAAAAAGATTAAAGGAAATTGAAGAGATTGAGACTTGAATTATGTGTTATACTGTTGTCTCATGATCTTAAATATCAGTATATTTCAAAGGAATTAAGAATAAATTAATAAAAATAATACAGCATTGAAAAACAAATTATGAAGTGTAATCTATCTCGACACGGAATGACTTTATTGACTCCTTGGTGATTGAAATTGTGTCTCCACAAGCGGTTAGATGTTTTGCTAATGTTTATGATTTTTCCTTTTCGTTTATCAATCCTTACCTTTACCTATAACCCAATACAACCTTGAATAAAGCCCTTTTTATTTGTGCGTGTTCGTATTTCAAGTGGTGAAAAGTTAGTGAAAAAGCAAGCGTATGGTAGAATATTTACATTAGAAGAATTTAAGTGAAATACTGAACCAATAAACACTTAGGTGTTTTGAGTGAAATCTGATATGTGAGAGTTTGCTATAATTATGTGCTAGTTTTTGAAATATGATTGCCTTAAATTGACTTTGTTTATATTTACTTGAATGATTAACTCTGGGCTATTCATTGATTACAAAATTGTTTAACTCTTAAAGTGTGCACTATTTATTGTTGTGAGACTTGGAATAAAGAAAGTTGATTAGTTGGTCAATTGATTGTAAATGTAATTTGTTGAGGACAAGCAAAAGATCGGTATGGGGAATTTGATAAGTTATAATTTTTGTGCTAAATTTCTATATAAATCTCTTTAATGTGTTGAATTTTTTTTTAATTAATGGATTTGTTTCTTAATTGTTATCAGGTGATTTTCAACATATGGGAGATGAATTTGAATCAAAAAGATGCAAGAAAAGCAAAGGCAATTTGAATTTTCAGCTAGCAAAAAAGTTTTTGACAAACTGTGGGCACGTGTAAAGGAAAATTTTATCAGCAAAGTCTGATTTGAAAACAAATTCGATAGACTTAGAATTCTAACTATTTTGGAAATCAAGTTGTTTTCTTTATATGGGGATTTGCTACCTAATTTTGTGGGGAAGTGTATATGATAAAATAACTTTAAGAAGGGAGGACGAAAAACCCTTCTAGACATCTTATTATCACTGACGTTCTTGTTTTTTTGGGTTACAGAGTTTTTGTTTTTCTGGGAAAAAGGGCAAATACACATAATATATTTTCTGCTATTTTTCTATTAAGTTTCATCACTGTTATAAGTAGCTAAACCCTTCTTCTTAGTTGAAGGAAATCAACGTTATCATCTAGTATGTGTGAGATTTTCTAAATAAAGTTTATTTGATTGACTAATATTAAGTGCCTTTCGTATTACTTTTCATGATTGAATTGATTAATCTCTAGGGTGCGCAACTAGGAATTGATTGATTTAATTTACAGCCAGATTAGTAGGATTTGACCTTCAATTTTGTTATTCCAAGGTAGCAAATAGGATTACCATCTTTTACCTTAGGGATTGAAAATTCTAAGAAAGATATTTATCTAGACTAAATACATATCGTTTGTGTATTGTCTTGCTCACTGATTCTCTTAGTTCGCTATTAATTAATTAAACTTAAGATCGTATCTAAATTGTTGGTTAATAAGAGTGATTAGAATACATGTTTCTATTCATTTAATCTTAAGAGAGAACACCATTTAATGAGTATTTGTTAAGGGACTTAATTTTATATCGATGATCCATACTAGTTGATAATGTAGGTAACCTGAAACCAATGTTTGTTCATTAATTTTCCAGATTTGATTTTTTTGTTTATTTCTAATTTTGTCAATTTTAATTTCTTAAAATCATGTTAATTAAACCCCCCCCTCAAAAAAAATTGTTTTAATTTTAACTCGTGAAACACTTACCAATAGATTCCTCATGGGTACAATCTTAACTCTTCACCAACTACATATTTCATTATTAGAGTTGGTATTAATTTGGTTGCAGACGACAGTATTAACACCTCTCCTATCACTATGTAGACTGATATTATCCTCTAGTCATCTCAAAACTATAACATCTATAAAAGGGACATGCTAACATATAAAATACCCTAGTAAATGTTGTATATGCTTTATGGAAAGAAAGGAATACATGATTTTTCAAAAATAAGTTATGTGCAAATTTGTTCTCATCTAAAAACTAATTGTCAAACTAGAGAACAACATATTGTCCAAAAGATCCACTTTGAGTATGGTTCGACTACAATCAACATATGAAACTTGCCTACAAATCCCAATTGAAATGCAAGTTACAACTTACAATAGACATGTGAAAGTGGGACCTTTAAACACACCGAGCATGGATGTGATTAAATGAATTTGAGTTGCAGTGCTAAGTGAAAACACATTTCTCCTAATTGGTTTATTTCTATACCAATGTTACTTTTATCATATATGCACGGTGTAGTTGTATCTAATATTTGAAGTGAATCACACGTTAAAACAAGACTTAATAAAAGATATACAAATGCACAAGAAGAGGGGGTTGAATTGTTTATTCTTTTTGCTAATTCCCTACTTCTCGTATGAACACAGTAATATAAAAATTTCAAAGTAAGAGAGAGTTGAGAGTTGAGAGAATGTAGACACAGCAGATTTATCCTGGTTCACCCCAAACCGTGGGCTACGTCCAGTCCTCAGATATTTTTCTAAGATTTCACTATCTCATAACACGTTACAAGTATTCTTTAGTACAGAGCCTCTTCAGGTCTCTTACAACAAGTATTCTTTTACTCTTAGGCTCTTCAGGCTATCTGCCTTTCTCTCTACTGAAAGAAATTTTTTAAGCTAACATTACAGAAGATAATTGCTCTAGTTTTTCACACAATGAAATTTCTTAAGATCACTAACTTTTGCAGTCTCCGACTCCAACTCATATTTATAGCCTTTGTCTTGAACCGCATCTTGATAACTTCTTCTTGATCTTTAAAGAATCAGTTATTTAGTTGAGTTCTGTAACTAAATCAAGCTGAATTAAAAATCGCCGTGTTATTAGTTCTTCCGTCGCATTTCTTTCTGTCTGATTTTTTTGTTTGCGCTTCCATTTGTCTTTCCTTTCGTCTGTCTTTTCTTCCGTCTATCTTTTTATTTTGTGCTTCCGTCTGTCTTTTCTTCTATCTGTCTTTTTATTTTGTGCTTCCATCTATCTTTTCTTTCATTTATATTTTCTTCCGCCTGTCTTTTCTTCCGTTTGTCTTCTTCCGTCTGTATTTTCTTCCGTCTTACTTCTTCTTTCATTATTATTTGTTCTTCATCAAAATCATTTACATAAAGTCATTTGACTTAACAGTTGCTACATTGAAATTCTAGTTCAGTATAAGTTGTTCCTGCGTGAAAACAAATTTTCAAATCATATACTGCAGGTTCCTGTGGGGAATTTTTATTTTGATTGGTTTATATGTGCAACAAATGCCTTCTTCTCAAGGTCATTGTGTGATCAACAACAGGCAAGCTGATGAGATGATAACTTGTCCATTTTCTTCAAAAGTCTTATGATTGTAGTTCTTAGGGGAACACAGTTCAGATCCTATTTTTGAACGACTATATGTTTTGCATATTTTACATTGCTTTTCAGTTATAGATCTGGACTTTAATCTTTTTTCTAATAGGTTTTATGGATATCTGATGATGGTGATCCTGATTTAGGAGGCATAAATGAAGAATCTACATGTTTTGCTGATGAGGTTAATGTCAAATGGATCAAGTTCCCTATAATTTGTTTCTTTTTTCTTATTATGTCTCCTACCATGAAGAAAACTGCACCTCATATTATATGGAGTAAATTAGGAGAAAAGATTCAAGTTTGTGGTGAATGACATTCTACACAGCTTGTGTTATTCTATTGATCTATCTTATACATGCACAAATGCATTTTTATGTGAGCTTATAATGCTAACTTTCCTGTTAGGTCCATCAACCTGTTCTAACATATCCTGGAGCATATAGAAAAGTTTCTGTGGAGTTAAAGGTAATCTAAATAATGTCTCCTTTGAAAAGTTGGAATATCCTTTCTTTTCCTTATTCTGGGGGAAGGGGGTGATTTTAGGGATGGAAGTGGATCCTACAGGATGGCTGGTATTCTGTTGATTGTAGGTAAGTTATTGCTTCTGCGCAGATTCATCACTTGGTTGTAAACTCTCTCCTGAAAAGCAACCAAGTAAATGAAATGGAAGGGGGTTCTTTGCTAGGATTTGAGGACATTGGTTCTGGTACAATTGTTATTGATGAACAGTTTGGCTTTGATGAGGCTACCTCATCTGCACTGGCTCTACGTGTGCTGAAACAACTTATCCAGCGGTGTCTTTCAAATGCAGTGACTTCAGGAAATGTGTATGCTGATGCAATGTTGCAACATCTATACCGATGACTTTGCAGGTTGTGGAGATATAATTCATTAAATTTTCCTCTTGTGGTTCACTTAAATAAATCACTTTCCTTCATTTTTGCAGCCCTCAATCAAAACTCCTTGATCTGGCTCTTCACCGTGCCCTTCACAAGGTAGTTTCAATCGCTGCACATGTATTCTTTAAAATTTTGTCTATAGGGCTAGGTAGTTATGCTTTGACATTTTTCTTTCCTTGCTTGCTCCAACAGTCTTCTCTGGTACTAATGTTTGCATGCATTAACCAAAAAATTGAAAAAGAAAAGAAGAATTGAAAAATGACCTACTGCATTCTTTCATAGTTTAAGTTTTGATCTATGTATGTTTGATTCCATGTGAAAGTAAAACGAATAATAAAGAAAGAGTAGGGAGAAGGATGCATACAAGATGTAACATGGTTTTCTGTACGACCGATCTCCACGGATACAAAAACCACAAAGGAACTTGAATGCTTATTAACTTGGGTTATATATAATAACTAAGCAATAAAGATTTCTTAATAGGATAATATATTTTGTTTCTAAATATGGTACATATTGTTTTGTAAGAGAATACATTTAACTATACTTTATGTGATAAATATAACAATTATAATACTAAATACAGAACCTCAAATATCTTCAACAATCTTCTTTATTAATTTGTTGGGTCATTCAGTGCATGATTTTCCAAATTTTTTGATCATAGGTGATGCAAAAGGTTTTGCTTTGCTCTTGGCTGTGTTCCGAAAACTAGGTGCCACAATCATTTTTGCAAAATTTTCAAAGGTTATTATAGATGCAGGAAAATTTAGCGTGCCAACTGCCAGAACTTACTGTGATATCTTGCTCAAGACTTTACAAAACAGGTACATCTTCACATCAGATTGATAAAAATATCCAACTTTTATTGATTTTTTAGGCAAATACATTTTCATTTCCATTTTTCAAATTTTAATTTTGATTTGTAGAGAACTCTTTGAGTGGATTGAACTTGAGCCGGTGCAATATTGGCATTCCTTGCTTTTTATGGATCAGGTTTGGTTACTCTACTTTTGGCAATCCTAGTTCCCCTTTCTCAAGTCATGTAAATTGCTCTGTTGCATATTGTGATTGTCTTTCTCTTTTGCCTACTTTTGTTTTTGAAATTCAATTTTTCATTTCTTTACATTGAACT
The DNA here is from genome assembly GCA_026546855.1 of Erythroxylum incrassatum. Classification (NCBI taxonomy): domain Eukaryota; kingdom Viridiplantae; phylum Streptophyta; class Magnoliopsida; order Malpighiales; family Erythroxylaceae; genus Erythroxylum; species Erythroxylum incrassatum. Next base: position 2,125 of record JANVCL010001051.1, on the reverse strand, counting down.
CAAATAGAATTTTTTCTCTTTGATTGGCCTAATCTGGCTTTAAGTGTAATCTGTATATATACTATTCCACAGCATTTGCCTGTTGACCTTCTTTTGTAGATAGACTTCATTAGAGGCATGCCAGGTTCTTGTATTAAGATAAAATTTCAGTTTTGACATAGGTTATTTTAGGTTCTTTTACATTGAAATAAAACTTGATATTCATTACAAGCTCTGTGCAGTTTGTGTTTTGTTCTCTAAATCCAGCAGTTTTTAAGCTTTTGAGTTGAATGGTTTCTCGACAAGATAAATTCTTCCTTTTACTGGGAAAATGGTTGGGAATAATGATACAGGAATTGAGTTTACTTTAATTTCAAGCTTTAAATTTAAATTTGTATTTAGACAAGTCTCAGTGGCTTGTTTTGAGTATCAAGGTCCCTTTTCCTCTGGATGGATAGCACTCTGTTGCAGGATAATATAGCCTAGAACCTTACTGTTGATAGAACTTCTTTTAAATGATGACCCACAAATTAAATTGTAAGTGTTCAAATTGTCCTGTCTATTTCAACTTCAAAATTTTCTAATTCTTTAATCTTGCAGTCACTGATCTTATAGAATATGCTGCCTCATTCTTTGATTTTATTGCTATATACCTCAAACTTTGTGCCATTGAGATGGAATCTGGCCATTGAAAAGTTTGCGTGCTTTTTGGAGATACCGACACAAGAAGAGACTTTATTGATACATAATAATCTATTGAAAAATTTCACCTGACATCTTCCTATTAATTTGTCATATTACTTTCTGTCAAGCAGTATAACTATGGAGGAATTCCAGCTACCGTTGCTGACAGTTCACACGATGAATCTCAAGGGGATCATTCTCAAAGAAAAGAATCACAAGTGAATATTGTGTCAAGCTGGAATATTGCTGAATGCTTACCTAAGAAAATCCAGGTATTTTCCTTTTAACATACATGTATGCTTCAAGAACAAAAATATGGTCTTCCTAATAAACTAGCTTTTATAGCTATCGTTGGTGGTTATGACATCTACTCCAGATTTTCCAAATTGCTTTCGATCTCTATCTTACCTACTTGACAATTTGATTTGTTACGTTCTGGGCATTTTGCAGGATCATTTTGTTTTAGTTGTATCCGAATTCATGTTTATTCCGTGGGATTTTGCTGAAAAACAATCTGCAATCAGAGCATCTTTACAGGATGGAAATTCATGCACACCATCAATCACCATTGTTGCTGCTGAGAGTTTTGAATCACAAATAGTAGAATATGTTAAAGAGCAGGTGCTTAGAGAATGCTAATTGTCAAAGCTTCTATGACTTAATCCATCTTGATCATAAACACCTCCATTGATTCGACTTTTTTCCTGTGTACAGATCAGGACACATTTTACAGATAAACTTTTAGGAATTGTTCATGACACTGTTCTTCATCTGAAGGGGGCAAACAAATCTGAAAATAAAGAGCAAATGTCACGTAGTACTCCACAACTTGTGGGTAACGTACATGGAGGGGATCCTGCACTGGAATTTATTAAACATGTCTGTGCTGTTCTAGCACTTGACCACAATGTGCAGCATGACGTCCTGGTATGAGTTATTTTTTCAGATTGTTTGGGCATCAAATTATCTAATAAAATTATGGACAAACTAGTGCATCTGGTGGAAGTAGTCTATGATTTATGAAGTTTCAACAAAAAGTATCTACTTCATTTCACATCTACTTCATGATTGACGGCTGATTCTTCTTTTATTTCAATCTCAATTTCTTGACCAACGAAAAAGAATGCTCAAACTGAAGGAACGCATGGCTTACAGCACCTTGTTTTAGAACTTAGACATAACATGCTTCATTTGTGAGGTGCATTTTGTAAATTTTTGTCTGCAAAGTTGTTCAAAATTAGTTTACATGGTATGTCTTCAAGCACAGTCATGCAATCATCTGTCTAGATTTGCAAGCCAATATTTTGAACTCTAGGATCTGCAATATGCTTTCTTCTTACTGGCACATACCAAACCATGCTTCATTTTTTGTGAGATGGTTTATATTACTCCTAGGCTAGAGTAGCTACAATTGGAAAAAGATTACAACTTTATATATTTGAATCACTTGTGAATCACCATA
>JANVCL010001023.1:0-11837 GCA_026546855.1 Erythroxylum incrassatum | reverse complement strand
TTCAATTAACTAATGCCATATGATCTTACTCAAATTAACATGTTAATTAACTCCCATTAACATGCTAATTAATTCCAAAAAAATAGAATAATTAATCTATCAATACCTCAAAATTCATTTAAATCATGCTTAGCTCTTTCTAAAAATCAAGACCTTATCTAATCATGTAATTGAAGGAATTTGCTTACACTTCCTTCTAGAAAATGGTCCTCATTGTCTCACTTTTCTAATGACACCAAAATCATTCAATTTGGTTCCATAGTCTAAAATTTATACACCAACATTTCGAATTGTTCTTATACTGAAACATTATCTTGCACTTGACTTTCATCCAAAAATTGACTTTCTTAGAGACTGAATTAGAACTCAATTCCATTGGATAATTTGTATCCTTATCTATCTAGTTTAATCCAAAATAAAAATCATCTCATTTGAATAACTAGAGATCAAGTTATGGCTAAAACACCGAAGCATACTCAATAAACATATACATTTTCTAGCTTTTAACTTTCAACATATCATATATAATCCATCTTATACCTAAACCATCTTTTCCATTTCATTTCAAATTCAATAATTCTCCTTTCTTTACACATGATTAATTGCTAATAATTTCCCACTTAACAGTTCTAGCTTCCAAAAAGGTTTGGGGCCTAACAAATTGTGTATATTTTCAAAAGTTCCTTGATGTTCCTTCATCTATCTTTAGCTTTATGTTGAAAACATGTTGATTGTGTCACCTAGTGAGGCTCTTGTTGATAGGCTGAAGGCCTAGCTAAGCAGTGAATTTGATACGAAAAACTTAGGTGCTGCTAAGAAGATTCTTGGGATGTAGATTATTCGAGATCATCAAGCAGGTAAACTTATGCTCTCTCAAAAGAAATATGTTCAAAAGATGCTTGACAAGTTCAATTTAGCTTAATGTAAGCCCATTATCACTCCATTGACTACACACTTTAAATTATTTGTTGAACAATGCCCATCTACTAGTAAAGCTAAGGAATGTATATCTCACGTTCCATACTCTAATGTCATTGGTAGCTTAATGTATGCTATAGTATGTACCTGACTAGATTTGACCTATGCTATTAGTATTGTATCTAGGTACATGCATAATCCTAGTAAGGAGAACTAGGAAGGTGTAAAGTAGATCCTTTGCTACTTGAAGGGTTATAGTATGCTCGGTTTGTTCTTCGACAAAATTCATTTTGTTCCTAGTGGTGTAGTTGGCTATGTTGACTCTGACTACGGTGGTGACTATGATCGAAGAAGATCACTTTCACCCTATATTTTTACTCTTTGTGGTTCCACTATCAGCTGGTATTCTTCTCTACAGTCCATTGCAGGATTATCGACCACTAAAGCAGAGTATATTGGTACTTGATAAGTGTAAATTACATCGTGTTTTAGGGCTTAGTTTGATAAGTGTTTAGTTATTAATTCAAACGTTTAATATGTGTTTAGGTTAGTATTAATTTGTTAATTATTTGTGCTTAAGTGTTTTTATAGGTTAGTACAAGTCTTTGAGCTTAAATATTATGTTTTTAAGGTACCTTGATATGTTTGTTAGTGTTTCAAGGTCAATATCAAAGAATGGAGACATTCAAGCTGAAACAACGACCCATAATCATGGTAATCGTGGCAGGCCACGATTATGATAGAAGCACTGTAGTTGGCCTACGATCGCGACAGAAGGCTCGGATGTGGCCCACAATCATAGCTTGTGTCAAGTAGATGCATAGACACTAAAAAATGTCAAATTTTGAGAGATTTTTCAAACCTTTTGGACCTTGAAAAAACCCTAGGGCTGCTCAGAACACAAAAGGTATTAAAGAATAAAATAAAGCTTTTGCATCTGCCACTTTTGAGAGAAACCTTAAAGTGAATTGCCGAGAGATAAGGGAAGAAAAGAAGGAAGAGAGAAGTAGAGAAGAAGCTGACTTGATGTACTTCCCAGATTAGGAGTTTATCGACGTTGCTACCTCTCGTCATCTATTTAATTCATATTTCCTGCTATTTTTAATTTTATTATTGTATAGAATTGGAATAATAAATGATGATAGGATTTTTGGACGTTGATGATGCTCTAAACTCACCTACAGAGTTTTATCTTTGATTTAATGAAATTTGATTGTTTACATTTTACTAGATTAATTGAGATTAAATTTATGCAATTGCATAATTCAGTGATAAACTGAGAGGGTGAATTGAATGACAAATAATTAAATTGGGCTAACGAGAGTTAGGTGATTTAATAGAACAAGAATTAAATCAAATCGGTATATTGTGCGAAGAGTAATCTTACATAGGTTACTGATAGCTTATTAGAAAACTTCATATCTAATTAGGGTTTTGGATAGGTTGTTAATTGAGAAATTGCAATTCTCATAATCTGATCAAAGTTTATAAATTAGATTTAATGGTTATAACTCAAGAGAGAGTAATCAACCCTCAGATCGTCTAGAACTAACAATTTAGTAATTCATAATCGACTAGGTTAATGTTAAAGATAGGTAAAATTCCCTTTCTCTCAATTGGTAACTCCTTAGGTTGATTTTTGAGTGTACATTACAATTGCTAAATTGTTAATATTTTCGTGATTGGTTAATAAATTGATTTAAATAATTTAATTGAATTCTTGTTTTAGTTTCGTTACATTTTGAATTTCTGTTATTTGTTTTTAGCCTTAGATTTTAGGATTATATTATCCTTCCATGCGGGATCGACACCTTAGGTACTACGTGAATGACCTGTGCACTTTCGAATTATCGAGGTTAATTAATTCAAACTTACACACACCAAACACCTGATCAAGTTTTTGGTATTGGCCCAGGAGGTGATTAGTTTAATTCTTTAGTCTAAGGCTTTTCACCTTCTTTTTAATAATAATAAAAAACTGGGCATAAGGTAAATGACGCATCAACTTAGATATCACTAAATAACAATAGGGAATCTCAAGAGTTGAATGCTAAGAAGAGATAAAAAGAACAATTATGGAGGATGTATATTATAGGGAGCAAAGGACTTCTGGTGATTTCAATGATCCCCAATTTAGTTGGGGAAATCATCATCCTTATATGAACCTGTACATTTTAGGGTGGCAGAACCGCCTAGATTTCTATTAGTCTAACAATGCAAGTCCAATTTGTGGGATTCCAAATTGGATAAAATCATGGATAAGCTAACAGACATGGAAGAGAACCAGAAGAGATTGGAAGAGCAATTTAATTAAGTAACAGAAAGTCATGTTGTTTCTATTCACAACTTAGAGATTAAAGTAAGACAACTTTCCTGTGAATTTTGTAAGAGAAGTGTGGAGGACTCTCTGAGCAATATGGAGTTATATCAACGAGAGCAATATGAGGCTATCACAATTAGAAATGGGAAAGAACAAGAACCAGTGTAAGACCATGCTTATCTTGTGGAAGACCAAGAGATGAGGAAAGAGGATGAAGAAAAGAGTGACAATTCTCTTTATTATTTTTTAGATCTTGGTATACCATGCTTGAACATCGAAAAAACTTGGGTAGATGTCCATGAAGAGAACTTCATCATTCAGATTAGCGATGACCAAGTGGCATTCAATATGAATGATGTATTAAATAATTTGGAGGAAGGCAACACATTAAGAAAAAATGATGTGTTCGAATCTTTTGAGGAACGAGAGGATGAAGAACAGTTGACAACAAACATGTAGTCTGAATAAGCTATGGAAGTATCTGTTCAAGAAGCTAAAAAAATAAGAGGAGATGAGGGCAAATGAGGAAGAACAAAGAAGAGAAAAACTCATCCTCTTACCAAGAAAATTGCTAGATTTCATAGAAGATTCAAAGAGTTTTGATTTTCCCTGTTTTGTTGACAGTTAGCTAAAAAAAGGACATTACTGAGTTTAATCAATTTTCATAATTTTATCAATATTGTCCTTCTGATCATTTTTGTAGTTTGTAGCTTACTTATAGACTACAAAACTGATGTTAAATGAAAAGGTTGGAAGCAAGCCGCTCATAATTGATCCTGGTTGAGTTTCCAATTATACATGGTAAAGTTAATGACCCTAAATTAACACGTTTAGTAGCTAGATTTAAATCATTGTGTAGTTAGGTTTGCTTAAACTCTAAAATAAGTTTTGAATGATTTGGAATGGTTTTGATTGCTAATTCTTTTACAATCTTGAATCACTTATAAGATAGGGAAACACTCTCGATGTCAAGCGGATTTGGTCTCAACACTCTCACCCTCACCACCTTCAACACTATAAATGATTTCATGTTCTAACCCTTTTCTTTTTAATTTTATTACTATTTTTTTCTTATGTTTTTCATAAATTATGTATTATTTCCCTTAGTGTTTTTGTGTACCCTTCTCACATTGAGGACAATATATTGTTCAAGTGTGGGTAGGGTTATATGTTTTATTTTGAATGTGAATTTTGCTTATTATATGATAGTTTGTTAGGTTGCATTATGTGAATCATGTCAATGTGTCAATGGCCTAGATGGATTGGAATTGATTTAATTTTGAACATAGTCTATTAGGATGTGAAGAATCATAAGCTCACAAAATTAATGAATTGGGTTCTTTGGCTAAATATGCAGCTTAATTAGGATTTAATGTTAATTTTTGGCCCTCTAAATTGTCACATTCATTCATAATTTTAGGTCTTTCGACTTAAGTAGATTTGCTAGTATTTGTTCATGAAAATGAGTAGCTAAAGCAATAAGGTAAGCAAAAAATTAAAAATGTTGGTTAATTTTAAATAAATTACTATTCTGCTGGCCTTCGGCTTATGAATAGAGTTAGTAGTCAGTTGAGAATGTGATGTAGCTAAGTAATCGGATTGACACACATCACAAATGTGTGTCTTCATGTTAAAAGGCTATAATGACATTCCGACCAAGTAGCTTAATAAAAAATATGACTTAGTTGAGTAACCAGATCGACATTCATTACCAATGTTTGCTCCCTCGTAAAAGACTAAGTCCATGTTAACAAAAAATAATAAAAAATGAAAAGTATATTTTCTAATAAAAACCTACCAAACTTGTAATAGCTTGACTTTTCATGAAATCGTACTTAGGAGTAGTTACAGAGCTTAAATGACTAAAGAATTATTATTGTGTGTGTTTAATTGAAAAGGGTGAATAATTTAACACTTGAGTCTGGATTAATATGTATATATAGTTCAAAGCCCCTAGACGTAGATTTTGCATGTTAATGATTTGAAATAACTTGAATGATTGTGCATAAAATTAAATTTATTTCCTGAAGTTGAAGCCATTGTCTCATTACTGCATTGTGCGTTGTGTGATTTTGTGTGTTTGTTGCTTTATTTGCTTGAGGACAAACAAATATTTTAAGTGTGAGGATGTTGATAAGTGTAAATTACATCGTGTTTTAGGGGTTAGTTTGATATGTGTTTAGTTACTAATTCAATCGTTTAGTATGTGTTTAGATTAGAATTCTGTTAGTTTGTTAATTCATCATCATCACACCCAGTCTGAAGTCCAGCAATAAAGCAGGGTCTAGGGAGGTCTGATAGTATGCAGCCTTACCCCTACATAGTAGAGAGGCTATTTTTGATAGACCCACATGCAGATGTGATAATAAAAGAGTGATGCAATTTAAAAGAGTAAATAAGTAAAACTAGCACGCTAAATCATTATGTAAATAAAATTACAATAAATACATAAATAAATATAAATAAAATATAAATTGACTTTTTAAAAAATATTTTAAAACTAAAATATAAAAATATAACATCTCTTTATCTTTAGAAAAGCACCAATACCTAGATGATAAGAGAGTAATAAAGCATCAAAGAACTCGACTTTGAATTGTACAAAACACGAAAACCCAGAAAAAAATGAAAATGTAGAAATACAAAATGTCTGAAACCATAAGATCATTAAGCATAAAAATTCAATCTTGACATAAACCCAATAATGTCATATGCAAAGAGATCAATATACTAAAACCCAGAAAGCATTAAACACTAAATCAAACAAAAAAGCTAATATCAAAAGCAAAAAATCATAAAGAACAGAAATTTTAGAAAACCCAAACATAACCCAGAAAACACCAAAGTAGAAGAGATTGATTAATCAAGAACCATACCCAAAAAGAGGAGGCTGCAGAGAAGGAAGTGAGAGTGAGAGCGACAAGAAAGAGGGAGAGCAATATAGAGAAACTTACGTGTTGAATACTAATATTAATATCAAAACAATAAAAACTGCAACTAGTTGTTACTTTGCGATCTAACATTTTATAATCAACAACAACAAAGAAAGTTTGCATGTTTTTTCACCAAAAGAGGAAAAGAAAAACTAACCTGTTTGTTTTAGATATTGAATTAGATATTGAAAAGGTACCATAGTCAAAACAACAATCCAAACATCAAAGTTCTTCTAAAGCTCATTGCGAAAAACTAACCTCTTCTACAATGAGAAGGAGGAGTTGGGCTGTGAGAACTAACGCTATGAGATGGATGTGTTTTTTAGTGTTTCAAGGTCAACATCGAAGAACGGAGACATTCAAATTGAAACAACAGCCCATGATCGTGGCACAATAGGCCACGATTGTGACAGAAGCTCTGGAGTTGGCCCACGATTGTGGCGCATATGCCACAATTATGACAGAAGGTTCAGATGTAGGCCATGGTCGTGGCCTGCATCGGTGCAGATAATAAAAAACATCAAGTTTCTAGGGATGTTTCGAACCTTTTGGTGCCCGAAAAAACCATAGGACTGCTCAGAACACAAAAGGTATTTAAAGAATAAGACAAAGAAGCAGAGGAGCTTTTGTATCAACCACTTTTGAGAGAAACCCTAAAGTGAATTATCGAGAGATAAAGGAAGAGAAGAAGGAAGAGACAAGTGGAGAAGAAGTTGACTCGACGTACTTCCCAGATTAGGAGTTTCCTGGTGTTGCTGCTTGCCATCGTCCATTCAATTCGTATTTCCTGTTATTTTCAGTTTTATTATTATATAGAATTGGAATAATAGTTGATAATAGGATTTTTGGATGTTGATGATGTTCTAAACTCACCTTCGAAGTTTTATCTTTGATTTAATGAAATTTGATTGTTTACATTTTACTGGATTTATTGTGATTTAATTTCTGCAATTGCATAATTAGATGATAAATTGAGAGGTTGAATCGAATAAAAAATAATTAAATTGGACTAATGAGAGTTAGGTGATTTAATAGAATAAGAATTAAATCAAATTAGTAAATTGTGCAAAGAGAGATATTGCATAGGTTTCTGATAGTTTATTAGACAACTTTAGATCTAATTAGGGTTTTGGATAGTTTTTTTTATAAATTAAATGGAGTAATATATTAAAGATGAGTTAAGGAATAGTTCTACAACTTTTAGAGTTATACTCCTTTGTCAAGGCCAACCAATGACTAGTAACCATATTCATTACAAAAGACGACTTCGTTTCCGGATCCCTGCACTTACTACGTGACAAGGTTGGTTGATTTCTGAAGGGTCTAGATTAAAGAGGATGATTCCCTGTTCCTTCTTCTCGCTACCCGTCATCTTCCCCAATTAAGGTTGATTTCTTCACTAGCAATGAAGGTCTCGTTCATCAACCAAAACTTGTAAGTGAGATTGTTTTGTTAGGTTCTTCCTTCCTTACTTCTTCTCCATCTGATTACTACCTTCTTTTCTCAGGTCAAGTTTAACTGGTGAGATTCTCTCTGTCGCAGGATATCGCTTTCCTTAAGGGGCATAGAGAAGGATCTTTGATTAGGTACCTTATTTTATCTTCTTGATTTGTATTTATTCTCTACATTAGATTCTCCCAAAACCTGTTTTCTCTTCCTCTTACTTTTCTTCTATTCGTCTACTTTGTCTTTGAGTGCTCTTATGTTAAATACCTTAGCCTTTTACACATTTAGAGAAGCTTAGATATTTCTGTTACATGCTTGGTTAAACAATTTTAGAAGGATGAGCTCTCTGAGTTCTCGATTTAATTCTGACACAAGAACCTTTTTGGGTGATTGGTCACCACCAAATCATTTAAGGTTCCTTGGTTTCCACTCCTTCTATATACACAACCCTAAGGATAAGACATGGATCTGTATCTCTGGGTTCCTTGGGTTTAAGAGATTTGCCAATTTCTGTACTATCTCTATGATGACTGCATTCCCTAAGTTTAGTCTTAGGCATCTATTCGATATAGCTCTATGTGAAGAAGAGATAATTGAAGTAAATCATGCGTTAGTATAGACTATATGTTCGATATAAAAAATGCACAAGAAAGGGGGTTAAATTGTGTATTCTTTTTCTTGAAAACAATCCCCTTTTAAAATATCTTTTAAAAACTTGCTTTCTCAAAACTATTGAGTAATAGTATCACGAAGCATCGCAATTTGCTTCTAAGTACTTGTATAAAACAATAGAAATTAAAATTTGAGAGTTGAGAGTAGAAGTTGACACAACAGTTTTATCCTGGTTCACCTCAAACCGTGGGCTACGTCCAGTCCTCAGAATCCTTTCTGAGATTTTACTATACTTCTAAAAAATACAATAATTCTTTTTTATAGCAAGTATTGTTTTTCTCACTTAGCCTCTTCAAGCTCTCAGCTTTTCTTCTTTCTTATAGAAAGATGTTGCGAGCTTTGTTACAGAGAATAATAGCTCTAGAGTTTAGCACAATGAATACAGTATTTCTCTAACTTTTTCAAAATCACTAACTTTTTTGGTCTCCTACTCCGACTCATATTTATAACCTTCGTCTTCAACTGCTTCTTGATAACCGCTTCTTTCTTCTTGTTTCTTAATCTTTGAAGAAATAGTTATTCAGTTGAGTTCTGTAACTAACTCAGACTAATTAACCATCTGATGTGGTATCGGGTCTTCGTCTTAGTTTTGCTTCTGCTTCGTCTCATTTTCTATCGTCTCACTTTTGTTTCTCCGATTCGTCTTACTTTTGTTTCTCCGCTTTGTCTTATTTTTGTTTCTCCACTTCGTCTTACTTTTGTCTCCTCTTCGTTTTACTTTTGTCTCCACTTCGTCTTACTTTTGTTTCAGTTTCCTCTTTGTCTTGCTTTTGTCTTAGCTTCCGCTTCGTCTTACTTTTGCTTATGCTTCATCTTACTTTTGTTTCTCCGCTTCGTCTTATTTTATATTATTATTATTATTTGATTTTCATCAAAATTTATTAATTGTGAAGTCATTTTGACTTAACAATCTCCCCCTTTTTATGATAACAAATAATCATAGCTTTTAGAAAGATAGTATTATTTATAAGACGATATACAATTGAAAAAATTGTAAACTTTGTCTTCTATACATTTCTCTTCTTCTTTTCTTCTTCTCTTGTCTTTCTCCCCCTATCTTTGTCATTTTCTCCTTTCTCCCCCTATTTGTTATTGATAAAAAAAATCATGACTGAAGATGTTTCATTATTTCAGAAAATATTTCCTTCATTTTAGTACGGAGTGATTTAAGGTCTTGCTTATATATTCTACTTCCTTATGCAAGTCACATACTGAAGCACACAGATCATCAACCTTGTCATTAATTTCTCCAATTTCTTCAGCTAAGGGATAATCATGCTTCTGTTGTACTGCTTCAAAACCAATAGTAGTACTATATGCTTCTGAAGATATAACATTTGGTCCAGTGATTGTAAAGGTAGGAGGTTTGAAAGAAAAGTTTGGTTCAAGAAGATCAAGATCATCAGGTCTGGGTAGTCTTAGAATTTGTTTTCCAAATAGGTGTAATACATCTCCAATTGAAGACATAGAACTCAAAGGTCTAATATGCATGATCAGGTGCACAAGAGACTCTATATTATAACTGATATCTCCAACTCCAATGGTTCTGTATTGCCCCTCTGTGATTCTGTCAACTACCTGAGAAGTTTCCTCAGTGGTTCGACGAACACAATTACTTCCTGATGCCTTTGAGATGTGGTGGAAAACATAGTTTCCTTTGTGATGAGCTGCATAACATGCCTCATCTATGTTTCTCACTTCATCTGCAATATGATCTTCTGTCAAATCACTCGTAATCCCTTCAGGATACATTTTCTTCTTCCCTTTTTCCTCATTGTGAACAACGTAAGGTCTTGGTTGAATGTCATGTACAATATTTATCACAGTTCTTTTTGTAACTGGAAAAATAGTGTAGTTTTGCTTGGTCATCTGTGTTGGATACAGTTTAGATCTCTCATCCCGCAGAACACTATACAACCTTATCTCTCCATCATTCAGTAGATGCATTGTACCACTATTTATCAAGATTGGTTGAAATTGTACCTTGACTAACCTTTTCAGGGGTTCTCTTATGATGATAGAGCTGTTACTCCTGACAGGTTGTACTTGTTCGATCATCGTTATTTTCAAATCCTCTTTTCTCATTGGTTGAGAAGGATTAACCTGTGCTGAACTATGTTCAACTGACCTTTTCTTCTGTTGAACAATAGTTGGAGTGCTCTTCTTCTGACTGATTTTCTGCTTCTTATGTTCTTTAATTAGCCTAGGAGTCTGTTGTTGAAGTTGAGGTTGGGACTTTTTCTTCTCAAATTATAACTTCCTCTTAATCTCAGTCTCTTTAGTCAATCTTGCAGAATCTTCCTTCAAAATTGAGACTAAGGACCTGGTTGCCTGCGGTGTTTTCTTCTTAGAGTCTCCATCATGAGTCAACTATTTTCCTTTCTTTTCCTCTTGTTGACGCAGGGTTTGTATTCTAGGCAACCTTTTTGCTTGCTTTGGTTTCTCCGAAAGGAGTATTTCCCCCATTCTCTTCAAGGTCACTTGAGTCTCTATCTGTCGCACCTGGCTGTCTTCTTTTTGAGAAATCACCTTAACTTTCATTGCTTCAGCTAATGATTTATTCAATCCTTCTGTGGACATTCTTCTAATGGATTGAAATTTTGATTTTCAAGTGGGAGTTCCATTTTTAGCATGCTCCCTCTCAATCCTTGTTATCGTCTTAGAATCTGTTTCTTCTCTTTCCAGATTCTTCAAGCCCATTCTGCTAATAGTTGCAGAATTAATGATGCTTTTAATATTCAGCTTCATCCTGTTTCCTCTCTCCAAGATAATTCTAGAATCTCTAAAAATTCTTGTTAGCATCATATCATACGGAAGGGCAGTTGAGTCTTTCTTCGACTTTACCATATAATGGAGGACAAGATATGGAAGATCTATGGGATGGCGATTGAGTAGATGAAATAGGCGTTGCTCATCTAATGTCGTCACCAGATTCCTCGATCTTATTCTAGGTAGAACACAATGAAAGAGTAGTGAGTGTAGAACCCTAGCCTTCGGCACAAGACTTAAGGTCTTCTTCTCCTTTGAGTTATTACTTCCATATAGTTGTCGATTAATCTCAATCTCCTTCACGCTAGCTTGCATCATCCATTTAGCCTTATGAGCAAGCTTCTTTCTAACACATGGACACTCAGTGGCCTTCTCGATTGTCGTCAGTGTCACTATGATTGACAATCTATCCACTACTGATACTAAAGTATCTCACGAACTTGAAAGAAGTTCCTCCATCCGGCTGCAACAATCTCCTGTTCGATATCCATCTGGTCCTGCTTTAAAGACTCAAAATCAATTATTCTTCCATTAGTCATTGATTGCTCCATCTGTGATTGTAGTCAACGACGAACTAAACGCACAAATATCTTTCTAAAAAAAAGTGAGGTTGGTTTTTGAGGTTGAGAGTGTGAGCAAAGAGAGTTTGTTATCCAAATAGAGTAATGAAAAGTTTGGTTGAGAGTTCTTTAAAAGTCGATATCAGGGTATGTCAAGAGTGTTCTAGAGTAGGTGGTATTCTCAAGGCTTTGAGACGCTTTCCCTCCAAAACTTTCTTA
>JANVCL010000960.1:0-11842 GCA_026546855.1 Erythroxylum incrassatum | reverse complement strand
AGCTTTGTAAAACTCTTCTTTTGGTTATCAATGAGATATGGTTGATATTGTTTTTAGCTTCAAACTTTTGCATTAAAACGTTTACCATGAGAATGAGATCTTGACAGATTGCTTGAGTGTATGTCTAAGACACCAAATGAAGCATATTAATCTATGTAAGACGATGAAAATTGAATAAAGTACGAGAATGTCAGTTAGCTAAAGTTAGTTACAGGACTAGACTAATAACCGTTTTTAGAAGATTCGACAAGCAGAATTCTTAAGAAGACCGTTGAAGATTTAGACTATAAATAGTAGGTGTAGTCGTAAACAAAAATACTTTACTTTACTTTTACGATACAATACAAAGAGAGAAAATAAATCTGATTGTAAAAGCTCAAGTGAGAAAAAGAGAGCAAACACATCTGTAATGTGAAGCTCAAACAATATCTTTTCGAGTGAAAAGAAAGGCTAGAGCCTGAAGAGGCTAAGAAAGCAGATAAAGAATACTTTGTGAAAGAGACCTGAAGAGGCTCTAGAAGTGTAGAAATAATACTTGTAACGTTGAAAGTTATAGTGGAAATCTCAGACGGACTCTGAGAACTGGACATAGCCCAAGGTTAAGGGTGAACTAGGATAAATCGCGGCGTCATATTCTCTAGTTCTTATCTCTTTAATTTTCTTGTTGTTAGAAGAATAGATACTGATTTTCGTTATTGCTTTACTTACCAAATGAAGTAAATTCTTTTTGTAATCATCTGAATTTTTCAAGAAAATCAAGAAGTTTTTAAAGATTAATATCTTAAATGATTTGACACAATTCAACCCCCCCCTCTTGTGTATTTTACTTATTATACGTGATTTCTATATTAATAAGTGATTTACTTCAAGCATGACATTACATGGTGTTAATTTGGTGCCATTGCATAGTCCATTGATTTAGGGAGGAAGGTGATAATAAGTCAAGCATATAGAGATTGTGAACTCTTTATTGATGGTGCTAAATTGGTAGTGGGCTTACTGCCTTTAGATTTAAAGGGCTTAGATGTTATACTTGGAATGGATAACATAGAGAAATATCATGCAAAGTTATATTGTGGCCTCAAAGAGGTAGAATTGGATCTTGGCAAGGCTGAGAGGTGACTTTTAGAGGAGACAGAAGAACACCATCACCAAGAATTATTTCAACTTTGATAACTGACAGGATGATGAGAAAAGGGTGTGAAGCCTTCTTGGCATACGTTGTGGACACCGGTGTGAATGAAGGAAAGTTAGAAGATTTTCCAATTATGAGGGAATTTCCAGATGTGTTTCCAGAAGACTTACTTGGTTTGCCACCAACGAGAGGAATCGATTTTGCCACCGATCTGATTCTAGGTACCGAACCCATTTCTATATCACCGTATAGAATGGCTCCAGCTGAGCTGAAGGAGCTTAAGGAATAGTTGGAAGAATTGTTATAGAAGGGGTATATAAGGCCAAGTTCGTCGCCATGGGAAGCGTCAATTCTGTTTGTTAAAAAGAAGGATGGAACATGGCATATGTGTATTGACTATCAGAGACTCAACAAGGTGACCATTAAGAACAAGTATCCTCTGCCACGAATCGATGATCTATTCGACTGGCTGCAGGGAGCAAAGGTCTTCTCCAAAATTAATCTCAGGTCAAGCTATGATAGCTGAGAATCTGGTAATCTGGTGTAAACAAGACAGCCTTTAGGACACATTATGGGCATTATGAGTTCCTAGTCATGCCATTTAGATTGACCAATGCTCCAGCTGCATTTATGGATCTCATGAATAGGGCTTCAAGGAGTATCTGGATCAATTTATCATAGTATTTATAGATGACATTCTGGTTTATTCTAAGAACGAAGAAGAACAAAAGGAACATTTAAGGATAGTGTTGCAAACAATAAGGGAGAAGGAGCTTTATGTCAAATTCAACAAGTGTGAATTTTGGCTTCATAAGGTGATATTCCTTAGACACGTAATTTCGAAGGATAAGGTACATATTGATCCGAGGAAAGTTGAAGTAGTGGCGAAGTGGCTTGCACCAAAGAAAGTGGCAGAAGTGAGAAGTTTTTTGGGTCTAGCAGGATATTATAAGAGGTTTGTTGAAGGATTCTCTATGATAGTTGCTCCAATAACCAAGTTATTAAGGCAAAATCAGAAGTTTATCTGGAGTGATGAATGTCAAAAGAGCTTTAAGGAGTTGAAGCACAGATTGACAAGTACTCCAATTCTAACCTTGCCTATAGGAGATGAGGGTTATACAGTTTATAGGGATGCTTTAAGAAAGGGTTTAGGTTGTGTGTTGATGCAAGGAGACAAGGTAATAGCTTATGCCTTGCGACAACTAAAGCCTTATGAATTGAATTACCCGACCCATGATCTAGAATTAGCAGTAATAATTTTTGCCTTGAAAAATTAGAGATATTATCTATATGGAGTTCAGATGAAGATTTTTACAGATCATAAAAGTCTCAAGTACTTATTGAGTCAGAAAGAGTTAAATTTGAGACAGAGATGGCGGTTAGAGTTACTTAAGGATTATGACTTATTGATTAAATACCATCTAAGAAAGGCAAATGTAGTGGTTGATGCCTTAAGTAGGAAATCCTCCATAGCCAACGTTCAAACAATTTATTTGTCGTTGTTGAAAGAGATGGCTAAGCTTAGAATAAGCTTGAAACAAGAGGAACCTGATTGCATTATTGCTAATTTCAGAGTGAGACCAATACTTAGGGAGAAACTTAAGGAGTTACAAGCACAATATGTAGATTTGAACAAGATCCAAGAAGAAATTAAGAATGGAAAGAAATCTGAAGTGGTAGTGAGGGATAATGGACTTATGGTTATCGGAAATAGACTTTGTATTCCAAATGTCAAGGAAGTAAAGGATGAGATACTCGACGAGGCACACAATGCATCTTATGCCATACTTTGATATATATATATATATCAAAGTATGCAGATTCATCCATTAAAACCTAACACTCAAATATGCATCATACTTGACAAATTGAATATGCAATGCACAACTAATTGGCTCGAGGGTCCTATGGAAACAAAATGGAGAAACCGAAGTTTACCCCATGAGCAGAATGAGTCCATTTTTCGGCGCTCATATGCCACAAGCGAGCAGCCAGGAGAAGGCTCTTGTCAACATGCATGTGACAAATAAAATGGTTCTACTCTTGCCCAAACAGAAGCACATAATCATGCTCAAAAATCATTTTATCAAATGCTCATACTTTCATGCTTTTACTTCTTTTTTTGTTTATACAAAATGCCATGACATTTTTTTCCAAGGCGTACGTGATCACAATCACAATTCAATTATGTCGAAATATCATACATCTTTAAATGCATAACATAAAACATATCATGATGCATTTTCCACATTACAGAATTCACAATTTAACAATTCAAGCATATACACACATATAGGCACACTGCCCATTTACACAATAACCATAAATATATTACCCACCTAATTTGCTTGCAAAATCCAAGTTTAGGTCGTCTTTCCCCTTACTCTTGGGTAGGATTCTCTTGGTTCCCTAAAACAAACCAAGTCTCATTCAATAGGAATCCAAATGGAAAATCCCACAACATAAAATCACTAAAATTAATTCTAGAATACTTAAACCCAAACTTTTTTTTCTAAACTCCATGAACTAAAATCCTTTCAAAAATTAAAAAGGTTCATAATGATCTTACCTTCATTCTTCACCAAATGAAGGGATATTTGGCTCAAAGGGAAGCTCTTTTCTTACTCTACCTTTTTTTCTTCTTGAACCGCTCCAAAATCTTTCTTGAAGATTAAGAATAATTAAACCCTAGTTTGTTTTCTCTTCTTTCTCCCCTTCTCTTCTTCTCTTCGTATTTCTCTCTATTCTTCATGACACTCTCTATTTTTCTCTTCAATTTTCTTTCTTCTCTCTTCTTAAAATGCAAGACCACAATTTCTTTTTCTATTTCTACCCTTAATGAGTCCAAAAAGTCCATTTCACCCTTCCTTATAAGCTTATGTTCTTTTAACCTTAAGTGTCTTGCCAACAGTACCCTTGAATATTCTGACATCACACTTTCTTCTAGAAAATCTTCCCCGCTATCTTAAGTTTATAAAGACAACAAAATCATTCCATTGGGTTCAGAAATCTGAAAGTATTACCCCAAACATTTTTAGATTGTTATTAGACTGAAACAGTACACTATTCCCAACTTCCATCCAGAATTTGAAAGTTTTAAGGACTGACTTACATTCACTTCCTTCAGATAATTTGTAGTTCAATGTATCTAGTTTACCACAAGTTAGAAATCATCTCATTTGGAGCTCTACAGATCAAGATATCATCAAAATACTGGAGTATGTTCAAAAAACATCCAATTCATACTCTTCCAATCAATACCCTTACTTTCCTTCAATCAAACTTTTTTTAAATTAATATCAAAATCCATAAATTTGATGGAGACGTAGAGAGAGCTCTATTAGGAAACTAATTGGTCCAAAAATCACTTCATTTGGAGGTCAGATAACAAAATTATGGCTGAAAGAATCAAACAAGGTTTGATCCTCAATCATATTGAATCTATCTTGGAACAATTAACATATCTTTCATTAAAGATGTTGGATCAAGATCATTCTTAGATGGTTTGAAAGAAGACTTCAAGACCTACAACTTTCATGAAGATCTTAAAGACGGATTTTATCATTAAGATGGTCAAAAATTTGACCAGAAGATTTAATATGAACAGTGCACAGAAGAAGCGGAGGGTCAACTATAGAGAAAACATAAAGCAGATGAATGATTACAAAGCCGACAAATGTGAAAAAGCAGACAAATGTGAAAAAGCTGAAAAATGCGTAAAAGCAGACGAATGCGGAGAAGCATACGAATGCTGAGAAGTAGACGAATGCTATAAAGCAGACGAATGTACGTAGTAGACGAATACGGAGTAGATTAATGCTACATAGTAAACGAATGCCGAACAGCAGATGAAGGCCACGAAACAAACGAATGCCAAACAGCAGACGAAGACCACGAAGCAGATGAATGCAGAACATCAGACGAATGCCACAAGGTAGAAGAATGCCACCAAGAAAATGAATGTGGGAAAGCAGACGAATGCCACAAGGCAGACGAATGCGGAACAGACAAAGGCGGAGCAAACAAATGCCACAAGGCAGACGAATGCAGAAAAGCAAACAAATGGATTCAACTTAAGACAATGCAAAGTCAACTTAAGACGATACAAAGTCTTAAGACGAAATGACGTCATCACAGACAATACATTTTATAGACAATATGACGTCATCACAGACAATACATTTTACAGATGATATGACGTCATCACAGACGATACTATCTATACTCTTGAACATCTCCACTTATAAAGACCATAACTTTTAACTCCAATGTCCAAAATTCTCATACTATATACCGTTGGAAAGATAAAAGAAACTACAACTTTCTAGAAGATAACTTTGTCTAAATCTATCCAGAATTTCCCTTGAATTCAGAAAAAGAACTTTACATTCATCCACCAATGTACTGCACCCAGTTCTCAATTTCATGGAAAATTTTGAGATTCTTAAAGAAATAATTTGAATTCGATGTCTTCATAATAAATGTAGCCATATGTTTCTAGTGTAATCCAAACTAAGAATCATCTTGTTTGGATAACTAGAGAAAACGTTATGGCTAAAAGAATGAAGCATACTCAATAAACATTTTCCAAATCAACTACCAATTTGTTTCAAAATCTTTCCTTAGCACAACTCATACCAAGATCACCTTTTCTACTTCATTTACTCTTCATTCTCAACTCCATTTCAAATCAATATCATCCATAAAGAAATTATATTCCATGATTAACCATGAACACTAATAACAGAACCTACGTATATATACATATCCTTCATCAACTTACTACACATATTCAACTTCATTTTTGCTTTCATTTCACTTATAACTCTCACCTTAATTCTTCCCATTTCATAATCTCTAATCCACCAAAACACCAAAGCAAGGTCTAACAATTCTCCCCCTTAAAGAATTTTGTCCTCAAAATTCTTACCTAAGTGATCAGGCAAATGAAGGTAATGCGGTCTTATGTTTTCCTTAGTCTCCCAAGTAACTTCTTCACTGGAAAAATTTCTTCCAAATGACTATTAACACCAATACCAGATCATATTGATATTTCTTAACATACTCACATACATCACATTGCGAATCTAAGACATCTTTGTTAGTAATACTAACTCATAAGTCAATGGTTCGTTTCTCAATATCGTTATATGGACCAATACAATTCAAGCTTAGTTGACTCTTTATCTTAACTTGAGCACATTTTGCACTCAATCTAAACACACCTTGAGAAGGTGATATTCCCAAAAACATTTCATCTTTTTCTTTTATCTCCTTAGCCATCAATTGTCACCTCAGCGTATTCCACTAGGATGAATATCATAGGTTGTTATTTATGCCCCTCTAACAGTCTCTTTGTTCAATCATCTTTATTAGCACATACTTCTTATTTCAATCATAAGGTATCATTCTCCCTATTCAAACTCAAAATTCATACTCATTTCTAATTACTTAGTAAGATTCACAATTTTCGAACCTCAATTTGAGCTTTGTTCATGTGAAACCGATCAACTCCATTTTATACTCTTTATTACACTAGATTTAATAACCTCATTATCCAGATTTGTGATACACTGCTATGATATTTGCTAGTCAGTGCATTTGATTCTATCTATTGTCTTAGTCTCATATTCCATCCTTTCAACTCAATATTTACCTCAAATTAAATGGTCTGTGTATTTCAAAATGTTTTTGTATTTATAATGTCTCCAAACTTTCAAACGACCACCATTGTAATAAGTTCCAAATTCATACATCAATTAATCATCTCATGAGGCTTAATTGTCTCCCTGCATATGAAATCACTTTATCATGCTACATTAGGTTTTATCCTAAACTCTTATACAACATCATTGTACACCATAAAATCTCCAAATCCAAACGATATAATTAAATCGGTGTTATAATTCCTCAAAATTCTCTTTACTTTCATTACTCATACGATTTACACGTTTTTTTCCTCAAATATTCAAACTATTCTTCTCAACTTTTCGATTACATTTAATATATCATCCAATTTTAATTGAATTGCTTTAATTTCTAATACCATAGTGCTATCGGGGTATTTGTTAACTCGAACAAATATTTCCAAAGCTCCATATGTCCATGATTAGTTCTCATAATTCCTTAAATAACTAATTCCCTTATGAGGTATCACCGTCTCACGTTATTTTCAATTTCTTAGTTGACTTCATATCTTAAATGGTTTTCTCAATTCCTTCGATTTCCTCTAATTTCACATTAACTTATTCTACTGTCGACTCATTTATACTAATTTCTCCACACATTTCAATTTATTTGCAATCTTAGTTTCCTGTGTTTGTAATACATTCATCAGGTCAAATTTGTATCTCCCGAACATATTAACACATAATATAATGTGAACCTATATACTCTTCATATTAGCAATTTATGTCTACTCAAATTTAGGAATCCACTCACATAGTTGAATACTTTACATCAAATAAAATACATACATTCTCAATAGCATACTCTATCTCTTATGCCTGAGTCTCCGTCAAGAATAGGATTCTAATATATACTTTTGGTTCATTAATAGTCATTCATTCCTTGAAATGGAACATTTAATTCATATGATATGATTCGATAAACATCTCTATCTCAAAAAGACTTCTTACCTCAATCACCTACACCGTTTCCATAATCTTTATCAATCAACTATGTTCATTAATGTTGTTTCAACCATTCTTAACACCTCAATATGATCAATTTCAACTGTTTATAATATTTCAATAATTTCAAATTTTTGTCACACCACACATGATCAAAATATTCTTTATAATAAAGCTCAAAGAAATAAGGGGCATATCTGTTTACTCCTATACCATATCCAATTATAGATCTCGTATGTACTCAATCACATTATTCACTAATGTAACCACATTCTCAACTGAGTGCTCCTAATAACTGGTTGACATAACCTAGAGGACTTCTACATATATCACTATCATTCGTTTCACTTTCCATACAAACGTTCTTAATCAATTTAGAAGGATAAACACATGGCCATCTTAACATTCTGATATCGAATTCACTAACACAATCTTCTACCAGATCATAACTCTTATCACACCAATTAAATAATCATTTTCAATTCCAAGGTCAACCTTTCCATTCCACTTTACTTGTATACCTTAAATTTTGTCATTTCCACTGATGTCTCTATTTCTTTCTCAGTCAATCCATGAAAAGCCCTTTTTACATCCATATCAATTTAAGTACATATCTACAATGAAATTTCATTACCATACTCACTGACATAACCCCAAATACTGAATCGATGTCTAATACATCAAACTATGCCATAATTCTTATTTCCAAATATCCACAAACTTTCCTTATCTTACACTCTAACAAAACACCATTCTTTTTATTGTTTCTAATAGTCTAAACTCTTAATGGAGTTCATACACTCGACTCATGTGATTGCAATTACTGGGATTCTATACTCATCAGTACCATCCTCTAATGGTGAGGAATCAGGTGCAGCAGATCCTTGCAAAACTCTTTGTATTCTTTTACGAGGAGTCATTTTACTCCTTCGACAAGACACTATCTTTCAGCTTACTTTTATTTTAATCTTATTTCCTACATGTATGTATGATATGTATGTCATTTAATGCAACACATCAGTTCACAATGCACAAGTAATCATATAACATAACCATTCGTCGTACTATGCATTCTAGGAAGCCTAGGAAAAAGCCTAAGCTCTGATACCAAACAATATTGGACCTCACTTCCGGAGCCCAACATTCAGAGCCATAAGACTGTTGAATCTCATCGCAAATTTTCTTAAATAATAAACGCATGTGCAAAAAATCGATAATCAAAACAACCCGATTTATTTAAAACAATTTCAATCACAAAAATGTAAACCTTATTGAACACATTAGAGTTTCAGTAATCACTTAGGCACATTACAGAATAAAATATCTTTACATTAAAAAACCACTCTTTTGACTTAATATAAAATACAAAATGCAAAATACAAAATACAAAAAGTACACATGATACAATTGAATGCTTATGCTTAATTTGATTCTAGATACCAAAGTTTCTGAACTAACTTAATTACAAAAGTCTTTATTCTTAGTGTTTACCCAACTTTGCAAGGATCAATTTTGTTCTACTTTTTTCTTCACCTGCAGAGTGAATGGTAATGGGGTGAGTTGCGAAGCTCAGTGACTTATACATTTATAGCCATTGGCAACGAGCCATACAATTCAAGCTATATATATATATCATCCAATGTCACCATATAAAACATATCATGAAGATTCATCCATTAATACTTAACAATCAAATATGCATCATACTTGACAAATCAAATATGCAATGCACAACCAATTGGCTCGAGGGTCCCATGGAAACAAAATAGAGAAACCAAAGTTTACCCCATGAACAGAATGAGTCTATTTTTTGGAGCTCATATTCCACAAGTGGGCAGCCAGGAGAAGGCTCTTGTCGACATACACGTGACGAACAGAATGGTTCCACTCTCGCCCAAACAGAAGCATGTAATCATACTCAAAAGCATTTTATCAAATGCTCATACTTTCATACTTCTACTTTCTTTTTTTATACACAAAATGCCATGACATTTTTTTCCAAGGCGTATATGATCATAATCACAATTCAATTATGTCGAAATGTCATACATCTTTAAATGCATAACATAAATCATATAGGAATCCAAATGGAAAATCCCACAATACAAAATCATTAAAATTGATTCTAGAATACTTAAACCCAAACTTTTTTTCTAAACTCCACGAACTAAAATCTTTTCAAAAATTCAAAAGGTTCACAATGATCTTACCTTCATTCTTCATCAAATGAAGGGATCTTTGGCTCAAATGAAAGCTCTTTTCTTCCTTTACCTTTTTTCTTCTTGAACAGCTCCAAAATCTTTCTTGAAGACTAAAAATAATTAAACCCTAGCTTGTTTTCTCTTCTTTCTCTCCTTCTCTTCTTCTTTTCGTATTTCTCTCTATTTTTCATGACACTCTCTCTTTTTCTCTTCAATTTTCTTTATTCTTTCTTCTTAAAATGCAAGACCACAATTTCTTCTTCCATTTCTACCCTTAATGAGTATAAAAAGTTCATTTCACCCTTTCTTATAAGCTTATGTTCTTCTAGCCTTAAGTGTCTTACCAACAGTACCCTTGAACATTCTGACATCACACTTTCTTCTAGAAAATGTTCCCCGCTGTCTTAAGTTTCTAAAGACACCAAAATCATTCCATTGGGTTCAAAAATCTGAGAGTATTTCCCCAAACATTTTTAAACTATTGTTAGACTGAAACAGTACATTATTCCCAACTTCCATCCAAAATTTGAAAGTCTTATGGACTGACTTACAATTCACTTCCTTCAGATAATTTGTAGTTCTATATCTCTAGTTTACCACAAGTCAGAAATCATCTCATTTGGAGCTCTACAGGTCAAGATATCATTAAAATACTGGAGTATATTCAGAAAAGATCCAATTCATACTCTCCCAATCAATACCTTTACTTTCCTTTAATCAAAATTTTTTGAATTAATATCAAAATCCATAACTTTCATGGAGAGGTAGAGAAAGATGTGTTAGGAAACTATTTGGTCCAAGAATTACTTCATTTGGAGGTCAGATAACAAAATTATGGCCAAAAGAATCAAACAAGGTTTGGTCCTCAATCATATTGAATCTGTCTTGGAACAATTCACATATCATTCACTACAGATGTTGGATCAAGATTATTCTTAGACGGCTTGAGAGAAGACTTCATGACATACAACTTTCCTGAAGACCTTGAAGATGGATTTGATCATTAGGAAGGTCAAAATTTTGACCAGATGATTCAAGATGAACAGTGCACATAAGAAGCGGAGGGTCAACTATAGAGAAAACAGAAAGCAGATGAATGATCACAAAGCTGACGAATGTGGGGCAAACGATTGCAGAAAGCAAATGAATGCGAAAAAGTTTACAATTGCGGAGAAGCAGACGAATGCTGAAAAGCAGACGAATGCTGAGAAGCAGGCGAATGCTATAAAGCAGAAGAATGACACAAAGCAGACACATGTAGAGCAGACGAATACGGAGCAGACAAATACTACATAACATATGAATACCGAACAGCAACGAAGACCACGAAGCAGACGAATGCGAAACAGTAGACGAAGCCTACAAGGCAAATAAATGCCACCAAGTCAAGCAGACGAATGCGGGAAAGCAGACGAATGTGGAATAGAAAAAGGCGAAGCAAACGAATGCCACAAGGCAGACGAAGGCTAAAAAGCAGATGAATGGAGTCCACTTAAAACGATGCAAAGTCTTAAGACGAAATGATGTCATCACAGACGATATAACATCATCACAGACGATATGATGTCATCATAGACAATATGACGTCATCATAGACTATGTGATGTCATCATAGACGATACTATCTATCCTCCTGAACATCCCCACTTATAAAGACCATAACTTTCAACTCCAATGTCCAAATTTCTTATACTATATACCGTTGGAAAGATAAAATAAAGAAATACAACTTTCTAGAAGATAACTTTATCTAAATCTATCCAAATCAATCCAGAATTTCCCTTGAATTCTAAACACGAACTTTACATTCATCCACCAATGTACTGCACCCAGTTCTCAACTTCATGACAAATTTTGAGATTCTTAAAGACAGA
>JANVCL010000879.1:0-11847 GCA_026546855.1 Erythroxylum incrassatum | reverse complement strand
AAACTAGGCTAATCCTAACAAATCTAGGAGTATCTAGCCCATTGAACATAATCTAATCCAAGTCCTTTTAGGAATGGACTAAACACATTAAAACAAATAAGTCTCAAAATAACCCAAACAAACAAAGCACATGCTACCAACTAAAAGAATAGCCCATAAACCAGTCCTTGGGACTAAAATAAGAGATAATAAATAACAAGCCCAAAGTATCAAAAATGTGCATAAATGGCTAAGTGCTAGCCTCTTCCAACACCTCTTCTAATAAAGTCACAAGCTTGGGCGTGCCTTGGTGTTCCTTTATAGATGTTTCGGCTCCTCATGTACTTGACTTATGATTTGGGCTTGAACAAAAGCTTGCATTGCTTGTTTAAGCCTTGACATTTATTGCGTTCTAATTGGACTACTTGGCAAAGTAAGCTTGCGTTGGCATATGGCACCTTGATCTCCATTGCCATGGTTTTTTGTATCATCGTGTCTAAATTATGAGCTACTTCTTTAGAATGTAAGGCACTATAAATTGAAGGTTGAGCTCTAAGAGATGTGCATGGTGCAAAAAAATTAGACATCTGCCTTCTTGTTTTCCTAATATGAGGTGCAACATTCCCTTCTAATTGGGTAGGAATACTACCACCTTCAACATCTCCACTATCATCCTGACCATTAACAAAAGAAATTCCACTATTAATTTTGTAATTCAATATTTGCCTTCTATCATTCTCATGTCGATACTCTTCAAGCAAAGTCTTCATTTACCATTTCACATCATATCTCACTTTTCACAGGGCTCCACATCACTTTTAACCCCCAAAGCTAAATTTTTCTTTAATTTGGTGATTTCTTCACCTTTCAATTGCTTATTATAATACAAACAAATGGTATGGTTTTTTATTCCAAGAACCAATCTAGCATAAGCCTAAGCTAGATTACTAAATCTTCCTAGAGTGGTTGAATTATCAGGAGCACTTAAACTTCCTTCCATTTACTTATAAAAATAAATGAAGACGTACATCAAAATTAATTTACTAAATTTATATCAAAATAAAGCTGTGTAAAAAAATAAAGAAATAGATTAATAATAGTTTCTCAATGACTCATATTTCTTTTCCCAAACAACATATATATTTCACAACTATAACTTATTTTGTGTTATTACATCATTCAAACATACGGTCACAATTATAAACTATTTTGTGTAATTATATAATTCAAAATAAACTCACAATTATAAACTATTTTGTATGATTATATAATTCAATCATAAACTCACAAGTCACAATTATAACTCATTTTGTGTTATTATATAATTGAACTATAAACTCGCATATATAATTCAACTTATGTAATCACGTAATTAAACCATAAAGTTATAACTCATTTTGTATGATTACATAATTTAAACATAAACATACAACTATAACCTTTTTCGTATAATTATATGATTCAACCATAAACTCTTAACAATAACTTATTTTGTATGATTATTGATTAGTTGATTAAATAATCCAATCACATACATAAATAAACTATAACTTAGTTTATATAATTACTAATCATATAATTCAACCATAAATTAACTAATTCATTTTGATGATTTCAAAATTCAATTTATAACATATAACCTAATTTATAATAAAGACTAACCTTTTAATCAAATTTCAATGTATCTTAATCTCAAATTTTAGACAAGGATAACCTCAAATTCATAATCAAATTCCAAATTTTAGACACCAAATGAATAATCTCAAAGTCATAATTCAATTCAAAATGCCAATTTCCAATTATAATAGAAACACAACCAATTCCAATTTCAAAACAACACTGTTAATTTTTATCAAAGAAACAAGTTCAAACTTACACAATCATAAGTCACAAGCCACATACCACAGGTCCATAACCATAACAGAAGCAATCACATTATTAATTTAATAATTATCAAACACAGTTCTGTAGGATTTTTTTCCTACAAAATGCAACCTTGGCTTTATCTTTATCACAAGCATAAGAGCACAACACTAGAATTTTATAACACAACACAACACAAGTCCATAATAGATGTTGATGTGATGCGATGGTGGAGAACAAGAGGTGGAATCTGGAGGACAATCTGTGATGGGGCAAGGGGTGCATGCGATGTAAGACAATGATCAAGATTGTTACGTTTATGATGAGTGTTATTAGACTCAAGACTATGACAGGCTACAACTTATGATGGGAATTGGGACTTAGGGCAATAACAAATTAGAGATTAGCAGGACAACAGTGATGGGTATAGTGACAACAACTCAAATGAACAACAAGGTGACAGACTAGAGGAGAGTAGAGTTGGGGGGATGAAGGTTAGAGATTAACATTAAGTAAGCGGAGGGGAAGTGGAAGAACACTAGGGTTTTTCCTTTTATATTTTAGTCTTCATATTTTTTGGTTTTTATGAAAGTAACCAATATTTAGTTAGTATTTTAAATACCAGTTGACACTAGCCAATACCAGTAAAAAATGATAGTATAATTCAATACCATTAGCTGGTATAGTATTGCTAAATATTGTAACATTTTTGGCTGACTCGTTACGAGATCCATAAAATTAGAATACGGTAATTAAAATAAGTCAGTTTTAAAAACAATTCGAGGGATATGAGAAGAAAACGATGATTCTTCACAATAAGGTAAAAATTATGATTCACACTTTATTTTATTTTATGTTTTAATCATGTTATAGAATTTTAAAGTGATCTTGGATTTTGAAAAATCATATAAAAAAAGTTTCATCATTATTTTGTTGCATGTGGGATTGAATCTCACCTTGATTTTCTAATAGTACCATTAGAGGAATTAAAACCTTAATTAGTGTTAAAAGCTCACTCATCTTAAGTTTAAGAAACTAAAAAACACTAAGCCACACGTGATGTAACAACCTAGATTATCCGCCTACAGATATTGGTCGCTTTGGGCTCTAAGCCCCTCACGGTTTTGCTCTTCTCACCCTTGGGAAGACACATCTTCCCTAGTATGGGAAAGGCAAAATCGTGAGGGATTTAGAGCCCAAAGTGGACAATATATATAGGAGGGTAGTCTGGTCTGTTACAAATGGTATCAAAGCCGGTACCCGAACTATTGAGCCAGCTAGGATGGGTCCTAAGGAGGGTGAAAAGTGTGAGATCCCACATCGATTGGAGAAGAACAAAGTATGTCTTATAAGGGTATGGATACCTCTCCCCCTAAGACACATCTTCCCTAGTGTGGGAAGAGCAAAACTGTTAAAGGATTAGAGCCCAAAGTGGACAATATTTGTGGGCGGGTCCTTTGGGCTATTACAAATGGTATCAGATCTGGTTCCTGACTCGATGTGTCGATGTAAGACGCTAGGCTCTAAGAGGGGTGGATGATGAAATCCCACATTGGCTGGAGAGGGGAACGAAGTATACCTTATAAGGGTATCCATCCTCTCTACCATAGACGCGTTTTCTCAAGGGTGGAAAAAGCAAAACCGGGAAGGGATTGGAGCCCAAAGTGGACAATATCTTGGGGTAGGTGGCCTGGGCTGTTACAAATGGTATCAAAATTGATACCCAAACCGTTGTGCCAGCTACACTGGGCCCTAATGGGGGTAGAGAGTGTGAGATCCCACATCGGTTGGAGAGGCGAACAAAGTATACCTTATAAGGGTATGGATACCTTTCCCCTAAGACGTGTCTTCCTTGGTGTGGGAAGAGCAAAACCGTAAGGGGGAGGGTGGTCTGGGTTATTACTTACACGTGAAATCTAAAAGATTTAAACTATTTAAAATTCCAAAATATGAAAATCCTAAGACTAGTTCATAACTTACTCAAAAGAATGTTATTTGGGTTTATGAAACCTATAATACTGTATAATTTAAGAGATTTCAACTTTTAACATGGTGTTTTCTCCATCTTCTCTCTATTATCGTCATCGCTATTTTTTCCTCCCATCCATTGTTTTTTAGTTTCCTCCAATTTACCATGTCATCCTTATTCTCTAATAACCTTCTTACTTTTTAGCTATTTCTTCCTACACTATTCCCTTTTCTCCTAAGTGGTTTCTCCTCTCTAGTTAGTTCAAATATGCTTTTTCCTTTTCCGAAAATTTTTTGATCCTTTATTATGATTGTTTCTTACTCTTTATATTCACCTTTAGCTTCTCTATAACTTTGGACACATCAACCTTGGTTCTTAGATCTAGAACCCCTTCGGTTTTCTTCCCACCTTTCTTCTTACCAATTTATTAACAATATTTTAAACTTTTTCTCTTTTATTTTTTTGCTAATTTTAGAAACCAACTGGAAGCTCCTTCCTCTTTAAGACTCCACTTCCTTTCCACCCCTCTACTCTAGCATTACTCATCCCCTCTCCATCTTGCTTACTCTCACTTAGAAAAAGACAACAAAAAAAATCCTTCCACACCTAAGGAGTTTGGCCCTTTTAAAGCTCCTTCAGGAAGAACTTGGAGTCACATTCTAAGTGATTCTACTAAAGCCACTTCCTTATAATTTGCCCCATCTTCAATTAAGGGTTAGTTTATTATAGCGCCTCCATTAAATGTATTACATGTGGGAGTAGTTAAATGACAATCATCTCTTATTGATTTCTTAAGAAAATACTTACTTATTCTCCTCTACAAACCTTGGCATATAAGAGCTAGAATTCTTACGATTTGTAAGAGATTCTAATTTTGAAGGATGATCACTTTATCTTCAATTTCAGCTTACGACATTAAACTCAAAGGATTGTAGATAATAGGCTATAGTGATTTAAGGGTAGGCCTATCCTCCTCCAAAAATGGCAATCAGGTGTAGTTTCTTTAGACTTTATGAGTAGGAGAAATATCTCTAGATCAATTTACATAATGTTTCTTTAGAGTATTAGACCACTAAAGGTTTGAGCTACATTACGAGCTATATTGGCAAACTAATAGTCATGGATGAAGCCACAACCACACTTAAGAGAATAAGTTATGCTAAATATATGTATTAGTGGAATTAAGTCTCACTAAATTAATCCCAATCATAAGACTAAAGAAGAGTGGAGATATGTATAAGACTTCACATTTGTATCATATTAGTGGAGACCTTAATTCTCCAAGTTAGTTACGGTATGAAACTTGTAGATAGAAGATTTATGAATAGAGAATATAATGAACTTGTAATCAATGATAAAGAGCTTACTAAAGCGATAAACATTTCTACTGCTTCAATAGTAACAAAAGGTGAAAATATAGAACAACGTGGTCCAAATAGTGAGATAGATAAGAGTTATGAGTTAGAATTGGTACACAAGATCCAACTGTTACTCTCTGGTAGTGAATGCTAAGTATGTAAGATACAATTAAGTTAAATCCTATAGAAAATTGTTAAATCCATAACAAGGAGGATGATGGCATATGCCTGCCCCAAGTCCTTAAACTTATGGAACAGATGAAGTCTAGTGAAAAGAGATCCTCTAATACAATGATTAGTGGTTAGGAATTCACTCCAATTGTTAAGAGGAAGTTAGGTAGAGAGGCCAAGGGCTCTTACTCTAAATCATCTAGAAAATGAATTTATTTTACTAGAGTGTCAAAAAGATTAATAGCCCTCCAAAAAAAATTACTTAGAGATCATATTCAGATAATAAGACCTTATATATATGAGGTCTTATTATCTGAATATGATCTCTAAGTAATATATAGTCCCTAAACTTATGGAACAAATGAAGTCTAGTAAAAATAGGTCCTTTACTACAATGATTAGTAGTTAGGAATTCACTCCAATTGCTAGGAGGAAGTTAGGTAGAGAGGCCAAGGCCTCTTGCTCTAAATCATCTAGAAAAGGATTAATATCTTCCAAAAAAAATTACTTGGAGGTCATATTCAGATAATAAGATCTTATATAATAAGATCTTATATATAACAGGGTGTTTGAACTACTTAACTAGTAATAGGATACTTTAACTGTGTTCTAAGCCTAATAGAAGTTGAAGGGAATTTTTATGCTAAAAACCTATCAAATGACCTGGCTAAGTGTGCTTTAACCATTGAGCTAACTTTTCTAAAAATTGAAGGTATTTTATTTATTTAGAGAAATAAAAAATGTTTGGTTCCAAAGGAAATAACTAGACAAGGTCATGGGGAACTCGAGTTGGCTTTCCTATTTCCCTAATTACAAGGCAATCTTTGGTAACCTTTGCTTTTCAAAACACTCACTAATCTACATCAAAAACTTAGAACTATGTATGAAACATAATTCTACTTTTAACTTCATTAAATACTTAGTTTTGATTGAAGGGTTTAAGGAGGCAATAAAGAGGAGATTTAAGGTGAATGTGCATAGCACTCCTTCATTAATTTGTAAGGAAAAGCTTAAAATAATGAAACGTAAACTTAAGCTACTAAATCTGACCATATTAAAAAACATTAATGCCTTAGTGAAAGACTTTTTTGACAAAGTCCAAAGTGTACAATAGTGTTTATATATTTATCCCTTTAATATGATTCTTAAAATTAAGGAGAAAGAAGATCTATTTACTTATACTAAGGCAGTGGAGGTCAAATTCTCTCTACTAAAGCAAAGATTAAGAATATAACGGCTAAGGGATAGAAAGAGTGATAAAGCATTTTTTCACAAATCTATTCAGACTATGAAGAATTACAATAGAATTTATTCCCTACGATCGGAAGATGGTAAAATAGTCTTCTCCTAAGAGGATATTTTAGAGGTTGACTTTGATTACTTCACTAGTTCCTTAGATACCAAGGATGATTCAGCTTCTTCTACATCTCTCCTTAACTCCTTCATTATAGACAAATTACCATAGCATAGTTCATTATCTCTAGTTCTTCCCTTCATTAGAAGTGATGTTGAAACAAAAGCTTTTTAATATTGAACCTAATAAAACCTTAGGTCTTGATAGCATAATGGACTTTTTTCCCCCAAAAAATCATGACACTTGATCAAAGATGGCACTACCAATGTTATCATATGCTTCTTCACCCACGGTGAGTTTAGTAAGACATATACATTTTTATTCCAAAGATTCATAATCCTTCATCATTAGGACATTTACATTCTATTAGCCTTTAGCATACTTTTAAATATCATAAAAATGAAAAAGGGTAGGCATTCATAGTCTAGCATTTGCAGTTGATTTGCTTCTATTCTTGAGAGCAGATGGCCATTCACTATAGGCTCTAACTATTTCTTTAGAGATATTAAGGCGCATACCTGGCCTATAAATAAATAAAAAAGTTGCTTCTTCATTTTAACTTCCACTTCTCATTTATTAAGTTACTTCTCTTTAGTTTCTAGCTCAAAGGAGAAACAATCTCCATTTACCTACTTGGAAATTCTAATATCCCATAAAAGTCCTACATTTACAGTTTTTTTCTTCCTCTAATTACAAAGGTTAAAAAAGGATTGATAATTAGTGTAATAAGTCACTCCCATTTGCGAGTAGGCTTTAACTCATTAATCAAAAGGTAAATTCTCTTCATTACCTTCCTACTTCATTAATCAAGACTATAAAGAAGTGTCTTTAGAGTTTTCTATGGGCAACTTCATCTAATTCTTCATATATAACCAAAGTGGCTTAAAAAGTCATTTGTCTTCTTAAAAGAGAAAAGGGACTTGGATCACTCCCTTAAAGCTTACAAACAAAATTTTATTAAACGTATTTAGAGACTGCTCATAGATAAGGAATCTTTATAGATTAGATGTATGTCTTGTAAAGTTAAAAAAGATTTCCCATGGGCAATGCAAACTATATTCAAACTTAGGAATTAAATTTGGCCTTGGTTCAGAACTAAGTTTCATGATGGTTTTAAAGCACTTTTCTGATCGAATAATTGGAGTCTTATAAACGCATTAATGGATAATATCTACCTCTCTTATTTAAGGATAAAAATCTTAGTTAGAACTAGATTACATAGGTTACTACACAGATTGTTGGGCAAATCAGTTAACAGAGATAAAACTTATTGAGTTGCTAATCAATCAAAAGTCTTTTCCAATAGGTCATATAAGGAAATGTTTAGAACTAAAGCTCCTAAAGTGCCTGATCAATTGAGTTGGTTTTCTTAAGCAATTCCTAGAATGGATTTCATACTATGGTTAGAAACTCATAGTAAATTATCAATAAAGGACTGAATGTAGACTATGGTTGGTAGATAATAAATGCCTCCTTTTCTTTCTAGTTATGGAAACTCTATATCATTTCTTTTTTCAATGCCAATTCTCTTCTCATTTATGAAATAGAGTCCTCTCCTTACTCCATATCCCTTGTCCTGCTTATTTTTAAGGAGATATTCTATATTGGATAATGTAAGGGCTATGGAATAATAGTCGAGGATTTTAACCCTAAGGCTATTCCTAGGGAGCTTGAAATATCTAATTTAGAGGGAATATAATTATCATATGTTTATGGATACTAGAAAACCCAATGATCTCAATTTCAGTGAGAACCTCAAAGGAGTATACGATTATAGCTTCGTTACTACTAGGAACTGATGGACTAAAAAAACTACTTAGGTGAACATTTTCGTAGTTGATAGAGGAGATGACATAAGATTAAAAAATAAGATTCCTTAATGTAATAAGAGAACAAAAAATCTCCAATATTCCTGACTCTTATTTTCCATAAACTCTATTAGCTAACTATCTATATTATATGAGTGATAGTCAATATTCTAATAATCGTAAGTATATGGCGTAACTGTAGCAGTATGGCCAAGTACAAGTAAATCCTACATAGACTATGAATACTAGTACTTACCCTTTCCCTATTATCTAGCTTGGGGATTGATTTTGGATTTTTAATGAAAAGAAACTAAACTAAGGTAATTAAAATAAAACAAGAAATGAAATTAAACAGTGAATTCTGGAAGCACTACGAAATTATTGATATCAAATAATTGCTATCAAGGTTTCGAGTCGCCCTAAACCCTTAACAGATTGACCTTTTATCATAAAATTGTTTTAATGATTTATTAGACTGGGGAGGCTCCTATGGTATGTTAGTAGCTACCTTTGAGTCTACTAACATCTAATCCAAAGATTTCTAATCGAATTACTTAGGTTAAATCTTATAGGATTGCGTCACTATTTTATGAATCCCTTTATTAGGTTTGTCCCTAATCCGGAAGATTTATGCCATCCTATCTCTAAGGTTGCAGTCAACTCTTTCCAATTACCATGGATATATTCAAACCTAGGATTTCTAAATTGCTATGTATGAAATCATATTATGGTCTAATGTTTAAAAACACTAGAACATAAATAAAACAAGTAATTGGATCACAAAATATCAATCAATCAATTGCATTGATAGAAAAATCAACACATGTTAAGGTATCAAAATAGGGTTCATCTAACCTAAATACTAACTGGAAATTTAGTTATACATAATAGAACATGAAATCAAACATACATTGAAAGAAAAATAAATAGAAAACAACAGTTTCATAATTTTAAATCTGCTTAATTGTCTTATGTCGAGTATTCTTATGATGTAAAGGTTTGATCTTATATTTTGATGGATCTTTTGATGATTTCTTCGTATTTTCTGCTTCTTTGGAGAAAAATTTTCCATTTTATCCACACCTATAAATTGCCTCCTAAAGTCTCCTCCCTTCTTTAGCCACCAAAAATGTCTTTTCATATTGAAAACTAGGGCTTTTTGACTTACACGATCTATTACACAACCATATATGTCCAAAAACTCTAAAAAAATCATAAAAGTACATTGACAGATGCATAACTTCGAATTCCTTCATGTTTTTTACCTTTATCTATTCATATTTAGGACATTATGTCTTCATAAAAATTTTAGCTCCTTCTCAGCTTTCCAATGAATCATTTTTCGCTTAAAACTAAGCCCTGTAGCTAAAGTTATAGGCTAAAAACTATGCGAAGCTCAGACCAGACCAAGATATACTTCGTATTTGACTCAGCATTTTTAGCCCCTCAAAACAACACTTTTGGGCCTTGAGTTGTGTATAGAAATTATGGCCCATGATATTGTGTGGAATTTGAGCTTTTGAATCACCTCATCTGGATCTTAAAAGCCTCAGATATGTCCATATAACGCTCCAATGGTCAGGCTGCCAATTTTGTAGAAATAAGTTTTATTTTGAACAAACGGTTACTGGTCCAAATGAATTCTAACAACTTAATTATTCTCTAAAGATGACATTTAGGTTTGGACTCTCCATCTATGTTAAAAATTGTGCATAACTTTTGTGCGCCAAATCTTCACTTTATGTTGTATTTTCGTCCAAATTCTTCTTCTTTAAGTCTATGAAGGCAATTATAATCTATGAAAGCACTTGGAGTGAATTAAGTACCAAATATAGGATAAAAGTGTAAAATATCAAGCAAAATACATCAAATATGGATGTAAAAACATAGTCAAATATCCATTTATCAACGAGTTAAGCCAAATGCAAAAGAGTATAAATCTAACTAGATTCAGGGAAGGAAAACACTTACTATTTTTAGGACAGACTCTTGGGATGATTTAATGCCTCTAGCCTTTCACCTTTAACATGGTGCTCCACCTAGAAGACATAATTAAAGGTTAGTTAAAGTTCTCTAAATAAACAAACAAAGTGAAATTCAAAAAGAACAAAAGAATAGCATGCATGTTTCCTAGCTTCGCTAATATGCAAGAAGAAAACATTGATGAACATTAGCTGGATGTAGGTTTAGAGTGAGCCTTCCGCTTTGGGAATTGAAGGATAACCTCTTATATGTAATTATAACATCATAAAATGTTGGGATACATTTGTTAACTTATTTTATAATCTACTCCTCAATTTCCTAATCATATAATATATAGGTGTGCTTTGTTTTTGTAGCCAAAACATAGACACCATTTATAGGGCTTAGTCCCTTGTCTATTAATATAACCAATTACATTTTCCAAAAAGAAAAAAAGAAGCCCATAACATTAGTAAGTTTTATGTGCTAACAACAACCCTAAAATCAACTTCCTGTCTTTGTTCCTAGAAATAAGTCAGAGTACAAGTCTAAATAGGAAACTTAAAAATCTGGAATGTTGTTAATGTGGACTAGGTTAGAGAGTGAGGAGCAATGTTGTTAGCTGTGGCAGTGGCATGGAGATGTCACTAGATAAGATTGATAAATGAGCTACTATTGTCAAAGATGGGAAGACAATGGTTAGTTATGAGAAGAATACCAATTATAGAATAAGAAAGCATCATTTTTCTCTCACACTCATTAATTCTTTTCCTTTTAAGCGTCTCGCTTTTTTATTATTAATAGCCATCATATTTGGCTTTCATATCTCGTACAAAAAATATGTTTTTTATACTAGACATGATCACGTACATGACGTGAATCAAGTAACTGTGTCCACAAAAATTAATTCAATACTTGACAATTGCAGACATACATGATCATGAAACTCACACAATTTATGAACATGTTCATATCCATCTCTACATTGGTGTGTCTTACCTTGACGCTTATTATTCAATATATACACTATTACAAGGACATACACGATCTCACACATGACCATGTCTACTACTGACTTGACAGGGGCATGTCTGACCCTAACATGAGCATGGTTTTAGAAAAAAAAACTTTATTTCATCAATTCTCTTCCTCAATTTCACCCAATCTTCATTCCTTTTGATTCATAAAGGCAACTAGGATTTTGAGGTACTAATGTGGTTGTATTGTTGGACCTTGAAATTTTCTTAGAAGTTAAAACTATTAAATGGGAAATTATTGGTGATTATTCATGTGTAGCGAAAAGGAGAATTCTTGAATTTGAAATGAAATAGAAAAGATGGTTTAGGTACAATATGGGTTATATGTGATATGTTGGAAGTTAAA
>JANVCL010000872.1:0-11847 GCA_026546855.1 Erythroxylum incrassatum | reverse complement strand
GGAACAGTGAGGTGTTTGGTTATGGTGGACAGAATAGAAAAAACTGTCTTCGTCTCGAAAACAAAATGTGTTTGGTTGCTAGGGACAGAACAAAAAAATAGTGCAAATGACAAATAGTGTAAATCACAAATAATAATAATAATAATAATAATAATAATAATTTGACATAATAATAATAATAAATTGTAATAATAAATACAAATTATATAATAATAATAATAATAATAATAACAATAACAATAATAAATACAAATAATAATAATATAATAATAATTGCTTGTGTAAAAATTGGTTGCTGGGGACAGGGACAACGTGTCTCTGTCCTCCCTTTTTGAGAGAGATAAAAATTCTTGTCCCTGTCCACCGAAGACGGTGGACAAAAATTCAAAAACAACAACCAAACGGATAGTAGAGACAGAATTTATTTGTTCTGCCCACTATCCCCACTAACGGGTCAGTAACTAAGCATAGGGTTAGTGTTGTCATTCGACTATAGCTGAGAAAAGTTTATCTAAGACCTGTTTCTCCAATTTGGAGTAGGTCACGTGCAATCAAACTTGACCGTCAATGCAAAAGTTACCTCACCTTTAGCTATGATTCCGCACTAAGCAAGCACCTGTCGAAAAGGAAACGCAGAGCTGCCAAAACAAAGACCATTTGGAAAGTTTTCCACTGTTAATTTAGAAGGACTGTGACGTTAATTTCGTCCAACACGAGGTACTGAATTATGTAAGTAGAACGTGAACCTTTTTTTTCCATTTGTTTACTTTTCAAGTCTACTCCATTAATCTATCTAAAACCAGAAAGGATATATTATTATTATTATTATTATAACAATGTCGCTGATACAATAATTACATCACTAATAATAATTTCTCTATCAATAACGCATTAGCTACCTTCTGGTTATCTTATTGTGAATCTATCTACAATGTATGATATTAATGCTTTACAACAAAATTGCGAAGGGAAGCTATTGCTAAGGATGAGATTTTTAGCCCGGCTTGATTTTGACCCAGGTTAACCGGGCCACAAGTAGGCGGCTACGGGTTAAAATTGATATACTCGATCAAGGTCAGGTTGGCCCGTGACCTGACTATAACTTCAAAAATAACATTATTTTTTATGTGTATTTTATAAAAATATGTAAGGTGGGCTAGCCATGATCACTCAACCCTCCGTTGACATCCCTAGTTATTGCTTATCACAATTTTCTCTTTTTAAAATGTTTTTTCAAAAAAGAAAAGGGAATGAATTAATAAATAATGAAAGTTACAACTCCAAAGAGAGGTTTAAGGAAGTACCATACAACACAAATTAGATCATATCATAATTACCTAAAAAGTAAAAAAGCTTGTAAATAGTATATAGATTATATGTTCAAAGAGATAAGCAAAGTAGGATTATAAGATAAAGTAAGGTTCTTTAGAATAAGAAGCTCTGTAATCCATCAAATGTACTGAAATTTCAGGTCCTTACCCTTAGTATGAAAACGGGATGTTATATCGATAGCTTCATTGATAAGTTATTCCAGGGTTTTACATTTGGACTCAAACCTTCTCGCATTCCTTTCTTTCTAGATTGTTTGCACACATAGCACTATAACGAGTATGTGGATTTGCTTTTTAGTCTTAGGAAGAGAAGCTTGTGAAGCTAACAGCTAGTGAATAATGTTGGAGATAGGGTTAACTGAACCAGTCTATAAGCATTTTTGTGTCACCTGTTTCCAAATGATCTTAGTAGCTGAGCATATAAAAAATATGTGATCTCTAGTTTCATCATGTGTTGAATATAAAGATCATCTTTGATTGAAATCAAGATAAAAAATTCTATTAGTAGTATTAAGCATGTTCTTGACAATTAGCCAGAGAAGAAAGGAGACCTTGGGGGTAAAAACTTTGTGCCAAATGATTCTACTCCAATCACCTTTAGGATTCCATAGTCTAATCATATTCATAGTAAGTTTATTCGATAGTTTGGAAGTTAAAAGATCTTTCCAATGAAAAGTATCTGAGCTGGATGAATGTGGATGATATAGTGGTTGTAGATGACTGAGGGTAGCAGGAAACCTCCAATAGTTAACACGAATGAAGATGTTGATCTTAGTATGAAGGGGAAAAAGTGAGAGCACCAAAGTGTCTAGGTGGTGGATAAGGAAATCGTGACCTGACCAATAATTATACCAAAAAGAGATTAGTTTCCATTACCAACTTTACAAATAACATCATCTTGGACTAAGTTCCTTAAGTGTAGTAACTGATTCAAGAAGCTAAGGTCTAAAGGGCTTTTCTTCATCTCCAAAATACATTTACCTTTGAGAAAGTAGGATTGAAACCACCTAATTCATAGTAATTTTTTGTCCTCCAGTATCCACCATAACCTTTTAAGAATGAGGGTTTGATTAGACAACTTTCTTGAGTAAATATTTAACCCTCCCGCATCTTTAGGATAACATATATCTGACCACTTAACCTTGGCAACCCCTTTATTTCCATTGGAGTGATTCCATGGAAAATTGTTGAATAATCTTTCTACTGACTTGATTACACCTTTGGATAAGAAAATATGTGAGATCTAGTAAATATATAGTGAATTGAAGATTGATTTAATAAGCTGGACTTTTCCCACATAAGATAAATATTTGTTCACCTATAAATTAATCCTTTCTTAAAATTTTTCAATGAGTTGAATACATTCAATGTAGCTTAATCTCCTGGTAGAAATAGACAATCCCAAGTAGAGCAATGGTGGGGAATTTTTCAACCTACCAGTCAAAGAAGCAATGTGAGTTTCAATGGAGAAAGCAGCCTTAGAGATAAGGAATTGAATTTTGTTGAAATTGACCTTCAATCTAGATAAACTTTTGAATCTATCCATAACCTTCATAAAATTTTGAATTGAATCCATATTGGCTTTACAAAAGAGAACAAGATCATCTGCTAAGGACAAATTGGTTAGTCCAAGTTTCTCACATCTTATATGGAATCTGAATTTGTGATTAGCCTTCACTTCAAGTTTAATGATTGAGTTTAGAATTTCCATACAAAGTATAAACAAGTTGGGGGAGAGAGGGTCTCCTTGTTTGAGTCCTTTAGCTGTAAGATATAATCAGATTGGCTATCATTGATTAAGAAAAAGCTAGCAGTTGATATGCAATCTTTCAGCCAAGTGATGAACTGACTAGGAAATTTATAAGCCTCCAGTACCTTCTAAAGAAAGCTCCTAATAAAACTATCAAATTCTTTGAATAAATTTGCTTTAATAGTACAATTAGGAGAAGCATTTGATCTTGAATAACCCTTGAGGAGTTCTTGACCAATTAGAAGATTGTCCACAATTTCTTTATTGTTTATGAAACCACTTTGATTATCACTGATGAGTGGAGTGATAACCTTCTTCAATCTAATGGCAAGTAGCTTGAAAATGATTTTGTATAGGAAATTGGTGTAAGCAATTGGCTTGAAATCAATGAAATAAGAAGGATTAGTTCCTTTAGGAATCAAGCATAGGAATGTTTTGTTGATTTCCTCGAGAAGCTTGCCATTGGAGAAAAATTCATGAATGGCCTGTTTAACAGATTCCCCTGCGATATTCCAAGATTTTTGGAGAAATAATCCATTTAGTCCATCATGTCTAGGAGCTTTCATACTATCCATCTAGAAAAATAATGTCATCAATCTTCTTGTCTTTTATCAGTTCTTTTAGTAGTATACAGTCCTTTAGAGTGCTCTTCTTCGAAATTAATCCTGTAAGGTCAGGACAAAGCACTTGACAACATCAAATTGAATGTCTTTTGGATTTTGCAGTTGCACTCCCAAATGATTGATAATTGAAGTGATTTGTTTTTGATTTCTTCTAGCTAGGATGGTGTGAAAGAAAAATTTTGGTTCATTTGTCCCCATCCTTGAGTCAGTTGACTCTTGCTCTTTGCTGAAGTATGGAGGAATGATTTTTGACTACTCTCATATAGTTGGATAAAGCCAATTTTTTTAAAAAAATGAGAAGGGGACTTTGTGGAGAAGTTGCACAAAGCTTTTGAATATCGGCTAGCTACTTTTGATTCCATTAAAGCTTGTTCAATACTGGAACCTCTTGAAGAATTGAGAAGTTTAAGTTCTTTTTTAATACCCTTTAGCTTTTGAACACAAGCAAATTGTTTAATACCCCTATAGG
Organism: Erythroxylum incrassatum; assembly: GCA_026546855.1. Lineage (NCBI taxonomy): Eukaryota > Viridiplantae > Streptophyta > Magnoliopsida > Malpighiales > Erythroxylaceae > Erythroxylum > Erythroxylum incrassatum. The sequence goes on along the minus strand of JANVCL010000872.1, from coordinate 7,674 downwards.
TACAATCAAAACCTTTTTTGTAAGCATTCATGAAACCTAATTCATTAACCAAAAAGTTATTGAATCAAAAAGGAAAAAACCTGAAAGATTTTTGGAAGAGCTCTTCATTGATGATAGGAGTGTGGTTTGAGAATAATGGTTCTTTGAAATTTGCAAAGTTGTTAGGGAATTAAAGTAACAAACTATCATTAACAAGGGCTCGATCAAGTATCTTCTTTATGAACAAGGTAGAACTTTGTTTGTTGGACTAGGAGAATTGATGATCAATTTGTTTCATATCAATGATTGCCAGCTTCTCTACACATTCTCGGAGATCATTAGAAAAATTTCTAAGGTTACAATTGTCTTGACCTTTTAATCTATGCAGTGTTGAGTTGAAATCACCATATAACAACAAAGGCATGACAATGCCATTGCTAAAGTTGACTAGATTATTCCATAATTCCTCACTCTAAAAGTCAAAGTTACTAGCTTATATGAAGGAGGAGAATTTGTCGGTTTCTTATACAGAAAGTGCACTTTGAGATGTATAACTTGATCTGTTGTGTTGATGACCTCCACCCAAGTAGCTTCCTCTCTATAATAGACGATAATTCTCCTATAGTGGCGATGATATTGAATAATGAGCATTTTCCAATGAGAAACCAAAAGATTTAGCTTGCAAAAATTTTCAAGCTTTATTTTTATTTCAAGTGGCCCTACAATAAGAAGCTTTTTCCCTTAATGTAAAATCCCATAAAGCAACTTGTTTAATTGGGCAATTTAATCCTCATACATGTCAAACAATTATAGACATATTAATGCTTACTTTTGGAACTTCTTTGGGATTATCTTCTTGCCACTGTAGTGAATTGCTCTGTGCTGTCTTTATAGCTAATTACCATACCATTCAGAATGGTGAAGTTTGGAAGAGGGGTGGTATCACCTACTAGGGTTGCAATACTACTCAGATTTGTTGAATGCAAATTTTGTTCAACTACATGAGTGACTGAATCTTCCACTAGAGATGTCATCTTGTTTGATCCCTACAAGATAATTGTCCCATGCAAATTATCCTGAGAATCAACCATTGTAGGGTCAATCATAGTATCAACTCCTTCATGTATTAGTGCAGTGTGATGGTTATTTGCAGGAGGTGTGTCCAAGACAGTTGTCCCATGCAGATTAACCTGAGGATCGATCTTGGTATTAGCACCTTCGTGTATTAATGCAATATGATCATTGTTCACTTATGGAGAGTTAGGCTTCATGATAGTTGTAGGTTGCATGATGTTTTAATAGGCATTTTAGTATGTATTTAGTGGTTAATTAATTGATTCGTGTATATTAGGGCTTAGAATTGCATTAATTAGTTAGATATTTGTGTTTTGAGTGTTATATGGGTTATAGTATGCTATTGAGCATTAATTTTGTGTATTTGAGGTTCCTTATTATGTTTGTTAGTGTTTGAGATCAGATATTAAAGAACGAAAAAGATTTGGAAGAAAGCTCGGGGGAAGATCCAAATGGGCTATGATTGTCATAGAAGTAAAATGGATAGGCCATGATCATGCGAGGCCCCTATAGTCTATTAGAGGGCTTAATATCTAATTGGATGTATGAATTTTTTGTTAATTGAGAGATTGCAAATTTCATAACTCAATTACGGATTATGATTTAAGGTTTAATGATTATAACTTGAGAGAGAACAATCCACCTTTCGAAAGTCTAGGATCGATACCATATTGAACTCAAAAGGATCATGTTAGCATTTGATAATAGGATAAATCCACCTTCTCATATTCGACTAATCTTCCTTGTGTGATTTTTGATTGTTCATTAATGGGGGCTTAGTTTTGATTTCTTTGCATTAATTTAACAATTTAATTTCCATTCAATCCATATTCTCAAATTTACTTTTCTATTTACTTTTTATTTTCTTTTTAATAATCCTTTTAGGTCTTATATAACTTAGAATTAGATTAGTTCACCATTTCCTTGAGGGATCGACACCTCACGACCTGTGCACTTGCGATATATTGGCGGTTTTATAAAATAAAAACTTGCTTAATAAGTTTTTAGTGCCGTTGTTAGAGAGTTAGTAAGATTAGTTAATTCTTTTAGTTTAAGGAATTATTACCCTTTCTTGAGATTGTGGCACCCAACAAACAAAATACAAAAAAGGAAAAGAAGGAAGTTTAGCTGCAAAGTTGAAGACATATCAATTTAGACATTAGAAGGCAACTATTGGGAATCTAAAAAGTTAAATGCCAAAAAAGATAGAAAGTATGATGATGGAGGAAATAAATTAAGGAGAGCAAAGCACCCTAGCATATTTCAATGAAGCACAATTTGGTCAAGAAATTCATCAACCTTATTTGAACACGTACTATCTGGGTTGGTAGAACCACCAAGATTTATGTTAGTCAAACAATGTAAGGACTCGCATAAGACATCAAAACCTATTAGGATTTTAGTAAGATGAGTCCAGTTCATAGGATTCGAAATTGGACAAGATTATGGATAAGCTCATGAACATGGAAAAGGCCCAGAAGAGACTGGAAAAGAAATTTGAGCAAGTAATGGAAGACCATGCCTCTTCTATTCACAACCTAGAGCTTCAAATGAAATAGCTTTCCTGTGAATTTTGTAAGAGAAGTGTGGAAAACTTTTTGGGCAACGTGGAAGTACATCCAAGAGACCAGTGTAAGGTTATCACACTTAAGAGTAAGAAAGGACTAGAAGCACCAGCTGAAAAACAAGCTATATCCTATCTTATAAAAGACCAATAGAAGAAAAAGGAGGGTGACTCATTCAGGAAAATTAATATGGTCGAATCTTTAAAGAAGCAAGAAGAAGAAAAATAGATGACAATGGACATAGAGCTTGAAGCAAATATGACGATATCTGTTCATGACGTGAAAGAAGAAGACACAGGGGTGACTGAAGACGAACAGGAACATATTACCCTCTTACAGGACAAATTGATTGATTCATTAGAAGATTTAGTGAGTTTCGTTATTCCTTATTTTATTGACAGCTTGTTAGTAAAAAGAACATCGTTGAAATTAATTGGTTATCTTAATTTTATCAATATTGTCCTTCTAATTATCTTCCAACATGTAGCTTATTTACAAGCGACAAAGCTGAAATTGGGCAACACAGTTGGAACCAAGCTACTCATAATTAATCTCGGTTGAGGTTTCGAAAGATGCAAGGTTAAGTTAATGACCATAACTTAGCACATTTAGTACTTATATTTAAATTATTGTGCAATTAGAATTGCTTTAAATTCTATAAATAAGTCTTAATGATTTGGAATGGGTTAGATTACTAATTCTCTTACTTTCTATGAATCAATTATAAGATAGGAAAGTAATCTCGATGTCAAGCAGATTTGGTTTCAACATTATCACCATCGTCACGTTAATCGCCATGACGGGTCTTTATGCTCTAACCTTTATCTTTTTATTTATGTCTTTATTTTTTTCTTATGTTTTCATACTAGTTTATTTTGATTCCTATTTTGTATCTTATTTATCATTCTTACATTGAAGACAATATGTTATCCAAGTGTGGGAGGGTTGCGTTGCGTGCATTATATGTTTTATTTTGAGTGTGAATTTTGCATATTATATGTTAGTTTTGTTAGGTTGGCATTATGTGACTCGTGTGAATGTGTCAATGGCGAGGACTTAATGGAATTGGTTTAACTTTGGGCATAGTCTTTTAGGTTGCTAAGATTTATTAGCTTATAAAATTAGTATTTTAGGTTGCTTCGGTTAAATATGCACGTTAATTAGGATATGATGTTAATTCTCACTATAAGAATTGACCACATTCATTTATAATTTTAGACCAATCAAATAAGTAGCATTGTTAGTATCTTTTCGTGAGAACAATTAACAAACTATCCGTCTTTCTCTTGTTTAGTCATGCAGTAGCCTAGCAATTACCAAATCTCAAAAATAGACTTGTTAGTTAAAGAAGCAAGATGAGTAACACTTCAACGAATATAATCTTTTTTTAATCATTTATGGAGAATAATTTAACTTGGTTAGATAGAGTATTTTTGTTCAGGTGAGTTGTTTCCTATTCAAAACTGTTGGTGAAAAGGAAAAGGAAAAGTGTTAGGACATTGTATTCAAAGCCTAATTCATGAGGTCCAACTTGAAATTTATAATAACAGGAAATGCCGCTTGCCAGTTACCTAACAAAAAGAAAAACGAGAAAATCTTGGACAGGGACAGATTTTGTTGAGAAAGAAAGAAATAAAAATAAGTAGACGACAGTGATTGTACGTACTATGAGGACTAGACAAGTCTTTGCTTTCATGTCGTGCACTGGGTTAACGAAGTAAAACGTCGGCGTTTGATACGTTCTAGAGGAAGAGATTTACTGTCTTGTTTGAAGCCTCCTCGGCCTTTTGTTGCGAGAAAGAAACTACAGTAAACAATTGGAGGCAAATCTGTGATTTTGAGGACTTTGGAGGGTAGAAGCATTGGGGGTCATAGAGATCTGCTTTTGGGTCAAAAGTCAAAAAAATTATGAGTGAAGCGAGAAAAGGACAAGAAAGGGATGGAGAATTGGAGATAAGACGCCCGGACAAGCTGAATCTATTTGGTGCCGAAGACCACTCCACTTGACGAAACTGTTTCAATAGAGAAAAGTAAAAAAAGCGTTTGGCTGTCCAATGTTGACCATTCCATTCTGATGACAAGGCATTGCTGAGTCAACCTTCCAGAAGGCTGTTGTGTCACGTGTACTTTTCAATTAACTGAATATTCATTTCTCAAAATTAATCTAAGGCAATATAATTAAGGAGTAATTATTTATTGAAATATCCCTACTTTAAGAGTCCAATCGAATAAGAGGATTGTAATTGAGTTCCGCATCTTGAAGAACTTTTAGTGTTGTTATTCGACTATGGCTGAGAAAAGTTTATCTAAGACCCGTTTCTCCAATTTGGAGTAGGTAAAGTGCAAACTTGATCGTTAATGCAAAAGTTACCTCGCCTTTGGCTACGATTCCGCACTAAGCAAGCACTTGCCGAAAAGGAAACACAGAGCTGCTAAAACAAAGACTAATTGGAAAGTTTTCCATTGTTAATCTAGAAGGATTGTGACGTTAATTTCGTCCAACACGAGGCACTGAATTATGTAACTAGAAACTGGACCTTCCACACCCCCCCTCCATTTGTTTACTCTTCAAGTCTCTTCCATTAATCTATTAAAACCAGAAAGGATTTTTATTTTTATATTTATTTATTTATTATTATTTATTTTATGATAACAACGATGTTGATACAATAATTACATCACTAATAATAATTTCTCTATCAATAACGCGTTAGCTACCCTCACTGTAAGATATTAATGCTTTACAACATATTGCGAAGGGAAGTTATTGCTAGGGATGAGAATTTTAGCCCGGCCCGATTTTAGCCCATGTTAACCGGGCCACGGACGGGCTAGGAGTCAAAATTGATCTACTGGATCAGGGTCAAGTCGGCCCATAACCCGACTATAACTTCAAAAATAGTGTTATTTTTTACGTGTTTTTTTAATAAAAAATAAATAACATGGGCCGATCTATGGCCACCTAACCCCCTATTGTTGCCTAGCACAATTTTCTCTTTTAAAAATGTTTTCTCAAAAAAGAAAAGGGAATAAATTAATAAATAATGAAAGTTACAACTCTAAAGAGAGGTTTAGGGAAGTACCATGCAACCCAAATTAGATCATATCGGAATTACCGAAATAGTTAAAAGCTTGTAAGTAGTATACAGATTATATGTTCAAAGAGATAAGCAAATTAAGACTGTAAGCTAAAGTAAGGTTCTTTAGAATAAGTTCTCTAATCACATCAATAGCTTCATTGATAAGTGATTCAAGGGTTTTGCATCTAGACTCAAATCTTCTCACATTTCTTTCTTTCCGCATTGTTACATAGCCCTATAACAAGTATATGGATCTGCTTTTCAGTTTTAGGAAGAGAAGCTTGTGAAGCTAGCTGGTGAATAATGTTGGAGATAGAGTTAACTGAACCAGTCCATAAGAATTTTTGTGTCACCTGTTCCCAAATGATCTTAGTAGCTGGGCATATAAAGAATAGGTGATTTCTAGTTTCATCATATGTTGAACATAGAGATCGTCTTTGGTTGATATCAAGATAAAAACAGTCTATTAGTACTACGTTCTTGACAATTAGCTAGAAAAGAAAGGAGACTTTGGAGAGAAGAACGTTGTGCCAAATGATTCTACTCCAATCAACTTTACAATTCTGAAAGATCTTTCCAATAAAAAGTATATGAGCTAGATTAATTTTGATGATATAGTGTTGTAGATGATTGAGGGTAGCAGGAAACCTCCAAGAGTTATCATGAATGAAGATGTTGATCTTAGTATGAAGGGGAAATAGTGAGAGCATCAATGTGTCCACGAGGTGGATAAGAGAGTTGTGACCTAGCCAATAATTATACCATAAAGAGATTAGTTTCCCATTACCAACTTTACAAATAACATCATCTTGGACTAAATTCCTCAAGTGTAGTAATTGATTCTAGAAGCAGAAGTTTGAAGGGCCCTTCTTCATCTCCCAAATACATCTACCTTTGAGAAAGTAGGAATGAAACCACCTAATTCATAGTGATTTTTTGTCCTCCAGTATCCTCCATAACCTTTTAAGGATAAGGGCTTGATTAGACAACTTTCTTGAGCAAATATTTAACCCTCCCTCATCTTTAGGATAACATATATCTAACCACTTAACTTTGGAAGCCCCTTTATTTCCATTGGACTGATTCCATAGAAAATTGTTGAATAATCTTTCTACTGACTTGATTACACCTTTGGATAAGAAAATATGCGAGATCTAGTAAATATATAATGGATAGAGGACTGATTTAATAAGCTGGATTTTTCCCGCATAAGATAAACATTTGTTCACTTATAAATTAATCCTTTCCTAAATTTTTCAATGTGTGGAATACATTCAATGTAGCTTAATATCCTGGTAGAAACAGGCATTCCCAAGTAGAGCAATGGTGGGGACATTTTCATCCTACAACCAAAGAAGCAATGTGAGGTTTAATGGAGAGAGCATCCTTAGAGATAAGGAATTGAATTTTGTTGAAATTGACCTTTAATCCAGATAAACTTTTGAATCTATCCATAACCATCATAAAAGTTTGAATTGAATCCTTATTGGCCCTACAAAAGAAAACAAGATCATCTGCAAAGGAAAAATTGTTTAGTCCAAGTATGTCACATTGATGCGTGCGGAGGTGGTGTTTGATTGTGGTGGACAATGGTTGATGGTTGGAATTGGTTTTCGTGAGATTTGAAGATGTTTGGACAAATTTACGATTTCTCAGGTAAAACTAAGACAGGTTATTTGAAGGCATTTTTTGGGTTAATTGATTGGGAATTTTATTTCCAAGAAAGAAGAAAAGTTGTAAAATTTTTTGTGAAATACAATTTAGACACAAGAATTGGATTAATCGGATAAAGGATGATTGTGTTATGGTGGATTTTGTGGTGACATGTTAATCTGGACGATAGAATGAAGGTAGATGATGAAAACGAGAATTTTGAGGAGGCTGTGGTTTGAATGGGGTGAAGATGTCTTTTGGAGATTTGTAATTTAAGATGTGAGGAACAAACTTGAAGAAGGAAATTTTTTGATTTGATGAAC
>JANVCL010000758.1:0-11853 GCA_026546855.1 Erythroxylum incrassatum | reverse complement strand
AACCAAATAAACAAATTATCAAACTAAAACCTCAAAATAATTTAAACATGCTTAAAAAGGAATCGGGGCCCAACAACTGCGAAGTCGTTAATAGCTGACCTGAAAAAAATAAAGTTGAGGGGAGTCACACCTTGTTGAGTAAGCTCACACCATCCTACGATACCTAATGCTATGCGCACAATCATACATGAATATTAAAATACATACACATCATGATATACATCCAGTCACATCAATAACACAAATAAATTATGGGGGAAAATATCTGTAACACCCTAATTTCCAAGGGTAAGCCCTTACAACTTTAAACCTTTAATGGCTGTGGGGAGCCAAGCATTACCAACAAACCAACCCTCGCTCAAAGTGTTCAAAGTCATAAGCATCATAAATGAGAGTCCGATCGGGAGCCAAGCATCAACTAGGATCAACCTATAACATATCTCAATATCATAAACCAAACAACTCTTATAGTCATAGCCAGTGTGCATCTGGTCCTGATGCATACCCATCAGGTGGCACGTCCTACAGATCTTTTCTTCCCTACAATTAAATATAGCAATACATATCAGATTATTAAGCATGCAATTTATCTAACCCAACGTATCCACTCAATTAATTCGATATAAAGGCTTATACTAAAGTGGGCACGCATTACTGTATATACAAGTTCGCTATATATAAATATATAAATATCGATCGATTATATATATATATATCATAAAACGTCCATCATCCCATAAGGGAGGCGTGCCCACACCGGTCAGTCACTAAAATCACAATTTGACTTCTTCAGAACAATTGTAGCTCTATGTCTCAAGTTTACTTTGAAATAAGAACCATCTCATTTGGAGCTCTATAGATCAAGATATGACTAAAAACCCAAAGTATGTTCATAACCGAGTTATGCTCCTCCAACCGATTCCCTCACTTATTTCCATCAATCTTTTTAAAATATACACCAAAGGTTACCAATTTTTATAGAGTGATAGAAAAATGTGTTAGGAATCTATTGAATCAGGAATCACTTTATTTGGAGGTCGGATGATGAAGTTATGTCCAAAAGAATTAAACATGATTTTGTCCTCAATCATACTGAACCTGGTTCGGGACAATTGACATAACTTTCACTAGAGATGTCGGATTGAGATTATTTTAGGATTATTTAAAAGAGAACTTCAATATCTACAACTTTATTAAAATCCCTGAAGAGAGATTCTATCAGTTAGAGGTCAAAAATGCGAATTTTCGAAAGTGTACAGTGTATGTCCGTTATACGGACATGCACGTTCGCCTAACGGACATACATGGGACTGGGAGCCATTCCAGACCCGAGAAGGTCCATTTAAAGTTTGTTAAATGGACATGGGTGATGTTGGGGTCCTCACAGACCCGAGAAGGTCCATTTAGCATACCTAAAGTCTGTCTAATGGACATAAAGGATACCCAAGCCCCTCCAAAGCCTCTCCAATGCTTCTTACATCCATTCTAACCTCACTTTCACTCATAATCTTCTCAAATTTACCTCTCTAGTGCAATATCACTTCATATCAATTCAACCACCAAATTTGGTTCATTAAATTCTCTAATCTCTACTCATTTGATTCATCAAAATCACTAATTCTCATTATTTACTATTTTGTATATACATCCCATGCAGCATCACCATTTATAATGATCATATCTCTCAACTCTAGTATCCAAAATTTCATACTTTATACCATTGGAAAGCTAAGAGGATAAGATACAAATTCCAAGAAGACAACTTTGTCCAATTCAGCCTAAATTCACCCAGTTTTTCCCCTGAAGTCGGTACTTAATTTTACTCCTATGGAAGACTTGAAATATGAAATGTACAACTACAAGATAAATAAGCACATACACATTGGAAACTTCTTCAATTCTCAATTCATTTCTAAATCAAAATGAAGTTCATACATAGCTTTAATTACATATCAACATTGCATTGAAGACTTAACACAAGATACAAAATACATTGGATGCTTAATGTTTGATATGCTTATAAAGCTATCCAAAAGTCTAGTCACTAACTTAGTTACAAAAGTCTCTAACTATCTTCGAGTTTGTCGCAATGCCTCGCAAGGATTGCTAACCTTCTTGTTCTGCACCTGAGGAGTGGAAAAATATTGGGTTGAGCTACAACGCTCAGTGGCTAATATATTTGTAGCTATCGACAATTTACCACAAATTCAAACATATGTATATATATATATATATAGCAATTCAATCATTCACCAATTAGCTCAAAAACTCATAATTAAGCAAGTTAATACATAACACATAACATAGACTTTATCCATTAAGCAAATCACTTAAATGCATCATACTTGACAATTCAAAGATGTAGTGTATAAACAAATGGCTCGAGAGTTTCGTGGAACAAAACGGAGAAATCGAAGTTTACACCGTGAATAAAACGAGTCCAAATTCTTAGGATCTCATGACCTTAAGCGGGCAGACAGGAGAAGGCTATAGGTCAACGTGCACGTGAAACCCTCTCTTGCCCAATCACAAGCAATCATATGCTCATACTTTCATGCCTTTTCTTCTTTTCATTTAATTCGAAATGTTATAACCTCTTTCAAGGTATAACATAATCACAATTGCATCATGCATTTCCAATCAAGTCACAATAATTCAATTTCAAGCAATCAACATACATACACATAGGCAAGAATTTGCCCAATCACATAATAACCATAAATAAATTACCCATATAATTTGCTCGAAATCCAAAATCAAGGTTGTCTTTCCTCTTGCTTTGGGTAGGATTCTCTTGATTTCCTAAAACAACTAATTTTCTCATTCAAAACAATATTCCTATAGAAATTCATAAAGCTTCAAAATCACACAAAAATGAATAAATACGAAAGTTGGGTTTAACCTTAACTTACCCATGGTTTATCTAGGTTAGAAAGACAAAAACATAGTTTAGAAACCCTAAAATCAAATGGGTTCTCTTAAATCATTTTCTTCCTACAAAAACCCTTCATTCTCTACACAAAACCCATTTCTCTCTCTAACTCTTTCTCTAACAAAGCAAGAAGAAAAAGATGAACTTACCTTGGCAAGAAGATTTCCTCTTGTTTTTCCTTCTTTCTCTCTCACGATTTTCTCCTTCTTCCCTAGCTTCCACGATTCTTCTTCTTCTCCTTTCTTCTTTCACGTTTTTCTCTCTTTTCTTCCCTTTCTCATGACTCTCTTCTTTCTTACTTACTTCAAGACCATTTAGTTATCGTTTTCCTATTTTACCCTTCATTTACCTTGTCCTTCCCATTTTACCCCTTATGTCTATTAAAACTAACATCTTATACTTCTAACTCCTTAACTAATGATCATGGAAAAATTGAAGGAATTTGATAATACTTTCTTCTAGAAAAATGTTCCTCATTTTCTTAATTTTCTAATGACACTAAAATAATTCAATTTGGTTTGGTAATCTGAAAGTTATACCCCAAACATTTCCAAACTGTTCTTATATTGAAACAATATTCTATGCTCAACTTCCCTCTAAATTGAAATTATTAGAGGCTGAATTAGAAATTGATTTCATTAGAAAATTTTTAGCCCTATGTCTCTAGTTTAATCCAAATCAAGAATCATCTAGTTTGGATAACTAGAGAAAAAGTTATGGCTAAAACACTGAAGCATACTTAGTGAACTTGTTTCAACTACATCTTCCAGCTTTTAACTTCCAACATTTCACATATAACCCATTTTGTACCTAAACCATTTCCTACTTCATTTCTAATTCAAGAATTCTCTTTTTTCTTTACTCATAACTAATTGCCAAAAATTTCTCATTTAATAGTTCTAACTTCCAAGAAGAGTTCGGGGTCCAACAACAAGGGATCAACTGAGATCAATTAAAACGGGGCATACCTAATCTAGAATTTTTATCATACTCTGTATGATAGTAGAAGAATTTAAGATATAGTAAAAAAAAGAATCTTTTTTCTTACTGTCTTCTTTTTTGTGATAAGAAGGCACTCTTAGTTTAGTTTAGTAGAACGTGGGTCTCCAAAACCCAATGTCGTAGGTTCAAATCCTACAGAGCGTGATTATGTTCATATTTTGTTAAGGTCGGCTAGTGAGACGATGGGGGATAATAAAAATAAAAGAAGAATAAGTTCATTTACTCAGTTCTATCTTCCTGGTATTTTAATATATATACCCACTTAGGTATGCTTAGTATAATTATATACGAATTAGAATGGTTTGAAGATATATTAGATATATTTTGAACAATATAATATAAAAATATTAATAGAATAATAAAAATAAAAAGTGTACAACTATTCAATCTAGTTGCCCATTCTATGGCAATTCTCAATGACTTACCCTCTATTTTATGCTTTTAGTGGGCTTAGTATTTTTGGCAATTGAAATGGCTTCTCTATCTCTTCATGTAAAAAAAAACAAGATTTTTTATATTCAATTGGAAAATTTTAATATTTCATATATATCTCTTTCAAGACTTAGGCTTGGGGCTATATATATATATATATATTATGTATTAAAGTATGTAATACAATAAACATATTACAATCAACATTATTTATTACAATAAATCAAATTACAATAAGGAAATAAAGAAGGAGGATTCGAAATGTGAGATTTAAAAACATATCTATTCATGGCGCCAGTAATAAGTACTCTATGGTTTAGGCCTTTAGCGGGTCTATTGATACAGATCACCCATTTTGCATCATATCTAAGGGACTCCTTAGTTCGGGCCGAAGACGCAATGTCGCTTGATCATTATCAAATCGACTGCAATCTTTTTTTGTTCGTGAGGATCCCACCAGAGCGCCTTCTACGTCTAATAGGCCATGAACTAGATCATAATCATTCTCAACAAGTCCATAATAAGTGATCCCATTTTTTTCATCGGGTCCGGATAGAGACCAAAGTTCTTGAGCAACCGATCCAGTAGAACAACTAAAAAGATAAAAGAAGTATTGTTAATTTCTTCAGGCTCGTTCCAAGTTCGAAGTACTATTTGTACAAATAAGAATCCCCTTCGTTACATGATTTCTTCTTCATATAGATAGATATAGGATCTATGGGGTAATTACTTAGAAATACATTTTGTGCAACAACAATTCCTTTTTGATATAAAAGGATCCCATGATCCTGAATTGATCTTACCTGGGATCGCAAATTTCTTAATTGTATTATTCAACAATCTTTTCTGAAGATACAAACAAAGAAATATCTATAAACTCCTCCTTGCGGTTATAATGCCAAAATATCAAGTTGGCTCATTCATCTCTTGATGTTGGTTGTTACAGGCTTCTTGGATCTTCAATTTACCCATTTTTCTTTTCCTTGATTTGGCATTATTTTTATTTGTATGGAATACAATGGAATAAAGCCATACTGTTCTTTTCTTTATTATCTTTACTATTGATTGATAGGAATTTTCTTGTTAAGATCCTATAAAATGACTAAAACCTTAGATTCATACTAGAAACACATTGATTCAATAAAACCTTCTAAATAAGTCCAAGGATTCTGTTAGTAAGAATCATTGTATCATCACCTATTCAATGAATAAATATAATAAATAAAAAGCAAAAGAAAGGTTTGTCTGTTGATCAAAATAAGCATAGAAAAAAAGTTTGAAATAATATTTTATAAAGAGTCAATAAGGAATTCCATTAATAAAGTTTGAAAGAATATTTTATAAAGAGTCAATAAGGAATTCCATTAATAACTGGTCGTTTTGATCTTTTGGAACAATTTGATGAATTTAGTAATCTTTTTGGGGCCAAATAACTATTTATATTACTATCCCTAACTAAAAAAGTGTCATCAGCATTGAAATTCCCAATATCTCGGACGTCGACTAAATGATCAACATTATGGTAACTCGAATTGTCACTATTGCTCAAACTATGAGGGTTTTTATTTGTATCATTTATAATCGAGTCTTCACTTACACTCATATTTTCAATAGGACCAATGCTATCTATTGATTTACCTAACCTACACCTATATTCTAATTCCACCTTCGATAATATCAAACGGAACTGCCATTTTTCAAAAGGAAAAAAGATCTTTGAGAGCTGTTAACTAGGTCTGAAAAAGAGTACTTATTTTCTCCCAATAACAAAAAAGTTTATCATGTTTGAATCTAACTGGGGTTCGTGGTGGCTCTGGAACAATTAGGAGTTTTTCGAGAAGAAATATGGGGTTCTGCTTCTGGGGGAAACATGGTTCGATTATGGTTTACAATTATAGCTTCCTTATCTGTTTATTGGGGATTGCTCCCCAGAAAAAATGAAAATATAAAATAAATAAAAAAGAGCAAGATTAAAAAAAAGGTGGCAATTTACATCAAGATATTTCCGATACCCCTATATCAAATTATAAAAATAAAATAAAGGTAAAAAGTAAGAGATCAATGTTGTACCAAACTACTTGTCTTCTTGTAGTTGGATCTCCAATTTTTTGGAATGCTCCAATTTCTACTTAAGCATCTAAATCTAAATCAATACCAACAAAAACATCTCTGAATAAGGTTCGAGCTCCATGCCAAATGTGTCCGAAGAAGAAGAGCAGAGTAAACAAAGCAAGTCCAAAAGTAAACTAACCCCTTAGGCTACAACGAAAATCACCATCGAATTTCAAAGTAGCACGATCTAATTCAAAAATTTCACCCAATTGAGCACATCTAGCATATTTTTTCACAATAGCAGGATCACTATAACTGACTCCATTTAGTTCACCACCATAAAATTCAACTGTTGCACCTACTTGTTCGATACTATACTTCGATTTTGCTCTTATAAACTAAACATCAGCTCTGACAATTCCATCTCGTATACCAAAACAACCGGAAATGTTTAGAAAAAAGTAGGCATACGACACACAAAAAGTTCACGCCCTTCTTTATCTCTAAAAATAGGATGCCCAAACCACCCAACAACTATTCTATCCCTGTTGTCCATTGTGCCTGATCTGAACAATCCACCTTTTGCCAGATTATTACTGTTGTAATCATAAAAATATAAAATTTCAGGAATTTTAGACCAAGCTTCTGATAAACTTTGATTTTCGGCTAGCCCAGCGCTAACTCTTCGATATATTTCTTACTAGAAGTATCATTGATGCCATTGATAACGAGTGAGAAGAGATATATTTTACATCCTAAAGGGGTTATAATTAGAGATACCATTATTTTTGGTACAGAGGTTCCTATAAAAATGGAAAATGCCCTACTTTTAAGTGCAGTTTGAACTATTGATTTACGTAATTAGAAGTAACCAATTAGGTTTACGATAAAACCTAGAAATTGATCACTGATCCAATTTAAGTACCACTACAGGATAGACCTCATTAGAAAACTAAATAGTAACAATAACAAGTGATTGAGTTCAATAGTTCCTCATATAAAATTATTGATTGGCTCTTATCTTATTTTTATTGGAATTCTTATCTAAATTCTCATTAGTATCTAACTTCTTATTAGTAGTTTTTATTATTAGTAGGGAAAATTAGATACCTCTTTTATCTCATATATAACGAGTTAATACCTAATATTACATATACATGTAATATACATGTTTTTCTTCCGTAATGTAAACCCACTATTCATATATTAGATTCAACGTAATTCTCAAATTCAAATCATTTTTTTGAAACATCCATAAAGGAAAGTTAGCTTCTATCCATTATATAGAATTAATATTTAGATATTCAATTTAAATTGAAAACATTTATGGAACAAAAGAATAAAAAATCAAGAGCCTCGACCAATAAAGATTGAGAAGATTGACTCAAGAAAAAATTTCATCGAATTTGATTAATGGGGCTCTGTTGTCAAAATTGAGACCTAAGCAACCAAGCATGAAAGATAGGATCTTTCAAAAAATAGATTCCTATTCGAAGAGTACATTACTGCATGGATAAGCTCACACTAACCCGTCAATTTGGGATCTAATTCGGGATTTTCCTTAGGAGGTGTTGAGAAGGAGTTGGAATTTTAGAATAATAGATAAAAATAAAAAATATTACAAAGAAAAATACAAGGATAAATAATATAAAACATATAGAATATATAGAATTTAAAATAAAAAAGAAAAAAGGATATTAAAATCTAATATTAAAATCCATAGAATAGATATATATATATATATAGATATTTTTTGATAATTATATATATAGATATTATATAATATTAATAATTAATAATATAATACGAATAATAGGAAAATCCAATATATAAATATATATGGAATAAACTAATATATGTAAAAAAATGGATATATATAAATGTATAAGTAAAAGCAAAGTTTCTTAAACAAGTCATAAATTGCGAACGTAATGCTTAGTTTAGTGTTTGTTTTATTAGGTTCAAATTTGGACTAAACTTTTTTGATTCATTTCATATCCTGATTTAAACGGAAAAAATTCACAAGTTCGATTAATCCTTTGAATTTAAATATGAAAAAGTTTTTATAGAATTCGTTGCTTTGCAAGATCTGTCAACTGCTCTTTTTTTTTTGAAAGACTAAAACATATATCTTTGTTTTCTTGTATTATATTACTATACGGTCAGACTATTATTCTTTTTTTGTTTAAATGATTTTCTTTTTTCAGTAAATGCTGGGATTCATATTGAAAATAATCAGAAATCCAGCAATTATAGTCGTACAAATAAGGGTTAACTTTTCACTATTTCACTTAACTTTCGACTATTTCAGATTAAGTAGAATCAACATAAATCAAATAGATGTAAAATAAATAGAATAAGTATTCAATTCCATGAATCCTCTTAACTAACTTAAATAAGAGATCCAATGCTTTAAGTAGAAATCAATTGGATTCTACCATACATATTGATTGAGTCGAACAGGTCATAGTTAAACTTAATAAAGTATTCCCTTTTCTTTTTGTTTCAACTCATTTAGATCTAATCCACTTTTTTCTGACTCGGACAGGTGGGATAGCTCCGGTCTTGAAACCCTATATAGTTCGCAAGGAACTATTGAGGGTTCGAAAGATAATTTCTATTTTACTATTTTTTATTTCTGAAAATAAAGCATGGCTGTAAAAGTGGATATCATCACTGTACTAGAGAAAGAAATTAGGTGTGAGTCCATACGTCTATATATTTGTATATATATAATGTATATATAAATAGATACAGGATCTAGCATGACCTTTTGTGAAGTAAAAAACCACTGTCAATCCCATGTTTGAATAAGGCGGAAAAGGGTAGTAATAGTTTTGTGAATTCACAAAATTTTTTGTTTTTCCATTTATTTCTTTATGTCAAAGCATTCTTTGAATTCGAACTGTTTGTTCTTTTTCTTGATTAAATCTATTTATTTCATATTCAATTCATAATTCCAAACAAAAAGGAATGACTCTTATCTTATTCTTATTCGAATTCCTACTAAATTCTCATTAGTAGTTTTTCATTATTAGTAGGGCAGATTAGATATCTCTTTTATCTCATATTTAACGAGTTAATACCTAATATTACATATACATGTTTTTCTTCCATAATGTAGACCCACTATTCGTATATTAGATTCAATGGAATTCTCAAATTGAAATCATTTTTTCGAAACATCCAAAAAGGAAAGTTGGATTCTATCCATTATATAGAATTAGTATTTAGACCCAGTCAGTAAACACTACATTAGTAGTGGAAGGACTCTTATATCAAAATTGACCAATCCCCTCTTTCATTACTATCTATTTTCCTTGAATGCTAGACACAAGAATTTACAACAATTTAGAGAATAGAACTTGCAGATGTTTTAAATCAAGGAAGTATCAATGGTTCTTTTCCTCTACGTGTTTCTGTTTTCTGTTGGCGACAAATTCGATAAGTTCTATCAACAAAATGGCAATAAAGTATTTCGCATCTTTTGTTTGTTTTGTTGATCAAGCGACAACTGAATTTGAACTTGGGAAAAAGGATTTGCAGTGCCCGACCTTACCACTAGGCCATGCCACCAAGGCGTTACAAAATTGACGAAAATACCCCCTTTTTTAGGGGTCACTAAACTGTTTGTTTTACTTAGAGCTTGAATCCTACTTTTCTTAAGCGCTTTCCCAAAAAAATATTTCCATTTTTGAACTGGATTTCTCTCTTCGATTCATTTTTTATAGTATCTTAGAAGATATACTATACTAATCTTTTTTTCATTTCTCATAAAAGAAAATACAAATAAATAGGATAATTTTCATTTCTTCAACGAGTAGTGATTGATAGAAACATATATGGATTAGTACAGTTGTTGGAATCCCATATTGGGGGGTCCAAACTATACTGGACTGATACTAAGTTTGTCTTTCAATAGGGCAATTCGATTGGATCATTAAAAAAGAAGTTTACAATTTATGCAAATGTAAAGGTATTCAGATGAGATTTCATTAACTGATTGTACAGGGAAGGCAATAGTTTTGTTGTTATAGAAAAGAATGGAAAAAATGATAAATAAATAATAAATAAAAATAAGGTAATGAAAAGAAACTCTCAATTGGATTAGGAATACATTTTTTTATTAGGTATGGATAAATGATCTTTCTATGTTATACTGTTCCATTTTTGACGATGAATCGATTTGATAATTAAGATATTGTATTCATGATATTGATCCAATTCGAAATCATCACCATGGAATTCATCCCATTGTATTTCTAGACGTTGTCATCTCTATAGGATTCAATCCCAAGTTATTGCGAAGTAAAGAAAAACTAAAGGATAAGATTATGGAAGTAAATATTCTTGCATTTATTGGAACTATATTGTTCATTTTAGTTCTTACTGCCTTTTTACTTATAATTTACGTAAAAACTGTTACTCAAGTTAGTCAAAGTGATTAATTTGAATGAAACTTGACTTTTTACTTCTTAATCAATGATTGCAGAAAAGATTGCAAAGAATTCCAATTTCACGTCATAGATAAACGTAGATAAATAAGGGCGGACTAGAATCAACACTATTCTATAAGATCTTATAGTGTGGTAGAAAGAAATATATTGCTTTTTACCATACTATCGGATCTTATTTTGTTATTCTAATATGTAAATCCTAATATATAAAGTTAAACTGTATAAAGATCTGTATAAAGATATAGGCTTAATATCGATCAATCTATAATATACTCTTCACATTCATTCATCTATTTAAATATCATTTCTCTATATGTAATGCAAATAAAGTGTTATTCTTATTCTATTTATTTTACATCTATTTGATTTATGCTGAATCTATTTAATCTGAAATAGTAGAAAGTTAAGTAAAATAGAATGAAAGGCAAAAATGGGTTCAGGAAGGCTTAATTATTGAACCACTTTCTTATAGTATTCTCCAGATTTGTTTAGATAAGAAAGATCTAGTTTTAGATTATATTTTAGGAAAGATCCAACGTAGTTTTTTTCAAATTGAACATTCCTTTCATTTCATAGGGATACACGATAAGATTTCAAAATAAAAATAAATTTATTTTCTTCAAAAAAGAAGTATGTATATTCATAATTAAGGAATGAAAAATACGAAAATAAGAGCCTTTATTCATAAAATTTATGAAAAATGTCGACTAATACGTAAACGGGGATGAATTATAGTAATTTGTCCCAACCTGAGACATAAACAAAGATAAGGATAATCTTTCTACACGGGAGCTCTCTAAAAGGTCCCATGTACAAAATCAAAGAGTTGCGTTGACATGAAATTGATATATCCATAGATCCCTGACTTATATTTATGAGATGATAAAATATGACAAAATCTTTACAAAAAAAATTAACACAGGAATAAACATATATGGGGTTCATGTAAGAATCCATGTGAAGTACCAAAAGAAGTTT
>JANVCL010000719.1:0-11854 GCA_026546855.1 Erythroxylum incrassatum | reverse complement strand
GAGTATAATCATGCTACTATACTTGTGTAGTAATCCTTTTCTTTTATCTTGCGGCTTGTTGAATTGTTCTCGAACCTGTATAACTCATTTGATATATGACTACATATAGTTGAGTCTAGCGTGTTTTATGCCAAATTGACCAGATGATGTTCAGATTCTTTGCATCTTCTGGTCCCCTTGTTATGTTGAACCTATGATTTACGATTCTTTGATGAATCACGTTTTTCTTGTTAACTATGATTGATGAGTTCACAAGATACCGAGCTAATAGGGTATATTATCAGACTATGTGCACATAACTAACTTGCCAATGATGGGTTAAATCTGGGTCCTACTTGGAGAGGGCAGGCCTCCAGGGTTAAGGTTAGGCCAACCTTGTCTAGAATCAGAAAAGGGGAGATATGCCGAACTAGCATGCCTCTGTCTCTTCCTAAGAAATTCAGAAAATTAGAACTTAAAAATCAGAAAGCTCAGAATTAGGAATCCTGTAGAACCCAGAATTCAGAAAGAAACTATAACGCAAAAAGAACCCAGAACTCAGAAAGAAGCCAGAATTTAGAAAGAAGCCAGAATTTAGAAAGAACCCAGAACCCAGAAAAGAATTCAGAAACCAGATTAATGTTTCATTTGAACAATTCATATTGAGCTTATTTATTGATATTCATGTGATTGCCGCATTTGATATTACTACCTGTTTATTCATTGATGCGATATATTGTTGCTTAGAATGTCACAGACCATTCCTGCGAAGCTAGCCTTGTGTTACCTGGCCTCACAAGCATGGTAGTATGTTTATATCTCACTGAGTCTCGTTGTAGACTCACCTCTCACTATCATCATTTTAGGGGATTAGCATATCGTACGAGAGAGAAATCCTAGCCTTTTGAGACTCGCTTGGATAATTATACAAGTAATGTTTTTTTTGGCAAGATGTAAATTGCAGATGCTTATAGCTGCTCCATGGTTTTTCATAATCATATGTACATGATACATGTATGGATATGGTATGTTATTGAGAATGATGTCAGTTGATGATATGAGATGATCATAAATTGGCAAATGATAAGTACATAATGTATGTGAGAATTGCAGATTTGGATCCTTACTTCTTACAACCTATTAAGAAGGTATAAGGATTAATCAGACAAACGAATAGGTCATGTCAGATTTTCAGTAGAATATAGAAAAGTTAGGCTTACTACGGGTTTTTGTGGCATTAAGCCTACCTATTCCCTAGTGCCAACACGGTCCAAAAAGGAGGGTCGTGTCAGATGGTATCAGAGCCAAAAGTTGTATAAGAGTAAGGATCTTGTGATCTATAAGATGTACAAAAAGTATTAAAGAAAAGTTTATGACGTAAATATGTATATGATATGAAATATGAATATGATATTCTTGCATAAGCATGACACCATGGAGCATAGGATCTGCATCATGTCAATCTCATGTTATCATTGTGTCTAAATGATTTAAATTTTCTCCATATTAGAGATGCCTCCTAGAAGAAGAACACCTCCTGAACGAGGACGAGGTTATCCTAAAAAGGGGGAAATTCCAACTGCTGTACCTGATGTTGATTCGGTACAGCAAGAACAATAAGAAGAACTGATGTCCACTGTGAAGCTTGTTAAGTATTTATATAAATATGTCTTTAAGAGCCATGATCTTGTCAATTTTAACATTGTTGTTCAAGAGACCACAACTGATATTGATGAAATCAGTAATTTTCAAGAAGGTTGTTAGATTTCACCTCCTGAAGCTTTTTGGCGTATATATGAATTTCGATTAGTAGAGATTAATCCATCAGTTTATATACTCCAGGTTCACATTCCAAATCAATAATTTATTTCCTTTGACAAAAAATGCAGATTTGTTTTATTTGTTGAGAAAAATTGACTTCTCCAAAACAATGCTGATGAAATTTTTCAAGATGAATTTGTCAAATAAAAGGCAAAAACCATGAAATGTTTGTATAAATATTTTCTAGAACATTTGATTTGGAATCGAAGATCTGAAAGAAGTCGAAAGAAAGTGATAGGAAGATTGGTTGCTATTGACAACGTGCATGTTATTTTAGTTTTTTTTCTTACCATACTTTTTCACATCATGAACAATTATTGTTAATTAATAAATAGGCATGTTCTTATTAATCCTTTTATATTATTATTTAATAATTAGTTTAGTTATAATTGTGTTATTTTTAATTGGTTGTTAATTATGTCATTGGAATTTTTTTATTAACTTTATATACTACTATTGATAAACAAATTTGGTCATACATTTTAAAGGTGAAAACGTAACTCTAATTTTAACAATCCTCTTGATGTTAGGTACTACTTAATTATCTATTGTAAATACTTGATGGATCTATTATTGTATTAGAATATACCATTTCTTAACTGATTTTCTTTTCTAAGTATATACTAACTCAACAATTCAACTTATCTCTAAAAGTTACTAAACCAAAGAGTTATAAAGCGAATATGGTTTATCCATTTGTTTTTATTACAGTATCAACTTTATATTATTTTGACCCTATAATATTATTCTATATTCAAATCATTCTTGCCTTTTTTCCTATATTGTTGATGCATCAAACTTAACATAATTTAATAAGATCAAATTAACCATAACACCAACTATTTTTATTTTATCTTTTGCTAAAACTACATGAAAATATCAATTAAACATAAACATTACGGTAAAACCTTGATCACAGAAACATCAAATACCACATAAACATCAAAATCTATAATCATCTAACAAACTAAAACTATTTAAGATGCAAAAATTTCCTCTTACAAATTAAACATTTCCATAAAACAAAACAATAAATTCGAAATTGCATATCCATATCCATACACATAGCATTTATATTAATTATCAGGATTCTTTTTTCTTCACCGACTCTCTTTGATTTTCTTGTCATCTTCCTTTCTTTACATCTCCTTTATGTCTCCAAATGTGATGAAATGAGTGAAGATTAATGACCCTTCATCCCTCATTCACAAAATAATGTCACTAACATTCATATAAATTTGAACATATAAAAGGAGTAAAATTAAATAAAAATAACCACAACAATACCTCAATATTAAACTACAATTGTACTCAATCAAAACCAGAAACACTAAACCATAAAAACATAAACACCAAAAAAATAAATTAATAATAACAAAAAACACAACATAAGATTTTAAAACTCATAATAATTCATGAACAAACTATTCTTCGCATGCATAATCATAATTAACAAGTACGTCAACTGAAAGACCATTAACAAGTGTGATAGACACTCACTCCAGTTTCCATTCTCTCAAACATTCAAAGGTCATAAATATTCATTCATTATTCATTTCATGTAAAGCATTAACCTTAACTTGCTTACTAATCTAATCTTCATTACTAAATATCTAACACAAACATTAATTCGAAGGTTTTTATTTTGATTGTAATGGGGCCAAGCTAAAGGTAGGGAAAAAGATAAAACCAAGCTTTAAACCATAGGACTAATTGATCATTTAAAATGATACAAACCAATTAAATATAAAACATAAAATTTTTTCTTTTATATTTCAAACTTAACCTTAACAATCTCCCTTACTTTTCCCTTCTCCCCTTTCTTTTCATTTTGTTTTTCTTCCTTTTTTCTTTTTTCAATGCATTTTCTACTTCTCTTTTTTTCTTTTTTCTTTTTCTTTTTACTTCATATGATTTGTTTTTCTCCCTAATATACAACAAAAAAAATTCAAAAAGAAAAAAAATGTAAAAAACAAATGCAAATTAATACAATCCAACCTACCCTTAACTTATAACCTAACTATATGCTATACTTCTCCCAAAAATATTCCCTACAATTAATTATACCTTTTAAATGCTCAACTTGCCTTTACAACTAATGTAATCAAAAGAGATAAACAATCAAGGCCAAGGCTCATATTTCGGGTTTTGACCAAAAAAAGGTTTCATCTAAGCTCGAGGGGGCTCACTAAGGATAATATCATGGTGGCTTTTTAGGTTGTCAAAATAGATCCTAAATGCCTTCATCACTTCAATGTTTGCATAAGATTATGTAACCTCAACTAATATTTGCAAGCAAGTTCTAGATTTGCTTAAACATGAAAGAATACTCTCATCAATGAATACTTTTAATTGGTATATAATATCTAAAAAAATCTCAAATTCTTACCAAAGGAAGGCCGTATTCATCTATCACAGTAAGCTAATACCCTTTTAATTGAAATCCAAGACAATAAGTTAATGCATGCAAGTATATTATTTCACTCATATTATGCATTTATAATCTCCATCGTGTTCATTTAATAACCGAGCATCTCTAACTATTAAACAAAAAAACACGTAATGTTCAAATATATACTGTCAACATCATAAGAAATTAATTAAAGGATCTAAGATGCAAACAACATTAATCAAGACAAACAATAAAACTATAAATAATTTAATGACAAAAAATCAAAAATAATAAAAAGAAAAAGATAGAAATGTAATACTAAGATGAAGGTGGACGCTGTCTCGAATGAGGATTTAAATTTGCTAGGAAATTCCTCACCTCCGCTATGCTAGCCTCGATCTTATTAATCTATCATTCGTTCATTGTTCAAATACAATTAGTTGATTGAGAAATGTGGTGAATGTTGTCGCCTACAACCAAATATAAAAAGAAACTAACTTCCTGCAACACAAATTAATGTAGTAGTGAAAAGTAGGGATATCGTTCCCACGAGAAATTTTTTAACGGTAAAGGTTAGTGAGTTTAAAACTAAAACAAAGTAACGAAATGGGGGGACTTTTGCAATTGGAAATTAAACAGAATTTAATTAGAAAACGAAATTGAAAATAACTAATAACAAAATAATGAGAATTTAACAATTACTAGAAATAAATCTTGGTTTTTGGTCTCCTTCGTTATTGAACTTGCATTGATCATCAACACTAAAAATAACCAATTTATTAGTTCAACATTCGTTGTGGTAAATTTTCTTTACCTATTTTTTCTTATATTTAGTTAACCAAAATATTTATTTGAATTAACCCTTATTAATTAACAACTTGGATACGATCTCAGATTTAATTAATTAATATCTTTACGAATGAAGAAAATCGATGAACTAAACAACATACATACGATGTATATTTAGCCTAGACAATCATTTTTGCTAGAATCATATCCCTAATGTAGTAGACAAAAATCCTAGTCGCTACTTTTGATTAAAAGAATTGAACATCAACCTTGTTAATCTAGAAATTGATTGAATAAAAACACAAACTAATTGCGCACCTAGCTGTCAAATTAAACAATCAAATAATGACCCAGAAAAATAATTGATACTTAACTAATAAATCGATTGAAATAAAGAACGAAATCTCACAACATGCAAAGTTCAATAACTAGGATTCCGTACACCAAGAAATAAAATTTAGTTACCTAACATCATAATTTTCCTATCTATATCAAACGTTGAGACTGTCGTGGGCATCCTTCTCTTTTTTTTCTATCTGCGGCAATCTCCAGAATTTAATTCCACGCTGCTTCTGTTATTTTCTTTTCCAACACTCTCTCACAGATTTTTCCAACACTCTCCTCTCTTTGTTCACTCCTCACTCTTCTCTTTATTCTCCTTCCAGTTCCCCCCTTCACGCTACTATGATTTCTTTGTATATATTTTTCTGCTCCTATTTGTGCCTAATCCAGCGTCAACCTACAGCGCCGCCAGCCTATCTCCAGTTTTGCTTGATTTCTTCCATTAATTTGGGTTCTGTGTTGATTTTTAGCAGCTGCCGCCTACTCTTGTTTTTGTTCTTATTTGTTTTTCACGCCTCCTCCAAACTCTCCGTTGATTTTGTTAACGCCCCCCTCACTTGCTTGTCTACTCTACTGTTCATGCCTGTCGACTCACTCTTCTATATTTTGTCCGGACGCCTCCTTGATTCTTCCTTCAACGCACGCCAGCTGTCCTCTTTTCATTTAATTTGCTTATCATGCTCTCACGCCGCACCTTGTCAAGCTTAGAACTTGCTCCTCTCAGCTGCTTCTGCGTGCGTTACGCCTATCTCCGCTGGTTGTTTTAACTTGTGTCTCTCTTGATGTTCACGCCAGCTTGCTTTCCTTTAATTTTGCAACTCTCTTGTCTATTGTGCGTCACATCCGTTTTCTCTGTTGCATTATTTGTTTCTTGTCCATTTAATTTCCGTCTCTCATTTTGTCCTTTCCGTATGTTGCTTTCTTGTGATTTTCTTCTCCACGTGTTGCCTCCCTTTGTAGCTGCTTGTTCTCTCTCCAATTGCGTCACGCCAACTGTCCTCCAACTTGCTTTCTCCATCTGCTGCTCTAAATCCAAATGTTACCTGACCCAACTTGCTTACTCCCTATGTTTATGTGCTTTGTCTACTGTTTTTATTCCTCTGCGTCGCACACGTTATAGCCCCACTATAGAGATTGATAAGATAATTAAAACTCCTCCTTTAATGCTTGCTTCCTTCAGCGTGCTGCTTTAACTTGAATTTAATTGTTGCTGGGTCCCTCGGTTCCTTTAAACGCCACCTGTCCAGCCTGCTTTGTCCATTTAATTCCTTGCGTGACCCACTTCTGATTTAATTGCTTGTCCTCTCTGCAATTTGCTTCACTTGACGCGGCCGTTTGCAATTGATTTGTGCCGCACCTGCTGTTGTGTTTTAATCTCCTGCTTGCGTGATTTGCTGCCTTCATTTTCTTCGCCATGGCATTTTATTCCACGTGTCCCTCTTGGCTGTAGCGTCAATTCTTCTGTCTATTTGCTCTTCGTTGCTTCTCCTGTTAAGTTAGCTGCGTTGATTCTGTTGAGTTGAGTGATGGGACAAATTGTGCTCCACCTCCACTAACAATTTAAATTTCCCTTGGTCCACATCTTTGCCACTGTTGCGCTGGCCCTGTTTCCATTGTGCGTCACCTTGCTCTCCTCCAAAGGACGCCACCTGGAGAGCTCTTTTGTGTCTTCATTTAATCTGCTCATTTAATTCATTTGTTGTGCCACAAAGTGCTTTTGACAATTTAACGAGCTCTCCTCAACTGATTTAAGATGTGCGTTGATAGGACCAATTCATGAGCTACCCATTTAATTTGCTTCTAACCTGCTGTGTTTTACGTTTCTGATTGTTGCACGAGGTCATGTCTAATTGGGGTCAATATCTAATTTAGCTCTTTTTATCCCGAAATTGTTGCGGTTCTTTCTATTTGGTTCCAAAATGCACGTTGACATAAAATAAAATTAATTTTCATTAAGTATAACTTCAAACCTCAAGATTAAAGAAAATTAACACACAAAAAGATAGAAAATAACGACACTAACACTGATCCGCATAGGTGGATTTTCAAAGCTCAACAATTCTTTGATTATCATGAGACTAGTGATGACCAACGACTCACCATTTCCTCCTTCCATATGGATGGTGAAGCTCTCTTTTGGTATCGATGGATGAAGCAGAATGATTGAATTCGGTCTTGGGATTCCTTTCTCAAGGATTTGGTGGTCAAATTTGGACCTACAGAGTTTGAAGATTTCTAAGGACAACTATCAAAGCTCACCCAAATATGTTCAATTTTGGGATACCAATCGAAATTTGAAAACCTTTCAAATCAAATCGCAGGCCTTCCTGACTCTTTTCTCCTAAGTTGTTTCACTTCTGGTCTTCGTCTGGATATTCGTCGTGAGGTATTAGCATTTCGCCTGCAAAATATTACCTAGGTTATTGGTTTTGCCCACTTACAAGAAGATCAAATGTTTAAGTCTCGAATGCCAAATCGGAACTCATACAAACCATGGGACAATGCCAAACAAACAAATACCATGCCTGTTGCTCCACCATTACTGCCGATGCCAAAGATGAACCCATGACCACGCCAATCTCCTAGTTCTTCTAGTCCCATTCGAAAATTAAATGCCACTCAAATGCAAGAACGGCGTGAGAAGGGCCTCTGTTTTAACTACGATGAAAAGTTTCAGCCAGGACACCTTTGTAAGTCAAAGTTATTCTTACTACTGTTGGATGATGAAATAGACATATCAACAGCGGTAAACACAACGGTGTCCATTCCACCATTAGATAGTCCAGCGATTAGTTTTCATACTTTGCTAGGTCACCGAATTCCTAGCGCATTTCGTTTAACAAGGATGTTGCAAGGTCAGAGGGTCCAGGTCCTCATCAATGGTGGTTCAAGACATAATTCTATTCAAGAATGTGTGGCTAAGTTTTTGAATTTAGATATCACGCCCTCTTCAGCCTTTCGGGTGATGGTTGGGAATGGCGAGGAGTTGCAGTGTCAAGGGATGTGCCCAAATCTTCCTCTGCGTCTGAATATATTGAATTCAATAATAATTAAAAGTCACAAAATAATTCTAGAATAATTCTTAAACTAAATTTAGATATCCATGAACATGTATAACATCATAGAATTTAGATTACACATCAAAGATAATAAAATAAATAAAGGAAAAGAAAACAAATTCTGTTGAGGTATTGATCTGGAATGCTGGAACTTTCTGATGTTCTTCTTGATCTTCGACTTTTGATTCACTTTGATTTGTGACTGTTGCTCTTTTTTCTTGTATTTCACGTTTTTATATAGAGCTTCACAATCTTAGGGTTGTGTCTAGGGTTTTCCCATTTTGTTTAGTTTCAAAAATAGCCCTGAACCTTAAAACAAATGAAAAAATTCACGTTTGGAAATGTCCTATCACAATTGTTACCATCGTGCTCCATTTTTCATCCTCTCTATCACAATCGTGCTCCATAAGGCATGATCGTTACAAAGGCCATACAGTCTCTTGCATGAATCTCACGATCGTGCTCCTTATGTATGATCGTTACATAGTTCATGTCATTTTTATCTTTCTTGTCCTTTAATCTCCTGATTTCCATCACTCATAAACACATCAAATACCTCATGAAATATAAAATAAATGTTAAATTAAAGCTCTAAATCACACAAACACTTAGAACATAAACAAACACTCACAATAACACAATTCTAAGCCTATATATATACGATAATCATCTAATAAATAATTAAAAACACACTAAAACACCAAAGAAAATATAGTATGAACTATACTTATCAACATACCCATACTTAAACTTTTGCTTATTCTTAAGCAAAAACATAAACATAAACACAAATAAACATTAAAAAAAACATAAGCACACATGCATGCAACGTGCAATAATGATACAATAACATTGAATCTTATTGAATCAATTTAACCATAAAAATCAATCATTGAAAATGTGCCAATGCACTAACCTATTCCTTTTATGTTTAAGTACTTTTAATTGAATATACGTATTAATCAAAATATTAACACCATATTTATACACCTATAACACTTGTAAACATAGATTTATAATTAGTGATCAATAAAAAGGCAACTATCACTAAGTATCCCTGCATTTCAAAGATTAGTAGGATTATTTATTGAAACACCATTTTTTGTTATTTTCTTTAGCATTAACCCAGTCTTTTAATGCGAAGGAAAACATTTTGTCGTGAATTTCCACTGGTTACTCAACTGGCAAGAGTTATAGCTTATGCCTCGAAAACACAGGATCCAACTTAGATCAACTATACAACAACTGAGAAAGAGCTGTTTGCAGTAGTTTTCACTTTAGAAAAATTTAAACAATATCTCTTAAGCTCACATGTAATCATTTTTACTGATCATGTAGCCATTCGATATCTCCTCAAGAAACAACAGTCGAAGCCTAGATTGATACGGTAGACATTGCTTCTCCAAGAATTTCATATTGAGATAAAGGATCGAGCTGGGGTGACAAATCACGTAGCTGATCATTTAAGCAGGCTACTAGACGATATACAGGGAATGGACTCTTCTGAACTAACTTGCGATCCTTTTCCTGATTCTGTCCTATGTGCTTCAATTTTCAAAGAACCTTGGCATGCACATATCATCAATTATCTTATGACTGGACTAACTCTTCCTTTTATGTCACTGGCGCAAGCTCAAAAACTGAAAATCGAAGCTCGACATTACATCTGGGATACCCCTCATCTATGGAGACTATGTAGTGACCAGGTAATCCAAAAATGTGTGCCTAATAAGGAATTTGATGCTATAATTTCAGCTTGTCATTCAATGGTTTGTGGTGGGCATTTTAGCGCTAGGAGAACATCTTGGAAAATTCTAGATATTGCTTTTTACTGGCCTACCCTTTTTAAGGATTCATTTAATTTTTGTCGGTCATGCGATAAATGTCAACGTCTTGAAGGGTTAGGAAAAGGGCATGAAATACCGCAACAACCTCTTTTATTTTGCTAAATCTTTGATGTTTGGGGAATTGATTTCATGGGTCCCTTTCCCCCATCTTTTGGCCTTGTGTATATCCTCTTAGCTGTTGACTATGTGTCCAAATGGATAGAGGCTGTCCCTACTAGAAAAGACGATGCACAAGCAGTGTCCAAATTCCTTAAGTCAAACATCTTTTTTCGATTTAGGATTCCTAAAGATGTGGTTAGTGATAGAGGGACCCATTTTTGTAATAGAGTCATTGGTAATTTATTTTCCAAGTTTGGAGTTACTCATAAAATCTCCACTGCTTACCACCCACAAACTAATGGTCAAGCTGAAGTTTCAAATAGAGAGGTAAAGCATATCGAGAAAATAGTCAAGCCATCCAAAAAGGATTGGAGCCTTCGCTTAGAAGAAGCACTATAGGCCTATCACACTACTTATAAGTTCCCAATAGGCATGTCCCCTTACCGATTGATTTACGGAAAGGCATGCCATTTGCTTATGGAGTTGGAGCATAAAGCTTATTGGGTGGTTAAACAATGCAGCATGGACTAGGAATCTTCTAGTATGGAAAGGAAACTTCAATTGCAAGAACTAGAGGAGTTAATACTCGAGGCATATGAACATTCTCGCCTCTACAAGTAGAAGACAAAGTTGATGCATGACAAGATCCTTCAAAGGAAGAATTTCAAGGAAGGGGACAAGGTCCTGTTATACAAGGCTCGTTTCACCTTTAAACATGGAAAATTCAATTCTCATTGGGATGGGCCCTACCTTGTTAATAAAGTACACAACTTTGGTATGGTCGAGCTTTTACATTAGAAACTGGCGCCAAACTCAATGTCAATGGCCACCTACCAAAGCTCTACTATGAGAACCAAAAGCCTCCATGAATATCAGGTTCTTTCTCTCCCTCACTTGTTTATTTACTCTAGGCCTGTAACTAATGATGCAATGTTTAATGTTTTGCTTTACTAAACAAATGTGGGGGAGAAATTATCCCAGTAGGAAGATAGTTGTGTTTTTACTTTCTTTAGTAGGTTTGCATTTCAATAACATTCCCTATATCTTTTTTTGCCCTGTTATTCTTATAATTCTTCAAGTTTTGTTTCTTTCCCATTGAGGACAATGTGTTGATTAAGTGTGGGGGAGCTTGTCTCATTTTGTTACTCTTGTTGTGCTCCAAATTGACAATTTATATGATGGTGTTAGTCAATCATGAACTTGTTTTTCGCCGCGGTACACGTTGTTTTTGCCGCAGCGTCTCACCCTTTTGCAGAAATGATTTTTGTTGCAAAATTTTGTCTCAATTCAAACTTTTTCCACATTCGACTCTTGTAACTCTTGTTTGTCAAAGGATTTATAAGTTTCAAAGTTATACTTGAGTTTTTGAAAATACCTCCCATTCTTTTAATGATAGTCGATATTGGCTAATTTTACTTTCGATGTTTTCAGCACAGAGTAAATGAAGGTATGCTAACAAAGTAGCACTTTAAGTTTTTGAGACTTGAGATTGTTCATTGAGATATTACCCTTGTTGGAAGGATATT
>JANVCL010000669.1:0-11858 GCA_026546855.1 Erythroxylum incrassatum | reverse complement strand
CTAGAAACCCCTTGAGTGGGTAAAGATTCAAGGTAAGTCATGTTTTCAAGCTCTAGCTTTTGGATGGGTTTTGGTTAAAAAAGCTTAAGAAATAGATAGGTCTAGTGTTTTGGTTAGGAAAGCACAAGAAATAGATAGGTCTACCATCAATTTCGTTTTTTGGGTTAGTTAGGCTTTCCAATTTGTTTTTGAATCCTATTTTGAATTGGGAATTTTGTGTTTAGTTGAAGAAATTCAAGGAGGGCAAGAGGAGCAAGGGGAGAGGCCAAATTGACCAAGAGATAAGCAAGGATTTTAAGAACTCAAAGAAATATCGTTATTGTTATCGTTTCTTTATTGAGAACTCAAAGAAATAGAAAAGTTTGGAACCATAGGCCTAGTCAATTTGTTTTATTTTTTCTTTTTTGAAATATTTTATTCCCTACCACATGTACATTTTTATATATGGAAAACTATCTTCCAATTTCATATTATTTTATGTTTTATATTTTGTTATTTTTCTCCATTTTGTTGAGTGTCTAGCCCTATTTTAAGACTTTTGGTGATCATTAATGCTTTTATGATTTGTAGGAATGACGAAAATGAGTGAAGATAACACGAATGATAGTTGGATGAAGCTCTTCTAAGAAGACATGGTCGTGTAGGGTGTTGCATCCCTACGTGGTTGTGTTGATCAACCATGTAAGTCTTTGTAACCATATGAAGAAGGAAATGAAGAGCTAAGATATACATGATCGTGTATATATTTGTGTTTATTACATACACAGCTATGTGTGACGAACATGTGGATCAACCGTGTAAGTCTCTGAAATTTTGTGAAGAAGGACGTGAGGGAGAAGACATACACGATCGTGTACACAATTGTGTTTATAACACACGCAACCATTTGTGTTAGAAGAGATATACATTTATGGCAAGGCAGTGTTAGAAGAGATATAGTCACTTATATGGTTGTGTATATGATCGTGGACAGTGCAGAAAAACCTATTTTATGATATAAAAGAGAAAAATACGTAGGTTTTGTAAGAGAGAGCAACCAAAACACCAAAAAGTGAGGAAAAATAAAGAGAGAGCAAGTAGTATAGTATTCTCATCCTTATTTATTACTTTTACGATTAGTCTGAGAGTTTGTTGATTAACATACCAATTTTAGTTTCAATCCTGAAACTTTAAGAAGCAACTTATAGTTATGGGTGAGATATTAAAGGGGTGTTTGGTTCCTTTTTTTTGTTTTTTGTTTTATTTTCGTAAAAAGTATAATAGTCCCTTAAAACTTGTTTGGTTTAAGTGGTTTTTGTTTTTCTTTGTTAAAATTAAAAAAAACAGCAACATGTTTTTCAAAATGTAAAAAAGTCATTTTCATGTATTTTTAAAACAAGTTTTTATATGTCGCGAAAACAAGTTTCCCTGCTGTAGCGACTGTAGTTCTACACCTCTTCTACTATTTCTCCTTATTTCTGTTTCCTTATTTCTATCGCTTGCATTAAAAGGTCTCTGCACATAGAAATCAACGAAAATCTAACATCTTTACGTCTTCTGTCATCTTCTTAATGCCTGCGTCTTCTCGTATGTAATTTCTAGGTTTGTTTTCGTATCAACTAATGTGTGTTTTCTAAACCATTACTTGACAAATATTGTTGTTATTTGCATTAAAATATGAACATGACCATCACCTTCTCTGGTGTGAATACGAAGAAGAGAAGTGGAATTTATGCTACAGTAACATACACATGTTACTATAGCATAATTAAAATTAATTCATTGACACTTTTGTTTCATGAGAGAGGCCCTTCTTGTGTTGCTTATGAGAGGGTAGGCTTGGTCGATCATGCTAACCATTTGCTTCAAAAGAAAGAGTCAGGGAAATAAGATAGATATTTCGCTAGATTTTGGTCATAAAGAGTCTTTTTAATCTCTTATTGCATTGTTTAGCTCTTATTGCAACGACAAAACGACCTTCTTCTCATGTTCTAGTATTCTTTTATCACCAAGTATTTTTTAGTCTCTTATTGCATCTTTACAGTGACAAACCACCTTCTTCTCATGTTTGAGTATTCATGCAAACGAGAAGTGAGAGAGTAACATGCACATGTTACTGTAGCATAATTAAAATTAATTCATTAATTCATCAACTATGTTTTGTTTCATGAGAGAGGCCTTCTTGTGTTTCAAGAGTTGAGATTGATGAAGTTTTATATCAGACTTCTGATAAGTTCAGTAGTCTAATAGTTGCTAAGTTCAATAACCTTCGGACTTAAAGTGGTAGATTCTGCATTAATGGCGAGTAATTTCTAGACTGATAATCTAGTAGCTTGTGGATAGCTCATCATTTATCACAAAATAAGATTGAGCATTTTTCATCATAACATCTACGTCAAGCTTTACTGTTTCCAAGCTCCTATAATGGTTGATCTCTAACCTCTCATTAGGGTGCAAACGGTAGTTACTTATTGAAGAAATCCAACTTCTTCGAAGCCTCATTTAGTTTCTGGATCCCATATTTATCCTGTGACATTTTGAAGTATTTCTCCATTTGTGAACATGGTATTTCTCCCAAAGGCTGTCACAAAACTTGTCTAACTTTCTTTTGAGGAAACAATTTTACCTTCCCACCAACTACCGTCTTCCCCATTTATGTTTCTCCATTACACCAGCCATTCATCACCCTTTATCTAGTTTATACTTGTAGCAGCATCATATACCACAACATGATATATATATATATATATACTTACTTATTAGTAGAAAAATAGGTTAGCAAGGAAACCATTTTGCCATGTCAAGAAGGTATTACTGTTTTTGATTAATAGATGTTGTCATACAAAGCTTGAAGTTATATCTTCTATAGTTACATTAATTTTGTTTTCTTTCAATCATGGAAGGTGACCTTTAATTGTCACTTTTATTACTCCTTAAAGCTTAGAGCTGAGATCCCATTTTAACCAACAAGATGTAGTTTGTAATAAGGATCAAATGGTATAATCGAAAAGCATATTGTTTACATTTCATTTGACGGATTAGATACCAAGCAACATTGACTCAATGATTACAATTAGCATATAACATGCTTGCATCTTCTATAATGGCTACCATTGACAATGGTCCCTTACAAATGATATAATTCATTGCTAAGTATAGTGCACGAAGAATTTGTCTCAATTGTAAGTTGTCAACATATAAAACCTCATTTAAGTGTCATAGACTCACATTTCTATTGCACTCTTACGAGTTCTTTAGTTATATAATCATTTACTAAAGTATACCTTGTGGATATTACTACTAGTTTTTGTTTTTGTACTCCTTGAGTTGTTAGATGTTTCTTTTTTGCTTGACTAGTTTCTTTCTAAATTCAGATTTAGAGTGAATTATAATTGAAGTTCATTCATATAAGGAAAACTAGAAAGAAAAAGATGTGATACTTGTCTCAAATATACAACTTCATCACTTAGCTAAGGGATATAACGATATCCCTCCTCGTGCTTTGACAGATTCAACCAAGATAATTTCCTTAGTTAATTTACTTTGCTTACCATCGAACCCCATATGTTATTATCATAATAACTACCTCTCATATTTTTAATAGACCTTGGTCAGACTGTTTCTTTTAAACTTGATGTCCTTTCTTCAGACAGGACCTTATTACTAAAGGTTTTGATCATCTCTGGCAATGTATGGCCCACTTTCAACCTAAAGTTATAGGTTGTCGAATTTTGTTCTGAGGAAGCTGCTTTCATATGTACATTTTAAATTGCATCAGTTGCAACTTCATATAAGCGACTTCCTGAATTTTGAAGATTAACTTCATTTGAAGGATATTCCTTACCACCATTAAACCCATTCAAGTTATCTCCTAGTTTCATTAACAAGATTCTCTTAAGAACATCATTACTGTAGTGGTCATCCAATTGTGTTGAAAGGTTCAGTTTACTTGAACTTTTTCTGTCTGCCAACAATCCTTTTGTATTCATTCGTAACTTTATGGATTTGGTTGTTTTTATTTTGAACTATATTTTATTATTTAATATTTTTTAGAAATTTTGTATTTGTCTCATGTTTATTTTGAACCATATTTAGCATTTAATACTTTGTAGAAATTGTTGTGATTGATATCATTTATATGTGATTACATTTAGTGATAGAAGGTTTGAACTATATGAACAATTCTATTGATTACGTGGAAATAAATGAAAAAGATGGAGTATAGAATGATACCATAGAGATGTATTTAATCTCCTTAATGGTTGAAGAAGTGAAGAAGTGAAATCGAACGACTACTACCATTTCTAAATTTGGTTGGAAGAATATTAAGGTAGGGCTTCAAATAAAATTCAAATTCAATAAGAAGTATACTAATATTCAATTAAAGAATAAGTATAATAGATTAAGGGCTAGATTGAAGAATTTCAAGAATTTATTCAAAAAATTAGGAATCGGCTACAACTCCTTTACTGGCGAAGTTAATGCTATAAATGAATGATGGGAAAATCTATTTAAGGTAAAAATATGTCTTAGTTTTATTAATATATCATATTATATAATATTTATTCACATATTCCTTTTTCATCATTATAGGTGCATAAAATGAGTCACAGATTCAAGAAAAAAAGATGTAAGGAATTTTCAGACTTGTGTCATATTTTTAGAGATACTACTGCAACCAGTGTGCATGCACATCCATAAACTAAATCTCCATCGAATAGTACAGAAGAGGAACATGGAAATGATGTTGATGAAGATTACTAGTATAATGAAAAAGAAGATCAAGATATAAGTTCTACATCTAAGAGAAAGAAATCTCCTAAGAATAAGAAGGCAAAGAAGACACATTCTAACATTGTAGTAGAGGTCTTGCTTATACTTGGTGAACAATCAAAAAGGAAAAATGATTTACTTGAGAAAAAACTGAGTGAAACATCATCCACTGCAGAGAATAGATCTTAAGAGTTTAGCATAATGATAGAATGTATGAATTCCTTATATTAACCGAGTGTTAACAATATGCAATATGAAAAAGCTATAAAGGCTTTACATTATTCTCCACTTTATAGATATATTTTTATAAAGATGACAGATATAAGGAAGCAAGATTGGATTATATCGCTTTAGTTATATTTTCATGTTATTGCATATCAAATTCGTTAAACACTATTCCATAGTTTGAACATTTTAAGTTTACGATTTGTATGAATATTTCATTTAATTTATGAATATTTTGTCTACATTTGTTTAAACTTTTGGATTGAATGTTTTGTTAATTATTTAATGTTGTCATTATAGATATATGGATTTCTTATCATATTTCGAATCAAATTTTGATGATGAACAGAAAAAGTTAATCATTATTTCTCTAGCTGGGGTAGAGAACAAATATTTCCATTTACAAAAACAATTATATAGAACTTTTGCTCTACTAGGTCATGATTGGATATTAGAACTTTTGAATGGAAATCTTAAAAGGATTTATGAAAACTTAAGAATGAGAAAAATAATCTTCTTAAGCTTGTGTGAAGAGTTGAAAAGTTTATGAGGCTTAAAGGCAAAAAGACATTTGACTATGGAGGAACAAGTAGCAATTTTATTAATAACTATAAGGTGTAGTGAGACAACTAGAGTCAATGCAGAATGCTTTCAACATTCGACCTATACAGTTTCGAAGTACTTTCGTAAAGTCTTATATACAGTTAATCGTCTTGCAAAATGAGTCATTACTCCACCATCTTTTACTAATACACCTCCTAAGATTCAACATAATTCAAAATTCTTTCCAGTTTTTTAGGTACATTCATATATTTAATTACTATTTTAATTATGACCTTATGATTAATAATTATTTTAATATATATTAAAATTTTTAGGATTGTATATGAGAAATAAATGGTACACATATTGATTCACATGTTTCAACTGATGAATAAATACCATATAGGGGCAAAAGAATTAATCCAACCCAAAATATTATGTTTTGTTACTCATTTAACATACGTTTTACATATGTAATGGCTGGATGGGAAGGTATTGCAAATGACTCTCGAGTTCTTTTAGAAATAGTGACAAATCCAATGAATCAATTTCCTATGCCTCTGCAAGGTATTATATTATTTTAAATAAACATAGTAATTATGATTCATTTTTAATATCCTTTTGTTAATATTAATTACATTCTTTATATGTTAGATAAGTACTACTTAGTTAATTGAGGCTACACTAATATGCCTGGATTTCTTTCACCATACTGAGATGAAAGATGTCATTTGCGAGATTATAGAGGCAGACAAAGAGCTTAAGGTCTATGAGAATTGTTTAACTACAAGCATTCTTTATTAATAAATGTTATTGAAAGATGTTTTGGCGTTCTAAAAGCAAGATTCTCTATACTTAAAAACATGTTAAGTTATGATATGAAAAAATAAAAATACATCGTTATAGCTTATTATGTTATACACAATTATATTAGAATGTATGGACAAAGCAATGAATTATTTGACAGTTGTGCTGAAAATGAAGAACAAATTAAAGAAAGTGAAAATGAAGATGTAAGATCTCAAGTAGTGTATAATATCACTCTAACACAACTTCGAGGTATGTTTTAGAAACGAGATGAAATTGTTAGACAAATGTGAAGTGATTATATTATTTCTAATTCATTTATATTTCTTTTTGTAAATGATAGTAGTATTATGTTTTCAAGAATTATAATATGATGGACATTTTTTATTGATTAAAATGAATACAATTAATTTGTAATTTGTAATTATATTTAATTTGCATAGATTTTAATTTTAACTATAATGATAATTAATTAATTTTAAAATATAATGTATTATATTAAAATGAGTAACATAAGAGTATAATTATAAAAGTAGAAATAGGATGATAAAACCAAACATGCTTTTTTAGTATTTTATTACAAATCTCAGCCAAATAGATTTTTGTTTTAAGTTTTTATATTACAAATTTTAACCAAACAAGTTTTTGTTTTTCTTAGGAAAAAAATAAGCCAAAACAGAAAATAGAAAATAAAAACCAAAAACTAAAACAGTAAAACAGAAGTAGAACCAAACGGGTCTTAAATTTTGTAAATCCTTATTTGAGTTTTATGGATTTGCTTGTCAGTTTGGCAAGTGATTTTTTCCTTTACACTAGAGGGTTTTTCACATAAGTCTTAGTGTTTGCTTCTTTGTTAAGTTTCTTATTCTCATACTAATTTTTTGGTTAAACATGACGAGTATTTTGTTAATGAAATGTAGTTGATCTTTTAGAGAGTTGTGTTATTGTCTCCCAACAAGTGGTATCATAATCATTGTGATAAAAGTTGGAAACAACTATATGGTTAAATTGACATTAACAAACTACTCTATTTGGAGGCCTATGATGGAGGACCTTCTACATTGTAAGGATTTCTTTGATCCTATTAATGTGGCCAAAGGTGAGAAGGATGATGTTCCTTCAAAACTTGAGAAGATGTCAAATAGAGAATGAGAAAAGATAAAGTGAAAAAATCTAGGCACGATTCGACAATAGATTGATATTTGCATGTTCATCCATATGTCACAAAAAATGAATCCTTTTAAGTTGTATAAAAATCTAGAAGGAATCTATGAAAGGAAGACTACCATGACAAGGCCTCTCTGACTAAACTACTTGTAAACTTGAATCTAAAAAATGGGAAATTTGTATGGTTACATTTGAGTGATTTCCAAGATATAATTACTGAGCTCACTACAATAAAGATCATTATTGACTAGGAGCAAGGCTCACTACAATAAAGATCATTATTGACTAGATTCAAGCCTTGCTCCTATTGAGTTTGCTACAGGATAACTAGGAGACATTGGTGGTGACGATTAGCAATTCAGCTCCTAAATGTGTGTTCTCTTTGGATGTAATTAAAGAGAGTATGTTCAATGAAGAAATTATAAGAAAAGAGGCGGAAGTTGACAATGCGTAAGTTTTTGTAGTAGAAAGTAGGGGAAGGAGCAAGAGTAGAGGTCTCAAAGGGCATGACAAGTATAAGAATCAATCAAAGTCTAAAGGTGATAAAGAGGTGGAGACATACTATTATGACAAGCTACGACACATTAAGAGGTTATATTATAAATGAAAAATGGATCAGAAAAAGCAAGATTATTATGATCATCATAATAATAGAAATAATAAGAATACTGCTGCAACAGCTTCAAGAACAAATGATAACGTGTCCTTAGTTTTGTCTGCAAGTGAGTGCTTCCTTATCAATGATTTAGGTTCTAATTGGTTGATTGACACAGGAGCTTCATATGATTGTGTTCCAAAAGTGAAGTACATCTCAATCAGCTACTCAAAACCCAAATCATTAATACGGAGACTTTGGAAGCGTAAAGATGAGAAATCAAAGTTATGTCAAGATTATCGGTATGGGTGATATTTGATTCAGAAAAATGTCGGATGCTTATTAACCTTAAGAGATGTGCAACACATCCCTGATATAAGGCCATGTTTGTTATCAATAAACATGTTATATTAAGAAGGATTCAAGTATACTATTTAAATAAGCAATGAATATTGCTTGAGGAGAGTTATGTTGCACAATGTATAAGT
Organism: Erythroxylum incrassatum; assembly: GCA_026546855.1. Taxonomy (NCBI): domain Eukaryota; kingdom Viridiplantae; phylum Streptophyta; class Magnoliopsida; order Malpighiales; family Erythroxylaceae; genus Erythroxylum; species Erythroxylum incrassatum. The sequence goes on along the minus strand of JANVCL010000669.1, from coordinate 3,281 downwards.
CAAACTTAAAGGTATGTGGTGGTGGAAAAGCACACACAATCGAAGAGAAAAACTCCAAATATGTAGCATCGAAAATTAGGGAACATGAGTGAAAAGGAATTAAAGTTGCTAGCTAGTAAATCCTTTATCCCAATCAAGAACACCCTAGAGCTTAATCCTTTTGATTATTGATTGGCAAAAAAGCAACATAGAGTCTCTTTCAAGATAAGATTTATAAGGAAGGTGGAGATATTGGAGTTGGAGCATTTAAATTTTTATGGTTCAATTAAGGAGTCACTTAGGTAACAAATATTTTGTTACAATTATTGATGATGCTTCGAGGATGACTTAGGTGTACGTATTGAAAGCAAAGAATCAAGTTTTTGAAACTTTTTATAAGTTTCATTCCATGGTAGAAAGGGAAGATGAGAGGAAGCTGAAGTGTTTATGAATAAATAATGGAGACGAGTATACTTCCAAGGTGTTTGAAGAATATCGTATATCGCATGATATCAAACTTGAGAAGACTGTAACTTGGTACTTCATAACATAATGGTATTGCTAAGAAGATGAACATAAATATAATGAGAAGGTTCGTTGCATGCTTAGAATGTCCATATTGTTGAAGATAGTTTAGGGTAAAACAATTTGAACTCCAATCTATTTAATCAACGAAGCTCCCTCAAGTCTATTAAATTTTGAGATTCTGAGAGGGCGTGAACTAGTAAAGATCCCATATATCATCATTTGAGAGTTTTTGACTTTAAGGTATTTAAACATGTACCTAAGGATCAAAGATAGAAGCTTGACTTAAAGGTGATACCTTACATCTATGTTGGCTATGGTGATCATCAATTTGGCTTCAGACTCTATAACCCAGAGAACCTTAAAGTGATCAAAAGCAGGGATATGATATTCCAGGAGCACAAGAAAAGTGCAAATCTTCTAAGAGAAGATAAGTCCACACACAACTATTCATCCTATGGTATTCTTAACTCTTCTCCAATTTCTCACATTATTGAGTAGTTTATAAGTGAAGGAGATGAAGTGTGTGACCAAACACACATTAATGGTGATCAGGTACAACTTAAGAAAGATGAGATACATGAACCACATCTGAATAGTGCTGAAGATGAAATCATTAATGAAATACAACTTTGAAAGTTGAAAAGGAAGAAAAGGTCTTCTACAAGATATTTGAGTTTTTAATATTTGTTGGTTACTGCTGAGGGAGAGCCTGAGAATATGCAAGATGTTGCATCTTATGAATACAATGATCTTTGGCTCACAACCTTGAACGAAGAGTTGAACTCTCTAAAGAAGACTGATAGATATGAGCTTGTGAAACTTCTAAAAGGCAAAAAGGCATTGGAGAATAAATGGGTATTTAAGATAATGAAAGATGGTGACAAGTTGGTGAAGTAGAAGGCAAAGCTAGGAGTAAAAGAGTTTAGTCAAAAGAAGGGTATAGATTTTATCAAAATCTTTTCGCCACTAGTTAAGATGACCTCAATTCGAATAGTATCCGGTTTGACTGCATATTTGAATCTTAAACTTAAACAGCCGGATGATAAAACAACTTTCTTACATACAGATTTAGAAGAAGAGATATACATGGAACAACCAGAAGGCTTTAAAGCTAAAGGTAAGGGGAATCTGATTTATAAGTTGAAGAAAAGTTTATATGGGTTAAAAAAGGCTCCAAGGCAGTGTTATCATAAGTTTGAATTTTTTATGACAGATTATAGTTACAAGAGAACTTATGTTGATGCTTGTGTGTATTTCAAGAATTTCACAGGTGAGAACATCATTCTTTTTCTATATGTTGATGATATACTAATTATGGGAAATTGAAGGAGAATTTGTCTAAATCTTTTGATATGAAAGATTTAAGTCTTGAAAAGCATATTTTGGGCATGAATATAACTCAGGATAGGAAGAGTAGAAAATTATGGTTATCACAAGAAAGATATATTGAACCGATGTTAGAAAGATTTAATATGAAGCATGCCAAGCCAGTTACCATGTCACTGACATCTCACTTCAAGCTGAGTAAACGTGTATGTCCCTCAACAGAAAAGGAGAAAGATGATATGTCTTATATTTTATACTCATCTGCAGTAAGGTCTTTGATGTATGCAATAGTGTGTACAAAGCTAGATATTACATAAGCGATTTGGTTAGTAAGTAAACTCTTTTCTAATATAGAAAAGGTTCACTGAGAAGCAATGAAATATATTTTGAGACATTTGAAAGGTATTTCAAAGTGGAGTTTTATTTTGGTGTTGTAAGCCAAATTTTAAAGGTTATACGGATGTAGATATAGATAGAGATCTTGATAGAAGGAATTCCACTTCAGGTTTTCTGTTCATTTTTTATAGGGGGCCATTTTATGGCAATCCAAGCTATAAAAGGTTATAACTTTATCTACAACTGAAGCAAAATATGTAACTACAGTAGAAGCTAGTAAGGAGATGCTTTGGTTGAAAAGACTCCTTCAAGAGTTGGATGTGAAGCATGAAGACCATATAGTATTTTTTAATAGTCAAAGTGTTATTGACTTGAGCAAAAATATTATATATTATTCTTGCATAAGGCACATAGACGTCAAATATCATTAGTTAAGGTTCATGATTGAGTAACAATTGAAGTTGAAGAAGATTCACACAAATATAAATAGTGTTGATATGTTGACTAAAGTGGTTCTTAAAAACAAATGTTGGGCCCCGATTCCTTTTTAAGCTTGTTTAAATTATTTTGAGGTTTTAGTTTGCTAATTTTAAATTGGTTGGAAGAAATTGAGGATTTTATTGTGTAGGTTATGATTATTAAATGAAGGGATTTAGTGACATGTGATTTGTTGATAAATTATCATTTGTGATATATTGTGAGTATTAAAAGGACTTATATGAATTGAGGGTTATAGTTGTTTAGGCTAATAAAGATTAAATGGAGGGATTAGAGTTTTATAAGTTGTTAGAATTTAAAAAGAATAAGTTGGTATAAGGGATAATTAGGAAGATTAGAAATGCTTTTAAGGCTTAAGGTTTATAAAGATGGGCCTTGTAATCTTTATATGCTATCAAATGAAGAAGAAAGGAAGAAATTGGGCTAGGTCCATTTAAATTTGCAATTAAATGAAAAAGGAAGAGCTTACATGGTGGATTGCTAGAAAGCCCACAAAATTCAAATGTAAGGAGGGAAAGATGGAAATTTGGGAAAGTTTGTAAGGAGGGAAAGAAACTTGGGCTTAAGTGGGCTTAAGGATTAAATGAGTTAGTGAAATAAAATGCAAAACTTAA
>JANVCL010000587.1:0-11863 GCA_026546855.1 Erythroxylum incrassatum | reverse complement strand
CGAATGTCTTCTCATTCTTCCCATCATCTTTTCTATTCTTCTTGAAGGAGGACTCTCTATTTCCTTTAGTTTTTTTCTTCCACATGCGTCTGCTCTTTTTTGAGATGAAGGATAACTCATCATCTTCGTCACTTGAATCTTGATTTGATTCGCTGGAATCGCCATTCTTAGCTTCTTCAATCTTCAGTGCTTTGATGATGAATTCCTCTTCTTTTGATTCTTATGATTCTTCTGTCCGGCCTTTAATGCTATCGATTTATCCCATCTTGACTTGTCTTCATCATCAAGTTCAACTTCATGTATCTTCTGGGATCCAAGCAATTCATCAACCTTTAGCACGCTCAAATCTTTGGCTTCTTGTACAGTTGTAACTTTTGGTCTCCATCTCTTCAGTAGACTTCTTAATATCTTTCGAACATGATCTTAATTATCATAAGTTCTTCCGAGAGCTTTAAGTCCATTGATTATTGTTTGAAATCTTCCAAACATCTGATTGATAGGCTCATCATCCTTCATCTTGAATAGGTCATACTGGTGTACAAGAATGCTTATCTTGGACACCTTTACTTGATTTGTACCTTCATGTGTGTTGGATAGGGTATCCCGCATCTCCTTCGCAGTGTCGCATCTGTGAACTTTATTGTACTCACTTCTGCTTAAGGCATAACATAAAAAGAACTTGACCTTCGAGTTCAGTTGGAATCTCACCTTTTAATCTACAAACCATCTGATTCATAGAATAGGATTTCCTTCTTCATCTACCGGTGTTTATGGTCCATTTTCTATTATATCCTAAAGATCGATATGAGTAGATTCGATGAAAAGCCGCATCCTGTCTTTCCAGTGATGGTATTATTCTCCATTGAACGCAAGAGGTCTAGTGATTGAGGCACCTTCAGCTATGCATATGTGTAAATCACAGGTTATCCACACTTTGTTACGGTGGTTCTTGGACACCGAGCTATGATACCAATTGAAGTAAATCACACGTTAGTATAGACATAATATTCGATATACAAAATGCACAAGAAGGGGGGTTGAATTGTGTATTCTTTTTTGATGATCCCATTTTTGAAAACTTCTTGTAAAACTTGCTTTTTATCAAAACTATTGAAAATTAGTATTATGAAATATTGCAATTTACTTTCTAAATTCTTGTATGAAACAGAAAGATTAATAGTTAAGGGTTGAGAGAGAGTAGACACGACAGATTTATGCTGGTTAACCCCAAACCCTAGGCTACGTCCAGTCCTCAGAATCCTTTCTGATATTTCACTACACTTTGCAAAGATACAAGTATTCTTTTCTCTAAGCCTCTTAAGGTCTCTTAAAGCAAGTATTCTTTTCACACTTTACCTCTTCAGGCTATCTGCTTCTCTTCTTTCAATTGAAAGATATTTCAAGCTTTTTTTATAGATATGAATAGCTCTAAGTTTAGCACAATAAGATTTCTAGCTTTTGAATTTCACTAACTCTTTCGAAAATCTCTCACTTCTACAGTCTTCAACTTTGACTCGTATTTATAGACTTTGTCTTCAACCGCTTCCTAATAATTGCTTCTTTCCTCTTGTTTCTTGATCTTTGAAAAATTAGTTATTCAGTTGAGTTCTGTAACTAACTCAAACTAATTAGTCATCTGACGTGGTTTCGGATCTTCTATCTTAGTTTCTTCTGTCTCATATTTCTATCGTCTCATTTTCAGCTTTGGCTTCCATCTCATTTTTTGCCTTCCGCTTTCGTCTCATATTCGCTCTGCTTCTGTCTCACTTTCTTTCGTCTCATATTTGTCTTCCGTCTCATATTTGTCTCTGTCTTATTTTGTCTTCTGTCTCATATTTGTTCTGCTTCCGTCTCACTTTCTTTTGTCTCATTATTGTATCTGCTTCTGTCTCATTATTTGGTCTTCATCAAAATCATTAAACGTAAAGTAATTTTGACTTAACATAGTTGTCCCATTTAAACATATTTTTTTACTATAAAAGGGAATTTTGTGACGATTGAAAGAGTAACTCTCAAGAAAAAAGCGAATACATCATTTTTCTTCATTTTCTCTTAACTTTCATCACCAACAGAGACTACGATGGCTAATGCTTGAAGCTTGTAGGAGATGGTGGAAGGCTAACCTTCTCGACACCGATTCGAATGTGAAATCGATGCCCGAGTCATGATTAAGCTATCTCATCTTGTTAATGTTGATAGGCTCTTTTTAGATTATTATTGTTTTTTGTGTTGATTGAATTGGGTTATGTAGAAATGATCTTGCTATGTTATTTAGATTATTCTATTACGAACCTAATGCTAGAATGTTGAATATAATCCTCCGTAATTGTTATAGTTAATGTTTATTAGTAACCACTAATGATCTTAAACCATTAGGAAGAACATAACTTAAATTAGATAACTTGAACGTGTGAGGTTGCTGCCTATATTGATCATTTTGTACTTCGTAATGTAGCTGACAAATTGAATCTAGAGATCATATCCTAAGTTATTTTAGGGCTAGGTTTAATTAACGATCGTATCTTAATTAAATACAACCTATGGGAAAATCGGGATTAACAGAGCATATTGTTAGTCTCTGATTAATAGTTCGAGTAGAGATGTAGAAACAATAGAATGACGGGATTTGTTTAATCATTTCTAGGCTAAGATTGATCTTAGAACCAGACTTTACATAAATTCGATACTTTTTTCATTTTTGATTGATTGCTATAACTTGTTTTTTCTAGTTTAACTTTAATTTATTTTGTGGATACGTTCCAGGCTCACCACAGCTACATATTTTAGTATGCAGAGTTAATAGGATTGAATCATCTTATATTTTCTTATACATTTCAATGCCTTTTCAGTTCTATTGTTGTGTTTAAATAATCAATTTGTGTTCATCTTGTGTTTGCATATGTATTAAAGGAGTGAACACAAATATATGCCATAAGGAAGAAGTTTGGCAAAGTTAGAGAGCCATCTATGGAGGGGAGACCATCAAGGGAATTCGGAGGAGAATCGGAGAAGACCCGGGAAATAACCTAAGGCCACAATCGTGGTAAAAAATTAACAACAAGGTCATGATCATGTGGTGTCAGCCACAATAGTGACAGAAGCTTGAGCACAAGGCTACGATCGTGGCGAGTCAGCCACGATCGTGATAGAGAGCAGATAAATTGACCATAATCATGGCCTACGTGTAGATAGACATGGATGACCTTTCAAACATAAGTTTTTCTAGGGGCTTTTTAGAATTTTTAGGCAGTGGAAAATCCTAGGTTTTAACCTAAATGGAACATACTACATAAAGAAAGAGAGGAGGACCTAGAGGTAGGCTAGACAATCTGCCACTTTTGGAAAACTTAAAAAATAGATAAGAAGAAGAGAGAAGGAAGAAGCAGAGAGGTTTTTGTTATTTTCTTTATGCTTAGCTAGTTTATTTCATTTTCAATACTTTATCTTCATATGTCTTAATCTATTCATTCCATTAGTTTAGATCTTTCTTAGTGTTAATCAGGTTTTTACCTGTGCTAAAATATTTAGAATGAATGTTTGATGGATTTATAATTAAAACTCATGAATTTTGTAAGGAAACTTTATAATATATCAATGGATGTCTATTCCTGCAATTTTTCAAATTTAATCATGATTGTTTTAGTTTATTTATGTGTTTTTGCATATTTGAATTTATTGGGTGTTTAAATGTTTAAAGGTTCATGTTATGGGTTTTTGTTTATTTGTAATTCTTTTGATTAATTTGTGGTCAATAGTTAGGATTTTGCATGTTGTTCTTAGGTTTATGATCAATTAATTTAGGTTTGTGTGCAAGTTATATGTGCTGAAATTTTCATTTTGACGTAATTATCTCGGATTTTGTAATTTCAGTTATGATTAGTTATTTGTTAGCATAAAGAGTTTTGATTTCTATTACGTTAGTTTTGAAGTTTGATTTTTACTACTACATTTACAATTTCCAGCCTTGGTTTTATTTGAGTAAGTATGATTTTTGTTTATTTAATGTCTATTTTGCTTGATATGAACATGTGTGGCTATACTAATTAGGGGTTTGGAGATATTATAAGGTTGAAGGGATGGAAATTGTGATAATGAAGTTGAACTTGTCTTGAATTGGTTCTTGTAGGTTTAGGTTGGTTTCGGATTTAGGATAAATGACATGAATTAGGATTTGCTTGTAAGATTGATCACCCTTTAGGTAATTTTCTAATTTGAAGGCTAGGGATGAGCGTGTGATATTTAAAAGTCTATAGTAATTCCCGGGAGTATCAATAAGTTAGTTAAATTTGCTTGGATACTTAATCAACTAGTCTGGGATCCCATATCTTTAGGCTAAACCTTCCGAGCTTATGAGTAGGTGGCCTAAGTTAGTTGTTTCTTAGTACCTAATGCATCTTCAATATTAAACTCAGAGAGCCTATTCTAGGTTATAGTGGAGATTGGGGGTAATTCTAGAGCTTATTAGTTTTGCCTATTTTAGAGAAATTAAGGGTTTGAGAGCTTAATTGAGTCCATTGGCTAACACTATGATGAGAGTACCTTTTATTTAGATTCAAGGATCAATGAACATCCCGAAATCCCAAAGATATCTCCAGCTCGCTTCTTTACCATTGTTATTAGACTTTTATGGATTTGCTTTGCGCTTGTCTTTTTGGTTGCGTTCATTCCATATTAGTTATCTTGTCATCATCAGTTGAGGGTGTTTTGTTTTCTTTTGTTACAACATTTGAAATAGAATTTGCATCCTAACTCTTAGTGGTTTGACCCTAGCTCACCATTTACTGCATAGTTTGGTAGTTAGGAATTTATTATTTGGTAGTTAGTGATAGACTATCAAGAGTTAGGTAAATTTTACAGTGCACTCAAAACACGATGTCACATAACACATGTTCAATAGCGGTACACAGTATCATTGTTCCTAATAATGTGTTTGGTTGTTATCCTTACTTAGGCTTCTTTTTTACAACCACCATAATCAAATTAAGAATGGGATATATTCCCATATCGCTTTTTACTATTTCTAGTAGGTCAACAAAACATATGGCTAGTCTCATTTCCTCTTTGTCAAATATTGAACTAACACCTTCTCCAAATGCTGATGATGTGTACATAACATTTCAGGAGTGGCAAGGATGGGGCTATGTATCTCTTGTTCCTACAGTGGTTATAGGGGTTGTTGATGATTTAAAGCTTTCTTGATAGGATAAATGGAGAAACATGAATGTGATGACAAATGGGTTAGGCTTTCGAGATAAGTCTAAATTGGTTATTAAAAAATTTCCCTATATTGCATTTTATAATGATATATGGATTATCAACATCATACGCCTCCTAAAGCGTCTCCACCTTGGGTATCGAAAGTATTAGTTAACCAATTGGAGACATTGTTCAATCGCTTAGGGGATCTAATTGACTAATATATTTGACCAAACTCTTTAGAAAGAAAAACTCCCTTTAAATTTTACTTAATATTTAATTATGAGGGTCAATTCAATAAACTTGTTCTCTAATAAGCATTCATATATTTGTTTAAGTATCTCTATGCAGCACCACACTCTCGAAAGACACGTACTCGACATCCTGAGTGATATCCGAGTACGTACCCTGCGAGGATGGCATGTTAGCACAGTCAGTCCGTAAAATCTCTTTACAATTTTTTGTCAAAACAACACACATATGCAAAACTCATTAATCAAATTAGGCCCACTTTATTCATAAAAATTTTGTTAATCACAAATGTTACTACACTTATTAAACAAATCATCAAAATTGCCCTAGTCACTTAGGCCTATTTCAGATACAGAACATTTTTGTCATAGTGTCTTTACATTACAAAATCACCTACATAACATCGAAAAAATCTTGTGAATATATACTTTGATACCAAATAAATAAAGAAAAACAAATGCAAACATAAACTGATGCCGACCTTTATCTCATACTTTAATGAGGTGGCTATACTCCCGTTTGCCTAACATGGTAACTCTTATGAGCCTAAAAAATATTGCAATTTTTGGGTGAGTTTTTGCAAACTCACTGATTGACCATCCTCGATGGCTCACTCAATCACATAAAACATACAATTCATCATTTTAACATATTGAGTCTCATACATTACACATTGATTTAAACATATCTCACTTGATCATTCATTTCACATTCAACACATATCATATTCAGAAATCAATCAAATATTTAAATCATACTTTCATAAGCTTATGCAGTGCTTATGAGACTCACTTTCAATTATTATTGTTGTGACTGAGTGCCTATAACTATCCCATATCCATTTTGGATACCGGGCTCATTAATAATTGTCCCATATCCGCTGGGGATGCTGGGCTCATTTTACATAGTGAGCCTTTGGCTCTTAATCACTTTCTGAGCTGTGGGATCTTTTCTCACATTATAAGCTTTAAGCTCTTTTTCAGTGGCTACTCCGGTCATAACTGTCTTTATCTTTTACGCATTCATGTAACGAAATGCATCAATCACATATTTTCAGTCAATCACATGATTTCATTTACACATTCTCTTATACATTCTCATCGAACCTTGGTCCAGCATTTAGAGATCACATTTATAAGCACTTATTTCATCATTTTCACATATAAGTAGCACTTAAATATCCCATTCATATTTCACAATCATCTGGCCTTTATTGTCCGGAATTCAACAATCAAATCACATTCAAAATCATTCAATACATGATATAAACAAACAAGCTATAAAGTAAGACCATCTAGGTCTACTCACAGTACGCTCTAGATTAGCATTAGCTTCCATGATCCGGAAACATCTGGATGCAGGAGTTCTATCCTGTATCATCATCATGCAAAACATATATTGCATGCACATTATTAATTGCACAATGACATAAACATTCATTTTTACATATATGTAAATGTGTAATGTATAATGCATGCTCAATGACAATCCCGGGTATATTTTCTAAATTCACATCTTATGTTCATTCTCATTTCATAATTTATATTTTTCTGATTGAACTTAGATTTACACTTCATTTACACATGATCATTCTAAATTCTCCTTCAATCTTTACCTTTTGTATGTGTCTAGCTTATTCATAAGCTTACACCTGAAGAACGCTTGGTTACTCTATATCATAACTCAATTTCTCGTCATTTATTTTCTAACCTCATATGATCTCATAATATCCAATTCTCATTCACAATTAATCCCTTAATACATTTTACTCAACTTCTTTAAATCATAGTTACAATCATATGAACATCTTCATTCCTATTATACTCATGCCTTAGGTACTTTGATATTATCCCTTCATTAACTAAGTTATCACCTTCATTTTCACTTCAAACATATCATACATTAGTCATATAAACAAAAGATCATTCTAGGTTCAATTTAAGACCCATTTAAGTCTTTCGTTAGGCAGACATCCATGTCTGTTAAATGGACATTTACTGGTTACTTACAGAAACTTAAACATTTGACCCTCCAGAAATCAAAATCTCTTCTCGGGGTCTTCATAAAATTCTAGATCTCAAATTCATCTTTAAAACCATACCTAAATGACCTTAATCCGAGTTCTACAGAAAAATTTACGCCTCTTGCACCAAAGTATGTCTAATTGCATCATAATTTCCACATTTTTACCTTTTACTTATTTCACTAAACATCATATGCTTAATCTATCACTTCTAGTTTCGTTTTTCATCATTTTCCCCAATCATTTTTAACTCCATTTCAACTCAATATCATCCATAAACAATTTCCACATGTCACTCTCTCAAGGTCAGTTCTTGTTCTTTTAAATAACTAGTCCATTTGTCTCCAATTTCTACTCCAATTGTCTCCCAATTTTCAATGACATAAGTCATTAAATCTTAATGTCACATATTAAAATTTCTATTGACATTTGACATTTATTTCTATCAACTATTCATCAATTGTTTTGCCACTTGACATTTTTCCTAGTCCAAAATATCCTTAAATTCCAGAAAATTTCCAAATTTTCACCAAAAATTCTAATTCACTACTTATACATTCCCACTCAATTTTTAAGACACAAAATCATAATTCGCATCATATTCACATTAAAACAACCATTTATACCCGAAAAATGCCAATTGAGTGTATGAACAATTATTTTAATATATGCAATAATCAAATTCACATATGTGTATGCTGACATTATGCATGAGCATGAAAATTGTTTTCCTAAATCTCTCTCTAATGTCACATGTACTGAATTTTAGGGTCTTAATCATTAGTATGGGAACGGGATGTTACATTTCTCCCTTCCTTAATAAATTTCTTCCTCGAAATTCATATCTATTTGATCAAACAGGCAGGGTTATGTTTCCTCTTATGATTCTCCATTTCCCATTTAAATTCATCACTCAAATAATGTCTTACAAATGACCATAGTCAATGGATTCAATTGATCCTTCAATTACTTATTCAGATATCACACTATCTTAACTATTTCCTCAATATATTTCAAACTCTAAATTTTTCACTTCCTGAGTTGATAACACCATTATCAGATTATATTAATATTTCTTAAAATACTCACATATCACATATTATGAATCCAAGACATTTTTTTGGTACTACAAACTCACATGTTAATGGTCCTATTCTCACAATAATTTCACATGGCCCAGTTTATGTCGTGCATAGCTTAACTCCTTTTTTTTCTAACCTGACCACATCTTGCCGAGGTGATACCCTCGGAAACATTTCATTTTCCACTTAATATTTCACACCTCTTCAGTGTTAATACACTTAACTCTTCTGTCTATCTCACTATATTCCATAACTTCAATGCTAATCGACTTAACTCATTTATCATTCTTAAATCAGCTAACTCATATTCTAGCTTCATTTCATTTATCAACAGTATTTTGAATCAATTCTGGCCTTCAACGATTTTTAGGCCCTCTTCATTTCAATGTAAGGGCGAACGACTCTTTTTGTCGTTTTACGCCTCATACAATATTCTAAAGATATCACTTAGAATTATACATTGATCTCACGTTCCTATGAACTCCAAAATATAAGCTTTAAGCGTATCTCCAACAATTAGGACTGTTTGTAATTCAAACATTCAGTCACTTGTTTCTAGATCCTTAGCAGTTAAATACTATTTCAGCATATTCCTACTAGGATGTTTAGCTTAGGTTGTTACTTGCTTTCTCTAGCAGTCTCTTTGTTCAATCATTTTTTTAGGTACGCATCCTTCTTATTTCAATCATACAGTAACATTTTTCCTATTTGGACTCAAATTTCATATTCATGTTCAATTCCTCAATGATATTTACAAATTTTGGATAGTCAATTTGGGCTTTGCTAAATTTTTCACAAGAAACTGATCTTAAACTTCAATGTAACTAATAATACTTCATTTTGCCCCTCATTCAACTCGATATTCTATGCTCTTTATTACACTAGGTTTTGTAACCTCAATATCTGAATTTGTGCTACACCATTATTGAATTTTATGTTCAATACATTAGATACAACACTAGCTTTACTAGTAAATACCCATTTTTACATCAAAATCTTCCAGTAACTCTATCCATTATCTCAGTCTCATTTTCAATTCTTTTAAACTCAATAATTACCTCAAACTTTAATGATCTCTATAAATTTCGAAATGTTTCTGTGTATATGATGTCTCCAAAATTTCAAGCAATCACCATTGTGGCAAGTTTAAATTTATATATCAAATAATCAACTCAATAAACTTTAATATTTATTTGCTTCCACGCATATGAAATCACTTTATTATGCTGCATTAGACATTATCCTAATCTCTGGTGTGAAACCTCAGTATATAATACAAAATCTCCAATTCAAACGATATAATTAACGTGGGTATTATAATTCCTCAAAATTCTCTTTACATTCACCAGTTATACAATTTACATATTTTTCCTCAAACGTTCTTGTCAAAAGGGCTAGGATTAATAAAGATCTCTTAACAACTTCTGGTAGTATCCAACATACAGCTAGTTCTAAAAAAGTCTGAATCTCACATCTATTCCTTGTAGTTTCTCACTTTATCATCACCTATACTTTCTTAGGGTCTCCAAATATGCCATGTTCAGATATTATACAACCCATATTTTATTTGATCAAGCTAAAATTCATTCTTATCGAACATTCGAATACATACAATATATCATCTATGATCATAGCCACAGATTGATCCAACTTTTCTTGGATCATCTTAATCTTTAATACCATAATATTGTTGGGGCGTTTGTTAACTCTAACATATATAACTCAAAACTCCTTGTGCCCATAATTTGTTCTCGTAATTCTTTAAGTATCTAATTCTTCAATGAGGTAATATTATCTCATGTAATTTTCAGTTTCCTAATTAACTTATTTTCTCGAATCATTTTCTCCATTCAATCAATTTCCTCTGATTTCTAATTAACTTATTCTAATGTCTGCTCATTCATACTAGTTTCTCCACATACTTCAATTTATTTGCAATCTTTACTTCTTGGGTTGGTAACACATTCCTCAAATCTAATTTGTATCTCCTATACATATTTGCACGGAATATAGTGTGGACCTCAATTCCTTTAGCAATAGTAGTAGTGTTATATGCAATTCAAGTATCCAATAACATAGTTAGATACGACCCATGCACTCTCAATAATGTGTTCATTTTTCTCACAACTGAGTCTCATATCTATCTGACTCCAATATTCACTTTTGATTCATTGCATATTCATTTCTGATTTGTTCTTTCATTGATCATTCTTAAAAATAAGCTATCTAGTATGCTTAACCTAATTCCGTGAAATTCTTCTTCGAAAGAAGATTTCTTGCTACTATCATCAATACTGTTCATGTAATCCTTATCAATCAACTGTTTTCATCATTGCCTATCAGCCATTCTTAGTACCTCAAAAAGATCAATTTATTTCATAACTTATATGATCAGAACATCCTTTTTAATAAGGCTCAGTGAAATATTAAGCAAATTATTTAATCTAATACCTTGGTATATACCATCCAAATCATTACATCTTATCTAGAGACGTGTTTAGGAGAATTCACCAATTAGTAGCTTATGCTAATGATACCTCGATCTCATTTGATTCTAGACAACATTTCCCTTTTTACGCCCGTCTTCGATCACGGGGATTGTGTCATGATCATGTCCTTTTTCTTTTTCCTTGAATTCATCATATATAGTAACATAATTAACAATCTCAATTCATTCCCATTTGATCACTATAACCACTTTCACGCCTTACTCTAACTCATTTTAGACTTTGAACACTTTTCATGATGATCCCATTATCAGATGTGCACTCACACAGGCAAATCAACTTGACCTTGAAAACTTTTCCATCTACCGTTATCATTGTCTCACCTTTCAATTTCCATTATTTCATCATACCTACGTATGTTCAAAATCAATTTCGAATCATAGATGCATAATCATCCTGAAATTTTGATTTCGATCCCACTAACATATTCTTACACTGAGTTATAAACTTTTATCATGATAACAACCACTTCGGTTCTAATTTCATCTTCTCAAGATCATAACAATTTCTATTTTCATTACGTTCTACTTATACACTTTAATCTCATCATTTTTACTTATATCCCTATTTTCCTCAAACAAACCATGACAATACATTCACATCTATTTCCCATTCGAGGATATATTACCACAGTACAATATTGATATTATATTCATAATACATTTACCAATACAAGTATGTTGAACCTTTTTCTGTCACTGATCGTGGCTCTGTCGTTCGATTTAGGAAATCGACCTTGGAAACCGGTCAAAATAAAATAATTCCAAGATTGCAGCAAGCTGAACCTCGGGTCGTCTCTCTCG
>JANVCL010000505.1:0-11867 GCA_026546855.1 Erythroxylum incrassatum | reverse complement strand
TTACTCTTGTAGGATACGTACTCAAATATCACTCAGGATGTCGGGTATGTGTCTTACGAGAGTGAAATGCTATAAAATAGCTCAGAAAGAAATACTATTTAATTAAAATATGGAGGTTATTTGTAAACAAATAATTTAAAGAAAAAAGTTTAAAGAACGACCTCTCTACGTGGGATTCTTTATTCGTATCTTAATACATCAAAAAAAATTTATTGAAAACTTTACCTTCCAGAAACATTACGATATGTAGTCTTGTATCGTCAGATACAGCAGTTATAAGCGATGAGCTGAGAAGGGATCTATTAGAGAAGATCCGTCTATTCGTCTCTTCCTAAATATCCCTAACTAGGTAAGTTAACGTAATTTTATACAACCATTCCTTGTTGCTATTGTGAATTTTTATCTGTTACATGCTCCAACTGATGATATCTTCTCATACATAGAGGGGATTCTCAGCCCCACACCTACCTACAATTCTTTCCCATATACTTACTAGTGTATTGGCATTTGAAAAAGAAATGCTTGATAGATTCACTGTCTTTCTCACACAGGGCATACCTGTTAGGAATTAGCACGTATTTGTTGAGTCTGTCCTGCATTGGTAGCCTACCTCGAATAGCCATCCAGAGGGTAATGGATGTCCTCGGGAGTATTTTGTTATTCTAAACTAGTTTGTACCAGCACATATTGTTTTCCATACCCCAAAGTAGACTTTGAATCATTTTGTTATTAAATAAACCATTACGAGTCCTCATTCAAGTCACTTCGTCTTCGTCCTCTAAAAGATTGGAATTAAGGAGGAGAGTTTTCACCAGTGTGTCTGGTAGTATCAATTGTGTTGTCTTCATGTTGATTAGGTCATTTTGGACTGTGTATTCCTTCGGGAAATTTTGATTCAGTTCCTGAAGACGTGGATGCTCAGACAAAGGTCCTATCTCCAACCATTTATCAAACCAAAAGCTTGTTCCCTTCCCATCTCCCACCTTGTGTCCACGTAAGGTTTAATTTGTAAGACATTTTTGTCCTTAGGGATAATTTTGTCGATGTCTCATTAAGTTGGACTAATATTAACTAAAATTTAGTTTTTAAATAAATTATCGATTAAGTGATACCATTTGATCCAGATAAAGATATTAAAGTGGCCCAATAAATGATCTAGATTAATGGGTCGAAGTTCTGGTAGAAAATGGGTCCCGATTAGTGTAGACCGGGTCTATATCGACCTTGTGATGGAAAAGTCCGATATGAAAACTATATAAAGGTAAGGTCTCCTGCAGTTACTTAGAGAACGTTCACGAGCATAAGGATTCCTGACCCGTTAGGGAAGCTAGAAACCTGAGGAAACTATAGAAAGGTCTTGCCTGTGAGTCGGTGAGCACTTTCCGCTAAAACCCCCGGGAGATTCGGAATCGTTTGGAGCTCGGAATCGGCATCAGAATCAAAGATGAAATTGAATCCAGATATTCCGCATTACTTTCGTTTTTAATCATTTCACAGAACCCTGGGGTACGTAATAAAGAACCCACTATGTACTAACATATTTATCTACCTTGTCTCTAATATCTTCTTCAAAGTAGCTAAACCCTTTTTTGGAATCTTGACATTCCAGATGGTGTCGTTAATTAGGTATTTGCTCCTAACCCAAAATTCACTCATAAGCCAACTCACCCATAAGGAATTTTCCTTCTTCTTTTTTTTGACATTAGGAATTTTCCTTCTTAATTAGCCTTCAGCATCTTCTTGCTAACATTGTTGAATTGACTACTTAAATCGGAATAAGACCAAGTCCCCCTTGTTTCCTAGGGTTGCAAATTTCTGACTATTTGATACTCACTTTGATCTTGCCTTGTCTGTTCCCATTACACGAAAAATCCCTCAGGATCTTATTGATGGATTTTATTACCATACTTGATATTACCAAATGTAAGGCCCAAGAAGTATCGACTGAAGAGAGGACTGATTCAATTAGTTGTAAGTGACCGGCCATAGAAAGGCATTTCGAACTTCAATTCTGAATCTTCCTCCTAATCCTCTCCTTAAGTGGTTTGAAATCTGAATATCTATGCTTTATGGAGTTGACTGGTATTCCAAGGTATGTAAAATGTAATGGAAGTACTTTTATACTTGTAATGATAGAAAACCACTGGCATTTTGTGTTGCATTAGCAGACAAGTAAATCTCACTCTTTTGATTGTTTACTTCCAACCTCGAAATGTTTGTGAAAATTCTTAGAGCTGTAACTAATGAAGTGACGGAGTGATGATAAGCTCTTGAGAATAGGAGTAGATCATTTACAAAATTCAGATTTATGATTCCACAGTTCTTGCATTTATGGTGAAATTTGAAAAATGAGCTCCTCTCTATATCCCTGACAATCAATCTGCTCATAAATTATAAGAGTGGTGACATTGGGTCCCTTTGACGCAATATTCTAGCCCCTTTGATTTTGTTGGAGGGTTCACCATTGATTAACACATTGTAGTAGACTCCGGTTATGCATTATTCTACCCATTTTATAAATATTATAGGGAAGCTGTATGCTGTCATGCAATTAAGGATGAAGTTCCAAGCCAAAGAGTCGTACGTTTTTCTAAAGTCTATCTTGATTGTGCAGTTCCTCTTCCCCTTTTTCTTGAATAATTCCTCAACAATTCCTGTACAAGTAATATATTATCTCCAATTAGCCTACCTTAGATGAATATGCCCTGCTGCTTTCCTATATGCTTTGGAAGCACACTTTTCATTCCTTTGTTATGATTTTGTAGAGCGAGTTACAACATGCTATAAGTTGGAAGTCACTAACTTTTTCTTGTTTCTCCCCTTTCGGTATTACGCAAAGCAGAGCTATGTTAATCTCCAACAACAATTGCTCATTTTGAAGAATTCTTCAATGGTCTCATTTGTTATCTTTCCAGTCATTCTCCAAGTCTTCTGATAAAAAAAAACATATTCATAACGTCTATCTCCAGAGCCTTATCATGATTCATCCCTTTCAATACCGCCTCGATTTCCTCCCCAATAATTGGTTTGGCTAGTAATTTGCTTTCCTCTTTATGAGTTGATCTTGGAGTACTTTTGTTATGAAACATATAGTAGAATTTGCCTTGAAGGGGGTGCCAAGTGTACCCATAAAACACCTCATTTTTTATTCCTGACTCGTTATCAATGATCCTCCCATCCATATTTAAAGCAATGATCCTATTAGAGACTTTCCATGAGGTGATCTTCCTGTGAAAGTAAGTTGTTCCTATCACCGTCAGCCAACCACTCTTGCCGGGCTCTTTGTTTCATTATTGAATGTTTTATGGAGAAGCACTAGGAATACCTGGACAAAACTTACTTCTCGTGCTCTCGTAATGTTTCATTTGTAGGATCCTTGTAAAGTTCAGTTTGAATCCTCTCCACTTCTTGTTTGGCCCTCATTAGAGCTTGATTTGTATTCCCAATTTTCTCTTTGAAAAGACGTTTAAGTTCTTCCTTCATCGCTTGAGTCTTTCTAACACAAATGTACTACTTAGTACCTCTCACCTTTTTGTTACACCTTCTTCCATAGCCTCTTCAAATCCTTTCAACATCTACTTAGAAGTTGTTGAACCTAAAGACTTCCTCATGTATGGTCTGCTATGTGAACAACAATTGGGGTGTGATCCAAGCATTTAGGGTTGGGGTAAGAAGCATAAGAATCTGGGTACTTATGAAACCATTCCATAATGACCATGGACCTGTCCAACTTCTTGCTTATCAACAATTGATTCTTCTATTTATTATTCCAAGTGAAAAAGTTGTCACCTTGTGGGAGATCTCGAACATCAATGCTATGAATACATCTCTTGAAATCTTCATTATGGTTTCTGGCACAGATGTTACCTTTTTCCTCTTCTGGGTTAAGAATTGTATTGAAGTATCTAAGTAACAATCAAGGGTTTTGGCTAGATGCTAGAGCTCAAAATTTGCTCCATAGTTCCTTCCTCTGGAATGCGTGATTGAAGCCATAGACAAATGTCAACATGTTTTTCTTTCCCGGTGTTGGTTTTTTTTACGTGGAGAAAACTTTCTCAAATTTTATTGAATAGAAGCTTGTTTATTTATACAAATTTTTTCTAACTAAAATTCAAATATCAAATAACATCTAATCTAAATCAATTTAAATCAGTATAAAATAAAATCTGAACTTAAAGATAATATTATGATAATATCTTTTACTGTTTCAAAGTCATATTTTCAACACTCCTCCTTGACTTTGATACTGCAAACTCCAAGCATCTTTTTTTCGTTTGTGCTCCTTCTCAAATTGATCGTTTACAGCTTGCTTGACTTCTCTTACATTTTGTTGTGCGATGTGGGCATGGTGGATATAAATCATCATTTTTCTGTTGTTGTTGTCGATCTTGTTGAAACTCTTGTTTTTGTCTCTTGCATTTTTTTTCTTTTCTTTGTGAATCTTGATATGAGTCATTGTAGGATTTGTTGGCAAATCCGAAACATCGTAGTCTTCATCTACAGCTTCCCACGAGTCATTTGCTTCAAAGAAGGCTTGATGTGTAGTTTGATTTGTGGTGTAGAAAAGTATAGTATGAGTTATGGGTTATGGGTTTGTAGGCATGAGTTATGGTTATGAGTCATGGGTTATAGGTTTGTAGGCTTAGAGGTCCCTTAAGATCAAGAGAGCTCTGATACCAAGTTGGTTTTTTTTTATGTGGAGAAGATTTTCTCAGACTCAACCTGTGCCTTGCAGACTTCATGTAAGTTTGATACTCGAAACAAAATAATATGTAAATAAATGGCAAACGCAAGTTTTCCTTATCTGTTAGGATCTCTCGGTAATACCAAGGATTCTAGATTCACTTTTTGTTACCATATTTTTCTAGCTACCTTTTAACATATTTTGTTTGGACTTAGAAGCTTGATATCGCTGATAAACATGCCTTTCTGTCTAATTGGGATTCCCTAGTTTCTAGCACCATACCTTTCTTTATGCCTGTGGAATCTGTCACTTCCTATCTTCTTTTTTATTTAGTCATCTCTCCTTTTGTTGGTCTGCATACTTCTAAGTTAATGAAAGATATGTGCTGGTTTCCTTATTGTGTTTCTGACTTTCTTGTACTTGGTAATTCCCTCACATGAAACACCAGTATTAACTGGTATTCTTAGAGATTCATTAGCCGGATGAGAAAGGAATTGATTTCATGGCCATGAGGGTGAGCTTTTTGGTTGAAATCAATTCAAGTTTTCGAGGACTATAACTTGGTAAATCACTGAATTCTTCTATGAACTGAAAGCAATGCAACTTTTCCGAGGTCTATAATGTGGAAAATCTCCACATTCTTCGTGAATTCTCTTGTAAGTAAACCATTTCTTTCTCGTCTTATCCAATGTGGGACAACTCGACTTACAGAATTCCAAAACTGGAGTTCTCATACCTCTAGTCAGTACCAAAGTTATCATAGGTTGACCTTTTATGAGCTGAAGGTTTTGGGTGTAGAGTTGTCTTTATTTAAAAGTTATAGAATCACTTATAAATGTGGAATAACATTCTTAACTATCTCTGATGACATGTGTCCTAATATAGCTATTATCTCTGTTTTTTCCTTTTATTTCTGATGAGAAATGCATGTTTTTTCAGATTATAGAATTGAACGAGGCAGATGGGCAAGTAAAACTTACCCGTGTTGGACCTGATCTGATTGGAGACAACCAACAACCACAGTATACTGTCCCTCCATATATTTGGTTCGGAGCATTTCCAACTAAGGATTACATCAGCTCAGCTGATGGTGCTGTTGTCAAAGCTGAAGCCAGGGACCACGAGAGCCACTATTCCTTGGTAGGTTGCTCTTGTGCACCTGCCTTCCAGTTTGAGGACTTTGAGCTGGGAAAGCGGTCGCAGCTCATCTCACAGTTTCCCAAACATGAGTCCCTCATTTCGTTACTCACATTACCGGATTGAAGTGGAGTCCTTATCTTTCTATGTATCTAAAGAACAATCAGCCTGTACTATAATAATCAGGGAAGATCAACCTTGTGATGCTGTATTTCCCTATCCTGCAGATTTTGTGTTTTTGAACTATGTTCTTGTACTTGGAATAAACGTTAGAATGGTGGAACTCTAAATATGCATTTCGAGACGAGTGATTGCATGTGTGAAAACTAGTTAGCAGAAAATATGCTCAAGACTCGTGGATGAACTACGATTAGATCTCCCAATCCTTCTATCTGTTTTATGCATAACACATGACATTTAAAGTTCCAAAAAGGACAATGTTTACTAGTTTGGAACAAGCCACAGAATGTTTATAAAAAAGAAAACGCTAATGAAAAAGCATCAACTTTAACTGCCAACATCATCGGTTCAAGTTCCTTTGCAAGGGGCTACCTCGGAAGAAGATGGCAACTCGGAATAAATCTTAGCTATCCAAGATTGACTAACAAAAACAAGATATATGCATCATTTGAGAAAGGAATCCTAGGCAGAAACTTCACCATGGTGAGCAGGTTGTCAGGTACAAAAACACGGGGAAAAAGAAAATACATTGCTGGAAAGAATAATTGGCAGTGAATACTAATAGAGACTAGTTATTAAGGCCAAGATGTGGAAAGTTTATAAGCTGAAGAATAAGAAGGATAAAGAGGGGAGATGAGAGTAGTAGAGTGAAAAATAAATTTGTTGAGCTGGAGTTAGATATGTAGGAAGAGAATAAGAGGGGTGAGGAATACGGGAGAATGGGGAGTTTTTGGTTAAATTTTCTATTATAACATAAGGATATTCTCTCTGAGAGGAGCTCAAGCTCTGGACACTCTTTTGTTAGGGTTTTTGGCTCTTTTTCTTCTTAATAATAAATTCTATTTCTACCTTTATCACTTGGGAAACCCATCAATTGGTCCGACCTATTGGATAGTTCACCAATGCCCCCAAAAATGCCAGATAGGATGGATTTATTGGAGAATCGAGTCACAACATTGGAGGATTCCGTTAAGTTGGGATGTGAGACTGGGGGAAGCTTTGGTGGTGGTGGTGGTGCTGGTTCCCATTCCGATGGAGTAGAGGTGGTTTTGACGAAAGCAGTGCCTCCAAAATTTTGGGGGATAACTCCGACGAAGACCGTATGGCAGTGAAAGAGACAGAACTGTCATCGTTTAATGGTGAGGACCTCGTTGGTTGGATTACATGGGAGGTCCAAAACACTGCTAATGACATCAAAGTAAAGTTAGCTAAGCTCAGTATGAAAGGACCACCCATGATTCACTGGTTCAACTTGTTGCGTGAAACAAAGGACCTTCTCACTTAGCTCAGGTTGAAGCAGGCATTGATTGAGAGATACAACAGTCGCCCGTATGACAATCCGTTTGAAGAGCTTTTCGATTTGCGTCAAATTGGGAGTGTAGAAGAGTATATCGTGAAGTTTGAACTGATCTCGTCACAGGTCAGTCGCTTGCTAGAAACACGATATCTTAAGTACTTTATGGGAAGTCTATCTTCTGAACCGCGTTGGAGGGTGCGTATCTTTAACCCACAGACTTGCTCACAGATGATGAAGGTTGCTCGCGATTTGGAGGTAGAGATGTTAGCTGGAGATCGTGGTGTTTGGAAACCATGAATTTCTAGTCATTCTTATGGGTTTCGTTTGAACAATCGAGGTAACTTGATGGTCAAAGAATAGGAGGGGTGGAACCAATCGAGTAGCACCGAATTCGTAGGCTCGAGATTAGCAACTAAAAATAGGGCTAAATCACATTTGGGTAGTTCCCTTAGGTCCAATGACAAAGGAACGACATCGTCATTTTCTGTTTCTCATTCATGATTAGACAAGAAAGAGGGAGGTACTGGTGATCGGAGTAGGGGTTGAAATACCTTGCGTACTCGGAACTTATGGAGAGGAGATCTAAGGAGTTATGTTTTCAGTGTGGGGATAAGTTTCACCCATTACATCAGTGTCCAGAAAAACAATTATGATTGTTGATATTAGGAGATGATAACAGTCCTAATGAGGGAGAGGTGCTTGCAATGGAGATTGACAAGCACGAAAAAGACGATGAGGAATCTCTTAGGTGTAAGGCTATGGGTATGTGTGCAATCACTAACAAAATTATGGAGGAAGTGAAGACATTGAAGTTAGAAGGGGAATTGAAGGGAGTTCTTATGTTGGTTTTGGTGGATAGTGATGCCACTCATAATTTCATCTCTTCCCAAGTAGCTGCTGCTTTGGAGTTTCCAGTTACTCAGACTAGGAAGCTTAGGGTCAAATTGGGTGAGGGTCACAAGATTTTTGTCAAAGGTAAATGTTCAAATGTGCTGCTTCACTTTAGAGAAATTGATATAACTGTGGATGCTTATGTGATTGATTTGGGAGGATTGGATGTTTTGGTTGAAAAAGTTAGGGAAGGTCTATGTCTTTCCAGTACCAAGGGAGTTCAGTGTTGCTATAGGGTCTAACGAAGAGTGCAGGTCCTTTGTATAACAAAAAAGGGGACTTGACTTGTTTCTCCTCTTTTCATAGGCTGATATAGGGAATAGAGGGTGTCAATGATGGAGGGGAAGTTTTGCCAATGAGTTACTAAGCAGTGAGCAACAAAAAGCTATCAACATTATAGAAACATTTCCGAAGGTATTCACTAAAAGGAGGGGTCTCCCTCTAATAAGGTTAATAGAGCATGGTATTTAACTGCATCAAAGGGTTGGTCCAGTAAATGTACACCTATATTGTTACTCGCATTTACATAAAAATGAGATCGAACGACAAGTTGGGGAATTGCTTTAACAGGGGGTTATACAACATAGTTCTAGTCCTTTCTCAAGCCCAGTAATTTTGATTAAGAAGAAGTATTCTACATGACACATGTGTATTGATTACCGTGCCCTTAACAAGGTTACTGTTATAGATAACTACACAATTCCAGTAGTGGATGAATTACTTGATGAGTTGAATGGAGCACACTACTTCTCTAAATTGGATTTGAAGTCAGGCTATCATCAAATTAGAATGAAGGAGAAGGATGTTTATAAAATTGCTTTCTGTGCTCATAAGGGTCATTACGAATTCCTTTTGATGCTTTTCGAATTAATGAATGCACCCGCCACTTTTCAAGCCACAATGAACCAGGTTTTTAAGCCTTATTTGTGACAATTTATCCTAGTATTTTTTGATTGACATACTTGTTTATAGTAAAGATTGGGTTGCTCACTTGTTTCATTTGGCACATGTCCTACAATTATTACAGCAACACTGTTTTGTGGCCAACAAGAAGAAGTGTACATTTGGGAGGAGCTATTGAAATACTTAGGTCATGTGATTTTCAAAGCAGGGGTGTCAATAGATCCAGTCAAGATTAAAAGTGTTGTGGAGTGGTCGGTACCTCGCAATGTTAAAGTTGTTAGAGGGTTCTTAGGCTTAACTGGTTATTATCGTAAATTTATTACGGGATATGGTAAATTGGCCAAGCCTTTGACTAAATTAACAAAGGAGGGTTTTCATTAGGGAGAAGAAGAACGATTTGCTTTTGATAGATTGAAAGTGGCCTTGACTTCTGCACCGGTACTATCTCTTCCTGACTTTACTCAATCTTTCCAAATTGAATGTGATGCTTCAAGCAAAGGTGTAGGAGCAGTGTTGATGCAAGACAAAAAAAACTATGGCTTATTTCAATAAGGCCTTGGCTAATCAGAACTTGTCCAAATCCATGTATGAAAAAGAGTTTATAGCTTTGGTTTTGTCAGTGCAGCATTGGCGACATTATCTCTTGGGTTGCAATTTTGTGGTCTTTAACGATCGAAAGAGTTTGAAACATCTATTGCAGTAGAGGGTAGATAGTTGTGATCAATAGAATTGGATTTCGAAGTTGTCGGGATACCATTTTAAGGTAATTTATAAGTTAAGCCCTAATAACAAAGATGCAGAAGCTTTGTCTCTCATGCATGAAGTAGGGGACTTTCGCACTTTGGTGTCATCATCAGTTTGGGATCAAAGGAAGGTTATGGAATCAGAGATTTTACATGATGCATTTCTGCAGAAAATTATGGTAGATTTATAGGTCGATTTGTAATCTCGGCCCGAATTCAGCTTGCATAAGAACGTACTGCTTCATAAGGGCAGACTGGTTATTCCTTCTTCTTCTTCTACCTTTATTCCTATACTATTGGAACAATTTCATTCCTCTCGAAGTGGAGGTCACTCTAGTTTCCTTAGGAATTACAAATGCATCGCAGGGAATGGGTATTGGGTAGGTATGAAGAAGCGAATTCAAGAGTTTGTGAGAAGTTGTGATATTTGCCAATGGCAAAAGTATGTTACGACTTCTCCACTTGGGTTACTGCAACCACTGTCGATTCCATAACAAGTATGGGAGGATATTTCTCTTGATTTCATTACCGGGTTGCCAAAATCTAAAAGGTATGATGCAATCTTAGTAGTGGTGGATCGTTTGTTGAATTATGTCCATTTTGTGCTCTTTAAACATCCATGTACTGCTAGATTTGTAGCTGTCATTTTTGCTAAGGAGATCATTTGCTTGCATGGCATGCCACAGCCAATCATCAATGACAGAGATCCCTTATTTGTCAGTAACTTTTGGCAAGAGTTGTTCAAGCTCCAAGGAACAACGTATAACCAACACTTCTTACCATCCAGAAATTGACGGCCAAATCGAGGTGGTTAATAAAGTGTTTAGAGACGTTTCTACGTTGTTTTACATCCAAGCAATCCAGGGAATGACAAGGTTGGTTGTCTGGGGCAAAATTGTGGTATAACATCACCTTTCATATTTCTACGGGTATCACACCCTTTGAGTTTGTGTATAAAAGAAAGCCTCCCACTGTTGTTAAGTTTGTATTAGGGAAAACTAAAGTTGAGGCTGTGAGTAGAGAATTACAAGACTGTGACGAAATTTTAAGACACCTGAAGTATAATCTATTGAAAGCTCAAGAGCAGATGAAACATTATGCTAACAAACACAAAAAATTGCACGTGTTTTAGGCAAGAGAATGGGTCTTTTGAAGCTGCACTTACATAGACAGCAAACCGTAGTGAGAAGAATTAATCAGAAGCTAGCACCTCATTATTAAGGCCCCTATTAGATTTTAGAGAAGCATAGCGATGTGACATATTGCTTAAATTTACCACTATAATCATGGGTTCATCCCGTTTTTTACGTGTCGCAATTGAAGAAAGTAATTGGAAAATATACTGCCAAAGCAAAATTGCCTACAAAGTTGGAAGTTGTCGCTGATGGAGTTATTGAATTTGTTAAGGCTCTAATATGTAGGGACTTTTCTGTGCCAGTTGTCAACCAACATCAGTCACTGGTTCAATGGAAGGGAAGTGCGGAAGAAGATGCTACTTGAGAGGATACTATGACTCTTAACAACCAATTTCCTAACTTCATCCTTGAAGACAAGGTTGAATTCAAAGACAATGGCAGTAATAAAGACCAGTTATTAAGGCCAACCTATGTAAATCCCAAGATGTGGAAAGTTTATAAGCGGAAGAATAAGATTAGTAAAGAAGACAGATGAAAAGTAAAGAAGACAGATCAAAGTAGCAGAGTGAAAAATAAATCTACTAAGCTTAAATTAATTAGGTAGGGAGACAATAAAAGGGGTGAAGAATACAAAAGAAAGGAGTATTGATAAGACACCTCCAATACATTAGGAGTCTTATTACGATTAGGAGTCTTATCTTTTATTACGATTAGAAGTCTATCTTTTATTACGATTAAGAATCTTATCTTTTATTACGATTAAGAGTCTATCTTTTATTGTGATTAGGAGTCTTATCTTTAATTACGATTAGGAGTCTATCTTTTATTGCGATTAGGAGTCTAGCATTATAAATATTTGATAGTTAGAGCAAGTAGGTAAGTTTTGAGAAAATTAA
>JANVCL010000476.1:0-11867 GCA_026546855.1 Erythroxylum incrassatum | reverse complement strand
TCAACTTGCCTCATTTATCCTTATGAAAATCTTGTTTCTTAATTTCACTTCCTCTCATGCACCATCATTCTTATACCCTTTAAATTCCAATTAGAGTTCATCAATTTATCAACTTCAATTCATTTTACTTTTCATATTCAACAACTTCTCATGAATATCATCATACCTTTCCTATCTTTCATATCCATATTGCCTCACTCATACATATACTTGTACATATATATACCAACCATTCATGCTCAACATTTATCATATACATCCATACACAAATTTACATTTCAAAATCCATATACAAGTCCATTTTTCATCATCATCATAAACTAATAGTTTTACAACCTTTGATGGCATTTCCAAGCCATAATACAAATTCAATATCTAAATCAAATTACAAAACATGCTAAATACAATAATTGTTTGAAATACACTTGAACCCTTATTTTACATCAATTAATTTCAAACTACCACCAAACATGCAAATTCGGATTTATGTCTTGACTTTTTCACTTGATCTCTTGCTCAAATACCTGGAGATGGGGGAAAGAGAGGGGGTGAGCTCGAAACCTCCATGGGTAACATGCTTATAGCAAAATAACAAGCAAAAACCTTTCAAAAGTTCTTTATTACGAAAACGCTTATTGAATCATAAATCTCACTTTTCTCAAAAACTCTTATCAAGAAATCAAAGTCGCAACACATAACTCATGCATTTTTCATCTTATTCAGAAATCATGAATACATCAAAACTTGTCACATATCATGAACACATAACACATCAGAATGGTTTGGGTAGTCCGTAACAGAACGTACTACACATTTCCCCTAAGGGTCTTGTGTAGCCGTGAGCAGAACGTACTAACATATTTCCAAATCGTGGTTTCGTGTAGTCGTAAGGGAGTCCCTGAAGGAGCTCCATGCCACTAATGGGCAGACGTGAGAAGCCTATAGACAAGTGCGCACTTGACATACAGAACAGACCACCAAACCCACATAACACATAATTCATGACTTGAAAATAGAATTGCCTAAAATGGCAATATTTCATAAACTTGTTTTTCATGATCATGCCATTTTTTAAAAACACTTACATGTAACAATTCAAATTCATCAACATCATTGGCATACTAATTCACAATTCATCATCCAATGTCATACACCAAACATGTAGCAATTTTCACAAATCAATCAAAAACAATAACAGAAACATTTATGAAATACTTGAAATCATTTTTACTTTCTTGATTTTGACAAAAACATCAATGGCTCGTTAATTAACTATAAACATGAACCCACCTTAAATCCTTTCTTGTAAATCTTGCTCAAATTGCTTCCACTCTTACTCCTCTTACTTCCTCTTGGATTTTCCCTCCACATGAACAAAATTCCCAAATCAATAACACTTCCAATTAAGAAACCCATAACACAATATCACCAAATTGACCTTAGAATTCACAAACCCATGCATTTCTTAAGATATCTAAACCACAACCCTTTCACAAACTCAACAAATCAAAAACACTCTTACCTTGATCTTTCACCAAATGATGAATTTCTTGGCTCTAATGGAAGCCCTCATCTTCTTCCATCTTTTTCCTTCATGAATCACTAGAAAACCACTCTTGAAGGCTTAGAAAAGTGGAACCCTAGCTTGCCCTTTCTTTCTTCTTTCTCTTCTCCTCCACCGAAGTTCTCCCTCTCTTCTCTCTTTAATTTTCGTTTCTTTCTCTCTTTCCCTCCTCTAATTTCGTTCTCCCCCTTCTTAAAAAGCCAAGCCACATGTCTTTTACCATTTTGCCCTTACACCTAAGCCTTGTAACTTAATTGACATAAGTGGTCTTCCAATTTTGCCCTCATGCATAAGTTACCTCCTTATTTCAATTTAATCCATGTCATATGGTCTTAGTCACATTAACATGCTAATTACTCACATTAACATGCTAATTATCCCATAAAAATAGATTAATTAATCTATCAATACCTCAAAATTCATTTAAATCATGCTTAGCTTCTTTCCAAAATCAAATCCTTTTCTAATCATGCAATTGAAGGAATTTGCTTGCACTTCCTTCTAGTTTTCTAATGACACCAAAATCATTCAATTTGGTTCCATAGTCTAAAATTTATACACCAATCATTTCAGACTGTTCTTGTGCTTAAACATTATCCTGCGCTTGAATTCCATCCAAAAATTGGTACTCTTAGAGACTGAATTAGAACTTCATTTCATCAAACAATTTGTAGCCCTATCTCTCTAGTTTAATCCAATTCAAAAATCATCTCATTTGGATAACTAGAGATCAAGTTATGGCTAAAACACCGAAGCATGCTCAATGAACATATTCATTTTCCAGCTTTTAACTTCTAATATTTCACATACAACAGTTCTAATCTTCTAAGAAAAGGTTGGGGTCCAATAGCGCCTGTCTCCACTTCAGCCTTCTTTGACTTTACATCTTACAAGTCCTTCTCCTTGAGGTTACTATAAAGAACAATGGTAGTTTGTAGTATCAATTGTTCTCAGAAAATTAATTAGTGCAATTAATACTGATTTGTGGCAATTTTTACTATCAAACTACATAAAATGAAAGTACACACTCAAGGGTCAATTTAAGAACAAAATCTAAAAATAAGAGTCAAAAAGTGTAGTAAAAGTCATGAAAGTGTTGCCAATTTATATAATAAACTTGGGCTCGATCAAATTCCCTCACACTTTTTACTCCTTGACAAAGTTTATAAGAGTCAAAGAGACACAAGTGCAAAAGAAAATATTCGCCCATCCAAAAAATAAAAGTAGGGAATTGGCAAAATTCACTTTCTCATAAATCAATCAAAGAAAACTGAAAGAGTGCTAAGAAAATAAACACTATAGGAATTTAATCCAAGAGATTGAGCAAAAGAGATTTCACTCAAGGTAAGGTGTTTGCTCTCATCTCACTTGTGTTTTGGGATAATTTCACTCTAAAATCTACGTAGTCCATTCTCTACCATAAGCTTGTGACAGTTCTATCTCTCCACTACAAGAACTATAATCTCAAAAATCAAGAGGAATTTTCATGGTTGTAATGTACGGAAGGCCAGATGAAATGGACGAAAGAAGAAAAAAAGTACGAGTATATGCACTACAATTATGAAATAGATGTCAACAGTAAGACAATATTTACACAAATGACAATGTAATTTTTCTTTCTTTTTTTCAATTTTTTCTTTTGAGAACACATATAACACACACACACAAACACACATTTCTTTTTTTAGAACTTTTTTTACCAATTACTTGAAATAAATAGAAGAAAATGCACAATAAACTATTGATGCATAAGAAGATGTGTGCATGTGCTCAAGAATTATAGCTCAAGGGCCTAGCAATGGATAGGTGTTTATAGAACTGTGTTCGGGTCAAAGGGTTTTAAAAGAATGCCTCTATCATTTTATCAAAATTCTAGTTCATAAAGCTTTGATTAAGAATTGAAACAATTAAAGAGAGATATTAAATAAGCAGATACACGCAAAAATTGGAAAATTCAGGCCCAAATATCCTTCCAACAAGGTTAATATCTCAATGAACAATCTCAAGTTTTAAAAACATAAAGTCCTACTTTGTCAACATACCTTCACTTACTTTGTGTTGAAAACACAGAAAATGAAATTAGCCAAAACTGACTATCATTTAAAGAATGGAAGGTATTTTCAAAAGCTTAAAAATCATTTTGAAACTTATAAAATCTTTGAGATATAAGAATGACAAGAATCTAATTAGGGAGAATTGTTGAATTGAGGCAATTAAAATTAAGTTATTTCTGTAAGAGTATGGCGCCGCAGCAAAACCAAAGTTCGCCGCGACGAACTGCTCAGCTTATAAGCATTGTTGTGGTGAAGAAATAGTTCGCCGTGGCGAAAATCATTCTGCATCGCGGCGAAAAACATCAGAAACTAAATTTTCTACAATCACCAAGTTTAAACTTGTGCACAATTAACTAACACAAACATGTAAATGGCCGAAATGGAGCACAAACAAGAGTTACAAGATGGGAAAATGTTCCCCACATTTAAACATCATATTGTTTGCAATGTGAAAAATCAAAACACAAGAACAATGGGAATATCAGGGGCAAAAAGAGACAGAGGGAACTTTTATTGGAATGTAGAGCTACTGAAGAAAGTAAAAACACAACTATCTTCCTATTAGGATAGTTTCTACCCAACACTTGCTTAGGAAAGTAATACATCAAACATTGCACAACTAGTCACTGACCCAAAGTAAATAAACAAGTGAAGGACAGGAGGAACCTGACATTCACGGTGGTTTTTGATTCTCTTGGTAGAGCTTTAATAGGTGGTCATTCACTTTGAGTTTGGTTCTGGTTTCTTCATGCAAAAGCTTGACCATACCAAAGTTGTGCACTTTAGTGACCAAATACGGTCCATCCTAACGAGTATTGAATTTTCCATGTTTAAAGGTGAAATGAGCCTTGAATAATTGGACCTTGTACCCTTCCTTGAAGCTCTTTCTTTGAAGAATCTTATCATGCATCAAATTTGTCTTCTCTTTGTAGAGGCGAGAATGTTCATATGCCTCTAGCCTTAACTCCTCTAGTTCTTGTAGTTGGCGCTTCCTTTCCATACTGAAAGATTCCAAGTCCATGTTGCATTGCTTGACTGCCCAATAAGCTTTATGCTCTAACTCTATAGGCAAATGGGAAGCTTTTCCGTAGATGAAGTGATAAGGGGGCATGCCTATTGGGGACTTATAAGCCATGCGATAAGCCCATAGTGCTTCTTCAAGGCGTAGGCTCCA
This sequence comes from Erythroxylum incrassatum, assembly GCA_026546855.1. NCBI lineage: Eukaryota > Viridiplantae > Streptophyta > Magnoliopsida > Malpighiales > Erythroxylaceae > Erythroxylum > Erythroxylum incrassatum. The sequence goes on along the minus strand of JANVCL010000476.1, from coordinate 7,075 downwards.
ATCTTTTTTTGACAGCTTTACTATTTTCTCCAAAATGTGCTTCACCTCTCTATTCGAAACTTCAGCTTGACCATTGGTTTATGGATGGTAAGTAGTAGAGACTTTGTGGGTAACTCCAAACTTGGAAAATAAGTTATCAATGACTCTATTACAAAAATATGTCCCTCTATCACTAACCATGGCTTTAGGAATCCCAAATCGACAAAAAAATGTTTGAGTTCAGGAATTTGGATACTTCTTGTGCATCATCTTTTCTAGTTGCAACAACCTCTATCCATTTGGACACATATTTAACAGCTAAGAGGATATACACAAGGCAAAAAGATGGGGGAAAGGGACCCATGAAATCAATTCCCCAAACATCAAAGATTACGCAAAATAAAAGAGGTTGTTATGACATTTCATGTCAATTTCCTAACCCTCCAAAATGTTGACATTTATCGCATGAATCCTTAAAAAGCGTAGGCTAATAAAAACCAGAATCCAAACTTTTCCTAGATGTTCTCCTTGTACTAAAATGCCCACCGTAAACCATTAAATGACAAGCTTAAATTATAGCATCAAATTCCTCATTAGGCACGTATTTTCAGATTACTTGGTCACTACATAGTCTCTATAGATGAGGGGCATCCCAGATGTAATGCCGAGCTTCATTTTTTAGCTTTTGAGCCTGTGCCTGAGACATAAAAGGAGGAGTTAGTCTAGTCATAAGATAATTGACGATATGTGCATACCAAGGTTCTTTGAAACCTGAAACACATAGAACTGAATTAGGAAAAGAATCTCAAGTTAGTTCAGAAGAGTCCACTCCCTGTGTACTGTCTGATAGCCTACTTAAATGGTCAACTACATGATTTGTGGCACCAGCTCAATCCTTTATCTCAATATCAAATTCTTGGAGAAGTAATGTCCACCGTATCAATCTAGGCTCCGACTATGGTATCTTGAGGAGATATCGTATGGCTGCAAGATCAGTAAAAATGATTACATGTGAGTTTAAGAGATATTTTCTGAATTTTTCTAAAGCAAAAACTATTGCAAACAGCTCTTTCTTAGTTGTTGTATAGTTGATTTGAGTTGGATCTAGTGTTTTTGAGGTATAAGCGATAACTCTTGCCAGTGTCTCCTCTCGTGGGCCCAATATAGCCCCTATAGCACAGTTAGAAGCATCACATGAAAGCTCAAAAGGTAGGTTCCAATCAAGAGCAACTAAAATGGTTGGTGAAATGAGTTTTAATTTCAATGTGTCAAAGGCATTTCTCCAAGAATCATCAAACTCAAATTTTTCATCTTTTTGTAAAAGCTTGGAAATAGGTAATGCAATTTTGCTGAAATCTTTTATGAATCTCCTATAAAATTTTGCATGACCTAAAAATGATTTGATATCTTGAACACAGACAGGATAAGGCAAAGAAGATATAACCTTAATTTTAGCTTTATCAACTTCAATCCCCTTGCTAGAAATTAAATGACCTAGCACTATACCTTCATTGACCATGAAATGGCATTTTTCAAAGTTCAAAATCAAGTTCTTCTTAATGCATCTTTTTAAAACTTTTGCAAGACTAAATAGACAAGCATCAAAAGAATCACCATAAACTGTGAAATCATCTATAAAAATTTCCATGCATTCTTCTAAGAATTCACAGAAGACAACCATCACACAATGCTAAAAAGTCCTTGGAGCATTACATAAACCAAAAGGCATCCTAATATATGCAAAGGTGCCAAAATGACATGTAAAGGTGGTTTTATCTTAGTCCTCTAGTGCAATAGGTAATTGAAAGTACCTACAGAAACCATCTAAAAATAGTAATGTGATTTGCCCGCGAGCCTTTCAAGCATTTGGTCAATAAAAGGCAAGGGGAAATAGTCTTTTCGTGTTTCATCATTTAATCGTCTATAATCTATACACACACGCCACGAATTTTGCACTCTGGTAGGAATAAGCTCATCGCTATCATTTTTAACCACCGTGATCCCACTCTTTTTTGACACTACATGTATTGGACTAACCCACTCACTATCATAAATGGGATATATTATCCCGACACTCAACAATTTTATGATTTCTTTCTTAATTGTGTCTAAGATCAGTGGGTTTAGTCTCCTTTAAGGCTGCCTTATAGACTTGGAACTCTCATTCAACAAGATCCTATGTGTGCAAATAGCTGGGCAAATTCTAGGTAAATCTGCTAAAGTCCACCCATTGGCCCTCTTATGTTCCCTTAAAACATTTAGGAGTCTCTCTTCCTCAATGTGAGACAAGGTATTGGCAATTATGACAGGTAATCGCTCATCAGACTCAAGAAAGGCATATTTTAATGTAGTGGGTAAGGGTAAGGGTTTCAACTCAAGCACAGGAGGTTGCACAACAGAAGGAATCAATTTATAAAGTTCAAGAGAGAAAAGATCACTCCCTCTTTCCTCCGACGTGGGATCCATCTCTTGGTGATCTGGTGCGGCAGCAACCTAGGCCAAACCTTTCTGCTTTTCTTTGATAAAGCATTTGTAGTGATGTACAATGCCTTCATCTATTTCCACATCAACATCAGCCTTCGTGGCGTCTGAATCACCTGAAATATTAACAGAAAACCTTTCCCTAAGATCAAGTGAATACAATTCAGAATCAAAGGAATTCTCTTGCAATTCAACTTCAGGACATGCGTCATCAACATCAATATCAAGCATGTTAACTTCTATGAGTGAAAAGTCCTCATAGGGGTGCTTCATAGCCTCATATATATTAAAGCTTATCTGCTGGTCTCCTACCTCCATGGTTATCTTACCTTCCTTCATGTTAATCGTAGTACTAGCAGTCCTTAAGAAGGGTCGAACAAGAATCAAGGAAGTGTCCTGCACAACTTCAGAAGACATGTCAAGTACATAGAAATCAGCTAGAAAAACCAAACCCTTGATTTGGACCAAAATGTCTTCTATAATCACCATTGGATGCCTAAAAGATCTATCAGCCAGTTGTAACACGATAGATGTGGGCTTTAAACTCTTAACTCCTAATGATTGATAAACAGACTTAGGCATCACATTGATTGTTGTTCTCAGATCTAACAAGGCTCTTCCTATGGTAATTTTTCCTATTGTGTATGAAATGGTGAAAGATCTAGTGTCTTGACACTTGACGGGTATTTTTGGTTTGAATAGGGTTGACACATTCGAGCTCACTTGGACTCTCTCATTGGGCCTAAACTTCCTTTTGTTTGTGCACAAGTCCTTAAGATATTTAACATAGGCCGAAACTCATTTCACTAAGTCAAGCAAAGGGACGTTGACTTCAAATTTTCTAAACAAATCAATAATATCTTTTTCATGCTTGATATCAGTCATATGCTCGCTCATTAAATATGAAATAGGAAAAGGGAGGTCTTGAAGATTTACCTCCTTACTTTGGGCTTCATGCTTGCTTGATTCCATGCTCATGTGTTGGTGCTTTTTCCTTGGAACTCTCTGAAGTAGTTCCTTTGCTCTTTGATTCAGATTTGCTTTCGTTCAAAAGCGATTCTTCCTTAGAGCTCTCGGATTTCTTGATATTGATCTGTGGTAAAGGCAATTCTCCACTATCAATCTCCTCATCACATTCTTCTTCTTCCTGATGATTAGACCTCACTTGTTTCCTACTTTAGAGAGCAATTGCATTTAAATTTTTTAGGTTCATTACAGTGTTTGAAGGAATGGTTCCATTGCTTCTTGCTTGGTTCTCGCTCATGTTGTTGGACACTTGAGTGACATAAGAGTTAATATTCTCCAATTTCATCTCCCATTGCTCCATTCTCTTTTCCAATGCATTGAACCGAGCAGCATTCTTTGAAGAATCTTGCTAAATCAGAGAAGCTATGGCATTAAACTGGTTGTTGTGAGAATTCCGTTCTTCCTTCATCAAAGTCATCATATTTTTGCAATTGTTGGTTTGTGTCCTCCTTGGGTGGGACAGTCATGATTTATTGTTGGTTGGGGAACTGGTTGGTGGAAGTACCAGTTCCTCCCCTTTGTTCAAATCTATTTTAGGCTCGTCCCTCTTCATGCCTCCAACTAAATCTAGGCTTGGCCTTCCATCCCTCATTGTAAGTGTTGGAGTAGGGTTCCCATTTCTAATTTAATCATCCCGGATACACTGCAGACACTTCTTCATACCGACTGGGGAAAACGTTGGATATGTGCGTTACTAACCCACATGTATCACAATTGGGTGCAGTAAGGTCCGTAGATGATCAGAGGCAATGCACATTCAAGTTTTTCAACTCTGCGGTGATGAAGGATAATTCTGATGTTATTCTACTCTCCAAAGAGTCAACTTTTGACTCTAAACTTTCCATTCTTTTAGCTTAGGCTGTCGTGGAGCCCAATTCATGCACTCCTCGGGTTTCTCTAACACTGTATTAATGATGATTCAGAGCCATCTTCTTGATCAAATCTCATACTTCCGAAGCTGTAAGATCAATCAATGAACCTCCAGATGCCGCATCTAACATACCTTTTTCTTGAGTTTTCAGCCCATCATAGAAATATTGTACTAATTGTTCATCAGGTATCTAATGATGGGGGCATCTGGATAATAAATCTTAGAAGCAGTTCCAGTAGTCATAAAGAGACTCATCATAATCTTGGCATGCCGAATAAATCTCCTTCCTCAGTGATGAAGTCCGGGAAGCTGGAAAGTACTTCTCTAAGAAAGCCTTCCTCAAATTGGCCCAACTATGGTAGGCATTTGCCATATGCCTTGGAAGACACATGTACCACTCTCTTGCTTTTCCTTCCAAAGATAGGTGAAAAACCTTCCATAACACTTGATCAAGTGAACTCCCATTAGTTTCATACTCTGACAGATTATAGACAAGGATTGCAAATGCATGTAGGGATACTCTCCTGCCAAGCCATGAAATTTAGGAAGAGAATTAATGAGTAATCCCTTAACTTCAAAATTAACATCAAAATTAGGACAAGTAGCAGTAAATGGGTCATAATTCATATCAAAATTTGTTGCTTCCCTAATAGTCCTTCTCTTTTGATTTCCATTATTTTCACCTACTCTCTCATGCTCTCCATTGCCTCCATTATCACCATTCATAGGTTGGTTAACATGAAAGTTAGGGTTTTGGAGAAAAGCTAGGTTCTCGGCCACATTCACTCCTTCTAAAGGGTTGCTCTCACTACCTTGCTCACTTGAATCTTCTTCAACAAATCCCTTACTTCTCTCTTTTGCTATCCTCTCCTTTTTGATTTTTCTTAAACGTCTCTCAATTTCAGGATAAAAAGGTAGGAGTTTTGCTTTTCGGGGCATGCACAGGAACAATTCAAAGGAAAATAAAAAATAACAAAATTTACTCGCAAGCACACAAAGTCAAATAAAAGATGAAATGTGATGGATGCAAGTGTATGGTATGTGAAAGTATGTATGTATGGCTCAAACAATAATCAAAGAAAAGACTCAAAAACTATCCGAATGCAAAAAAGAATGCTAAATATGAAAAGTCCAACTGTGATAGATGCTTGTGTTTGTATTTTCAAAATTTTAAAACTATGCAAAGGAAAATAAAAATCCTATACTATTGACAAATATGACACTAAACTATGGAAAATGAAACATAGAAGAAAAGGTTCCTAAACTCAATGAGAACAAAAATTGACAACGCTATCCTAAAGAAAACCAATTGCTTGGTTCCTTGGCAACGGTGCCATTTTGATCCATTTCATCTTTTGGTTTTAACCTTGGAGGTAGAATCAAAAATTGAATTCCAAAGATTGCAATATAGAGTGCAACCTCGGGTCGTCTCACTTAATTGGAACCTAATGCAATGGATCTAAGCTAGCCTAAATGTCATGAAATGCAAACTAAATTGGTTAGGAGGGGGGTTTTGGTTCTTTAAGAAAACTAACAAAGTTGAACTAATTGTAAGAGAAGTGTGTAAAAAGTATTTTTTTGATTTTTGGAAATAAAAATTTGAAAGTTAAAAAAATGATCAAATGTGAGAAAATCCCCTTGAAAAATGAGCTTTGGCTATTGATTGAGCCCAAGTTTATTATATAAATTGGCGACACTTTCATAATTTTTAATATACTTTTTGACTCTTAATTCTTTATTTTCTGTTTAAATTAGTCCTTGAGTGTATGCTTATATTTTACGCAATTTGATAATAAAAATTGTTATAAATTGACATTAATTGCATTATAAATTTTTCTAAGGACAATTGATACTGTAAATTGCTATTTTTGATTGTAGGAGCCATAAGGAATAAAAGAGTCAAGGGAGTCAACATGAGGATGTGAGCTTCAAGACGCACGTCGCGGCGCAACGTGAATTAAAAGCTCATCGCGGCATAAATTAATTATTTCGCCGCAGCGAGTGATCCAGAAAGTGTATGCTGCGGCGTAACTCTCTCGTTGCCGCAGTGAACAGTCGGGCACCCGGACTAAAATTGGAAAATCCTCTCATTATTTTGACCTGATCCACAACCTAACCTTTAAAATGATGCCAAATTAGGTTATGAAAGGAGATTATTCAGCAGAAGAAGAAGTATACCTCACGGCCGACTCTCGCACGATCATTTCCTCTCACCCTCAACCTTCATCCATCACCCCCGATCACTTACTTTGTGAACTTCATCGACTGTCGCTACTGCTACCATGGGTAACATCGGAGCTCTTGTGGTTGTGAGGATTTTCGAAGTCATGCACGGCTAACCACCATTTCCCCTTAAAGATGTAGTGATGGCTTGAGTTCATCAGGCTTCAAAGGGGCGTTATTTTACATTCTCAAGTTTAACTATATAGTTGTAAATTTCTGAGTTAGGGTTTACGGCTGTGTAGTTAAATTAGCTTGATTAGAGTTTAATCAAATGTTGATCAATGTGTTGTGTTATGGATTAGCTTATATGTAGAACTTTGATGTTTAATATATGAAGTTTCATATATGTCCTTTTGGTGATTGCATTAATCCTCTTTTATCTGCCTAGTTGTGTTTGATATTGAGATTATGCTTGATCCAATTTGACCACTTGCATTCACTTGTCCATTTCATACACTAAGATGCATTTAACAAGGTTTTAAGAAATAGAGTTCA
>JANVCL010000437.1:0-11874 GCA_026546855.1 Erythroxylum incrassatum | reverse complement strand
TCTTATTAATGTTTTATTATTGTGATGCCATGTGGAGTATAGTGGTGTTTGTCTGTAGTGTTCTCTTATCGTAGGATGTGTACCGGAATGACCTACGGGCGTTCCGGTGGCTACTCTACGGTAAGGGGGTGCTACAGGCCTCCCTACAGGATCGGCCCTCCTAGCAACTCCAGAACTGCCCATCCTAGTGACTGGTCTGGTCCCCACTGTCTCTACTCTCTTTAGGTTTTGCGATTGCAACCCCTCTCGTCTTGTGGCTTGGGGACAGTTCTTGATCATGTGTCCCTTCTCTCCACATCGAAAGCATGCTCTAAGTAACTTGAAGCACTCTCCTCTATGAGGCTTCCCACAATGCTCACATTGGGGTTTCATGTTTTTGCTCCTCCTCGCCAACCTATTGCCTCCCACTGTTGAGGCTTGCACTGAAACTGCTCTTGCTTGCTTGCTCTTGGCAGGGGTACTACTCCCCACCCTTTGTGTATGAACACTCTTTATACCCCTCTCAGCCATTGGAGCACTCATCCCCTTCTTAGAAGACTGCTCACGGTTCTTCCTCTTCTTGTTCGCTTCATATCTTATGTTCTCCAGTTTCTCAACCTGGAGTGCAGCATCTACCAGCTACTAGTAGTCACAGAAGTTTTGGATCAACACCTTTACTTTGATCCCCAGATGAAGACCGCCCTCAAACTTACGGCACTTGTCTTCCTCATTCACAACAATGTTTGCCGCATATTGGGAAAGCTTAGTGAACTTTAACTCATACTCACTCACACTCATATCCCTCTGTGTGAGATTTAGAAATTCTCTGACCTTCTCTTGGATATAGACCCTCGAGAAGTACTTCCTCCGAAAAACTTCTAGAAAGTCCATCTATGTCAATACAGGTGGAATGTCCGGACTGTGGGGCACTGACTCCCACAAATGACGTGCATCCCCTTGCAGTAGGCTAACTGCATAATCCAGCTTCTCTTCATCAGAGTACTTCATCTGTTTTAGGACTCTCTCGGTCCTCTTCAGCCATGCTTCTGCCTCTTCGAAATTTTTAGTCCCATTGAAGTCCACAGCTCCATACTTACGAAGCTTATCATACTGCTCACTCCTCTCCACTAGAGCTGGCACCGGCACTTATGACCCTTGGCCCATGGCATAAGTGAAAACTTGGGCAAAGGCTTGAAATAATTGCATATCCATAGATGGCATAGGAGCAGGAGGAGGCACCTCATGCTGCATACTAGGTGCCTCAAAATCATAAGCAAGGCGTGCCCCTGCGTCCTGTGGGACATGCGATTCATTCGTACTTCCCTGATGAGAGCTAGATCGAGCCAGAGCTCCTCGAGTTCTTTTTCGAGGCTGCATAGTCACTCCTTCAATTTAAAACCATTGAAAACCTTTAGGTCATGCAAAATAATTTCAAATCATGTAAAATAATTCAAAACAATGCAAGTTGTTCATTCAAAACAATGCATGTGGTTCATGTAAAATAATGCATGTTCATTTCATACTTGAAAACTACCTACCTAGTTGCCTAGGAGATCGCTAAACCTAGTCGCTCTGATACCACAACTGTTGGACGTTTCCAGAGCCCAACATTTCAAGTCATAACCCTTGAGCTTATTTTCCTGAAGGGTCATTAGCCATCCTTCCCAAAAGTGATGTACCCACATTAGTCAAATATCAAAAACACAACTTGAATTCTTCAAAATAATTGCAACTCTAAGTCTCTAGTTTGATTTCAAATAAGAATCATTTCAATTAGAGCTCTAAAGCTCAAGATATACTTAAAAAGCTAAAGCATGCACATACTCCAACTATGCTCTCCTAACCGACCCCTCACTTTCTCTAATACAAACTTTCTCAAACCAACTCCAAAAGATACCAATTTTTATGGACTGGTATAGACATGTGTTAGGAATCTATTGGTCTAAAAATCACTTCATTTGGAGGTCAGATGAGGGAGTTATGCCCAAAAGAATAGAATATGTTTATACCCTCAATTGATTTGTACCTATCTTGGTGCAATTGCCAAAACATTCAATCTACACGTAGGATTGAGTTCGTTTGTAGACCATTTGGAAGTAGACATCTAGATCTACAACTTTGTTGAAGACCACAAAATGAGATTCTACCTCTAAAAGTGTCAAAAATTGCCATTTCCTTAAGCTGTCCTGTGAATGTTCATTTAATGGACATCCATGTCCATTTAATGGACATGTATCGGGTTTAACAGCTAATTTGGCCCGAGAAGGTCCGTTTAATGGACATCCATGTCCATTTGTCCGTTAAACAGACATAAACTAGCCTGGGGGTGTTTTTATACTCGAGAAGGTCTGTTAAACGGACCTAATGTCAGTCTAACAGACATAGGGGTTTCCCAAACCGCTCTAATGCTTCCTACATCCAATCTAACTTCATTTTCACTCAATTTCTCCCTAAAATCAACTCTTCTAGTGCCAAATCACTTCATAACAGCTCAAACACCAAATTTAACTCACAAAATTCTCAATTCAATAGAATTCAAATTAGAAAACCCAAAGACCCAAATGCATGAAATTGATCCTAGAATACTTATACCCATACATTTCCTAAGCTCTTTGAACCAAAACCACTCCAAATATCCAAAACATTAAAAATCACTTACCTTAAATCTTCACCCAACCAAAGGATTTCTTGGCTCAAATGGAAGCTTTAACCTTCCTCTCTCTTTTTCCCTTCTTGCTCAACCCCAAAATCCCGCTTGAAGGTTAAGAAAAATCAAAACCTAACTCAACTCTCTCTTCTTTATTTTCTTTCCTCCCTACACGACACTCTCTCTCCTCTCTTCTCTCAAATTTCATTTTTTGCTTCTTCTAATTGAAAGAAAACTCATTTCTCTTCTCTTTTAAACCATTAGTGATGCTAAAATGTCCAACTTACCCTTACTTATTAGCCTTGCAACTTAAATGCTGAAGTGATCTTCCCATAATTCCCCCTTGTGCAACTTATCACTTTAACTTTAATTCAATTCACCAATGTTACAAAATCCCATTAACATTAACATGCTAATTTTCTCCAACATACATTAATCTATCAAGACCCCATCATTAATTTAATCATGCTTAATCAAATAAATAAAAAATTCAGGGGCCAACAACAACAAATGACTCAATCGGCAAAACTAGAAATTTCAACCATAAACCTAGCCATGTAAAAGGGGAAAAAAGACCAAAATGAAAACAAGTATAGAATCATTTTCAACCATTTCCGGAACCTCAGAATCTTTGAAAAAATCTTAACTTTGAGAAGATTATAAGCTTCTGGTATTAGAAATCAGGGGCAATACGAGAAGAAATGGAAGAGAAAGCTGAAATAGATAATCAAACACATCTTTACTAACTTATAAAAAAAATGTTGAACAACAATAACACATGTATAGTGCCATAAGAAGGGAAGATAGGTAGTTTCTCTTACGAAAGAGGGATAGTTTCACAATCTACCCACCATCACAATTTCTATTTGAAAAACAGTATAATCATAACAATTTGAATCTTCAACCACATGAGACAGTAAACATAGTTTGTAGAAAAAAGAATAACCAAAAACCTTATATGTATGTATGATTTTTAAGATATTTGAACTTCTTTTGGCTCATTTTTTTGATTTGTTAGTATGCTTTCCCTTTATGCAATCAACACAAGTATCAAAATCAACAAAATTCAACTAACTAAGTACTTCGTCAATCACTAATCTTTTAATTCTTTCTATGGAGATATGTCTTAATATCTGATATCACAACATAGAGGAATTTTCATTCATGACACAATGTTTTTCCAGCATAAACATGTGTTGCATTGTAAAAAGTATTATCTTGTAAATTAAAATAGAAAAGACCATCAAACAGTGTACCATTCCCAACAAATTTTGATTTATAATATAACTGTAAAGATTTGTCTAAAAATGAAAGGAATATCCAAATGGTACAAGTCTTGAAACTGAAATCAATTTCCTAGAGAAATTAGTAATATAAAATTTCTTTTCTAGTTTTAAAATAAAATTAGAACATAAAATTAAATTGCAATCCCTAACATCCTCCACATATGAACGTATCTTGTTCGGATAAGATATACTGCTCACTTCCTATTGGCTTCCTTGGGTTTTGCAATCCTTGCAACACATTTGTAATATGGATTGTGCAACCAGAATCAATCCACCACGTGTCAAGACAAACTTCAGCCATATTAGATTCAAAACAAACTGGTGAGATTATATTATCTTTCTTTTCAAACGATTCCTTACGTTTGGCATAATCCTTCTTCACATGTCCCTTTTTCTTGTAAAGAAGCACTTGGATTCCTTCTTAATGTCAAATTGGATAGGTATTTGACCTTTTCCTTTGAGTTGGCTTAATTGTTTTCCTTTCGTTGAACAACCAAATATGTCCTCTGTAAGCTATCTCCTTTTTCCGTTAACAATCTCCCTTCCTCTTGGACACATATGGTCATTAATTAATTTATTGACCACTTATCCTTATGTGTGGTCCGTATAGTGGTGGAAGGGTGTTCAAAGTGTAACAAACAAGGAAAGAATCAGATGTCTCAACTTCTACTTTGTTGTGCTCACGCACACCTCGGACATTGGTGAGTCTTGTAGATGAAAACTTCATAATTAGGGTGCTTGCAATTATTTTGTTTGAAGTTTCGAAATGCTCATCAATAGCCTTCAGTAGAGTACGAACATTGTTATGTTGTTCTACAGAACCTCAAATGCCAGAAGAAATTTAAGTTTTAATGAACATCACACTTGGACGATTAGATCACACCCAACATTCATAAAACACAATTTCAGATGTAGTGCTAGCCTTTGTTACCTTAGGTGGCCTATCCTTCCAAATAGCATAACCAATTTCCATCCACTCCAAATGAAGAAGAATTCGCTCCTTCCAAATCTTATAGTTTTCATCCCTTAATTTGGGAATTTCACAACTTGTATCAAAGAAACTAATAGTTTGAATAGCTGCATAAATTAAACATACATGCTACTTATCAATAAATTGAGGCCAATAAACTATATATATGTATTACCAATGTAAAACATATCTAAAAGACATAATTCAAATGACATAAAAATTGCTTGTGGGCTAAATTTTTAGTTCCAACATATTTATGCTAAACCTTATGATAAAACTATCAAACTATATACCAATTTCTAATACACGTGGGTAAATTAGAAAATTAATCTGATATTTCATAATAATTAATTATTCAAATATAATAAAAATTCTTGTGGGATAAAATTTATTATACTAAAATAATTAATTACAATTAAAAGTCTCTACACTTTATGTGATTAATTACAAAATATATAATTTTGTATTATTAGGGTTGCTGTGGTTAAGCCCTAATAATTAATCACTAAAACATTTTATTTAAAAATCTATAAATATATGCATAAAATATGCTTCATGTTGAATATTTATGGAAATATAATATCAATGCATAATATATACAGACATAAGAGGTCAGTCCAAATGATCGATGCTCGAACCCATGCCCTCATGATAAGAAATGTTTTTTAAACAACGCATAACATTTTTAATTTATTAAAACAACACCAAAAGCGACAACATTTAGTATCTAAACGCACAATATCATGTTTAATAATAACACACAAAAACAATGCAACATCTGTTTATAACAAAAGCAACAGAAAAAAAATGACAACAACATAGCAGATCATCTAGTTTTCTTATCAAAACGCACAACATCATAAAACAACCATCATCATAAAATGATACACAACATATTTATTCAATAACAATCAAAACGGCATCATTTAAACGTATGGATCTTCTTCAAGCTCTAGTCGGGTCATTTTGACCCAGTTCAGGAGCCGTCAAATTCTTAACAAAACTAGACAAAAAAATGATAAAACTTATTTTAAAAAAATGTAGAAGCACTTCTGAAACACTTAATAGAAGATTTGTATTGTTAATTGAAAGAAAAAAATCCAAAAGCAACCCTAAATCGAAAGTTTTTGAATTTGAAAAAGTTTCCAGAATTTTAAAATTCTCCAACAACTCAAACAAAGTAGAGTTAACATGCTCTGATACCAAATGCGAATGAAAACAAAATACCTCCTGCCATTGCTATTTGTGCTTAAAGAGCAACATTTTTAGAATTCGTCTAAGCTCTCAATTCCTAACACGATGGTTTCAGAGGAGAAAAGAAGCTTAAGGGACTCCAAAAATCTGCAAGGAAGCTTATATGAATGTGCTTCATCAAGCACACCAAGAGTTACCATAAAACTAGGAATTGAATACCCATTAACTACTTGACGTTTAGACCATTACTATAAGGAATACGAACACTTCTCACAATTAGGACTAATAGATCTACTCTTTTAGTCATTTGATTTTATACACATGATTGCATATATAAAGTTCTTGTTCTTACTTTTTCTAAAAACACTACAAGGGTATTAGTAGTCTAAATCCTGTTCAAATTCTAAACAATTATGTACCTTATGTACTTAATTATAATTGTAATATTATAACACCATTATTTTTCTTTTTTTTAAGAAATTAAATACATTGATTAATAAAAGAAATGTCAATGGGTATAAGGAACACAAGGGAAGAAGCAAAAAGCTAAATCCTAAGGACACAAAGCCTACAAGCGTAGAATCCTATTGACACTAGATGGCCCGACATTACTCTCACTAATTAGAACCTTAGGTTGTTGTTGGTTTAGTATTAAATTATGCTCCCTCATCTATTTATGAAGCTCATTGAGAAGCTATTCTTTTAGTCTTTTTTTACCCTGATATAACAATAAGTTCATTTCTTTTAAATTTTATAAACTAATATTCCAAAGAAAAGCTTAAACTGCAAACAATTATGATTGAACTCTCTTTCTTATGTATGACAAAATCCAAGGTACCCTTACGAGAAGTAGAGGAATGTATAGTCTGAGTAATCCCCGCCTTAACTAATTTGATTGTATGATTGAAATAATATGTGATCCAGTGATTCAGTAGAAGTTGAGCATGAAAGACAACTATTATTACTTGGGAGCATGAGACTCTATCCCTAGTCAAGAGTTTTCTATAAATGGCTAAACATAGAATGAAAGAGAATTTAGGAATGGCTTAAAAAAACAAAATTAGGTTATCAGAGTATCTCTTCAAGACTTATTAGAAAAGAAATCAAAATAATGGTTCACTTATAAAATGTCATCACTCAAGGTAGAGGTATTCAGAAGTCCAAAGGCTATGACTTCATAGCTTTGTAAAGAGATGAGAATTCATTCCTTGGGAGGAATAATAGTACTATGATAAGAGGAGTCGTTGCCAAACACAAGATTGAAGGAAAACCAAAGATCTATCTAGAACCTTTTAATTTTGGACCCTATCCCCTAGTTTGATTTTGAACCATCTTCTAACAAGGCTTCCTAGCTACAAAATATGATGAATTGTCTAAAAAGCGTCATGCTGATAAGGTGTTATTTAGTTATGTTAATTAAAATTATATCTTTTGTTCTGGCTATATTTTGGTGATTAATTAGGAAAATTAATTTTATTTTGTTTTAGGAGATCACAAATGAATGCATTAAATTAGAGTATCATTAGTCAAAATCACAAATTTTGGAAAAAGTGGACAAAGTATTATAGTGGATAAAGTGAGATCATGCCTAATGCCACATTCACTTCAAGAGTTGGAATTCAATTAGGAAACTTATTTTCATTCGCATTATGTAGGGATTTAGATTTGTTTTAGATAAGAATCTTTGTAAGGAGACTGGGTTTTAGGTAGGAAAAGAAGACAAAAACATGTCTACTACCTTCCTTAACATTCTCTTTTCATTTCTTTTAGTTTTCTCTCAATTTTTCATCTTTTCTTCTATATTTTTTGTGTTGGAACTAAATTCAAATGTGTCTAAATCCAAACATTTTGATTCAAGGGGATTCAAAACTCTAATTGTAACCTTATGAGATTTTATTTTAAACTTATATTTAAGCTTTGTTTTGTGTTCTTATATTTCATGAATAATTAAAATTTATTGATTTAACAAATTAATTTAATAATGATTGTTCTATAGCTATCCATAAATTAAGTGATCTATAATTGTCATAAAAGGTTGGTATAAGTAGCAAAAAGGTTATTTATGAATTAGCATATTTAACGTATATGAAACAAGAAAACTAAGTTGAATAGGTGTAACTATCTAAATTTTTTTAATTTAAGGTCCAGTCTTTTTCACTAAGCTTATTTCTATCATCTAATTGATAAATAATGTTGTCATACCCAATCAATTAATGATAAATTTTGGTTTGAATGTTGGGTTTGAATTAATTAATTTAGGAAAATTTTAGACATATTATAGCTATCCTAATATGTTTTTGGACTAACTGCTTGAAGTGTGAAAATTATTCTTTTTATACCAATGATTAATGTTACAATTAGATGAGATCTTTTCCTTGAATCGAAGTTAAGTACCCTTGAATTTACAAATTTTACATTCAGTTAGTTTATTTTGATTCCTTGTTAAATTTATTAAATTTATTAATTAATCATAATCCCCCACTTTGTTATGTTAATTAAAATTAAAAAACTACTTTTTAGTTCTCTTAGGATTCAACTTAGTTCCACGATTACTACCAAAGTTTAATGAATCAAAATTATTTTTTAGGGTTCGACAAACTGATCAAAATTTTGGTGCTATTGCTAAAGAAATAATTTAATTTCTTAGTTTCTTTAAGTTACTTTACAGTTGACCGTTAATCTCTTGTCTTTTATGACTTATTCTTTTTAGACAAGTAAATTAGAATATGACCCGAAAATTGAAAAGATAGTGCATCGTTTAAGCAAAGAGACTAAACAAGAATCGTTCATTCACTTTTAGAAGTGAAAGATGAGATAGATATAACAATTGGTAAAGGTTCTAATTACCAAGAAGTTGCAGAAAAGATGGAAAATCCTATCATTAGAAAGATGAGGGAGTTAGCAAAAGAAAAGATGGCAAATCCTAACATTAGAAAGATCAGGGAGTTAGCAAAACCAAATTTGAATCAATAACCCTTATACATATGATTTCCATATGTTGAGGTATATTTCGAATTAAAACCTAGTTTAATTCTATTACTCCAAATTTTTTGGTCTTACAGGTGAAGATCCATACACTTGAAGGGATTTCATATTGTTTGCTTTTAAATGAAGATATAAGGAGTGACAAAAGAACAAAATAATCTCAATAACTTTCCATTCTCAATGAAATATAATGTAAATGATTCACTATATTATCTTCCCTCTTGCTTAATGACAACATAGAATGAGATCAAAAGGTTGTTCCTAGAGAAGTTCTTTCCTACATCACGAGAAGCCAATATCAGAAAGGAGATATGTGGAATAAGACAATTCAACAAAGAAACATTGTATGAATATTATGATAGGTTTAAGGAGTTAGGTGCTAGCTGCCTTGATCAAATTTTGATTCAATACTTTTATGAAGAAATATTACTAATAGATAGAAGTATGGTAGATTTAGCTAGTGGAAGAGACTTGGTAAACAAAACACTAGAAGTATCTAGATAAAAGATATCAAGTATGATCTTAAATTCCCAACAGTTTAGGATAGGGATGGAAGGAGCTATTATGTGCGTGAATGAGGTAAGTAAAATGAACCTTGAGGGTAAATTTTAGATTTAATTACTCTAGTTTGTCAAATGATTGTAGGTCAATTGTAATTGACATGAGTGTGAGAATATGCTCTTTCTTTGAACATCATACAGATATATGCCCTACATTAAAACCAGACTCTCTCCAAGAAACTCACATAATAGAGGGATTCCTAGTCAACCTTAACAAAAAATATGACCTTTATTCCAATCATTATAATCTAAGATAGAGGGATCAACCAAACTTTAGTTATGAAAATAAAAGGGGGAAATAAAGATACCAACCTCACAATTTAAATGGACAATGCCCTACATATGCTCAATCTCAACCTTGAAATTTAGGCATGCCTTTAGATGAAATTGTTAAGGCACTTGTTATTAATACTAAAAAATTTCAACATGAAAAAAGAGGAAGCCTTCAAAACTTAGGAAAATTGATTGCTCAATTAGTCACCTCTGTTAGTAAAATGGAAATGCAAGCATCAGGAAAATTATCTTCCCAAATAGTGGTGAATCTTAAGGGGAATATGGGTGCAATGACATTGACAAGTGTTAAGGAGATTTAATTTGGATCTTCCTTACTAATAGAGGTAGAAAAGCATGAGGAAGGAGAAAAGAAAGATGAGCTCTAACTCAAGAACCAATAAAGGTAAAAGATGATTTATCTTCACCGACTAATGCATATGTACCTACTTTCCCTAGCAGGTTGGCTAAATAAAAAAAACAGGAACATGATAAAGAGATCTTAGAAATCTTCAAAAAGGTCAAAATCAGTCTACCACTTCTAGAAATCAACAAGAAAATTTCAAAAATGCAAAGTTTTTAAAAGAACTATGCACAAATACATTGCAAAGATGCATGATGAGTATATTTTCTGAGTGTATTAAGAATGGAATTGAGGTATTCATGGATGATTTTATTGTTTATGGAGATTCATTTGATGATTGCTTAAATGATTTATCTAAGGTTCTCAAAAGATGAACAGAAATGAATTTGTTGTTGAATTATGAAAAGTGTCATTTTATGGTTGATTAAGGCATCATTTTGGGACATGTTATTTCATTTAGAGGCATAGAAGTTGATAAAACAACAGTGGGTTTAATTGTGAACTTATCTTACCTTATAAATGTTAGGGAAGTTTGATCTTTTCTTAGACCTGTAGGACTTTATTGTAGGTTTATTAAAGATTTTTCCAAGGTTTTGCTACCATTATCAAAGTTGCTCCAAAATACATTGCATTTAAATTTAGAAAAGACTGCAAGTAAGCTTTTGAAAAACTCAAGGCATTATTGACATGTAAACCTATCATTCAACCACCAAATTTGGACCTACTATTTGAGATCATGTGCAATGCTAGCAATTATGTAATGGGAGTTGTTTCAGGCCAAAGGATTGGGAAATAAAGTCAAGTTATCTATTATGCTTTAATAACTTCAGATGTTGCACAAAAGGTGGAAGATAAAGATTCTCTCTCTTTAGATTTTTTGACCTTTATTTAGATTTCCCTCTAATTTAATAATTTATACTTTTAAAAAGTAACTAGTCTTTCACCAATAACTTCTTGTTCAGGCAGGACCAATGGTTTCAGTCATTAGAGAGTGCTTGAATATCCTAGAGGTCCAACAGAAAAATAGGGACTTAGAAATGGAGTTCCCCTTTATTTGGGACTCCTTGGATGTGAATAAGGGCAGAGGAAAGCTTACAACTCCTTAAAAGGAAGCTCATAAGTTTTGGAGGAATTTTGTACCGACAGAATTTCCCCTATAAAAACCAATGCTATTTCACATCACATTAGTTAATGGAGTGATTTCTCCTCTAAAAGAGCTCTTTCATTTGGGTGTTAAAGCTTAATTTTGTAGCCTAGTAGGTTTCTTCTTAAGTAAAAGACCCTCATTTCCTCAAGTTCACGCTTGGGCAAGCAACAAATGGGATAATAAGCGGCTAGAGAAAGTGCTCCTAACACAAGAGGAGCCTTTCATTTTCAAGTTCATAGATGAAGAAATTATAAACTTAGTAATAGAGTCTGGGCCTTGGCATATAGGTGGACAACACTTGGACATAAATTGTTGGACCCCGACCCTTTTTCTTGAAATTTTGAATTATTAAATGAAATTAAATGAGGAAGTAGCGGTGTTAAATGTTTTATTTTGGTAATGTGAATTGGAGAAATTTCAATGATATTTGAGGTTAATGTATGAAATGAGTGTTTTTGGATATGAGTTGTAT
>JANVCL010000409.1:0-11876 GCA_026546855.1 Erythroxylum incrassatum | reverse complement strand
AATACTTTTCGTTACACTCCTATCTCTCACTTCAAATGGTTCATCCCATATGACCTTTCCAATCTCTTACATGCTATTCTAAAAAAAACAACCATTCGCAATCTCAACGAAGAAGCATATGCATACACAAAATCCACTTCCGCAATCATCATACTCAACCTTCAAAATAACATCATCATACACAAAATGAAATCCTCAAATTAACATTCTCATTACTAAGCAAAGTAATTATATGAACAATACAAATTTAAAACCAATCAAATGGATGCTCAATGTTTGGCATGCGTAACAAGCTATACAAGAGTGTTCAAACTAGTTGTGTACAAAAGCAACTATCTCGGAGGTGTCCAATTGCCTTGCAAGGATCGCTAATCTTCTCATTCTGCACCCGAGGAGGGAAAGTGATGGGTTAAGCTACACAACTCAGTGGCTAATATATTTATATCCATTGGCGATGAGCCACACAATCATACATATACAAATATCCAAGAATAACACATTCATTTTATCCAACGATGTAACTTCGACATTCATAACTCATAATTCAATACGTCATCACATTAAACATATTGGATGTCATTTTTGCATCAAAACATAATACTCAACTGTATCATATCTTAACACATCAAAATGAAAATGCACACACAATTTGGCTCGAAGGTTCCGTGAACAAAACAGAGAAACTAAAGCTTACTCCAAGAACGAAACTAGTCCATTTTTTGGATCTCGTGAGCCACAAGCGGGTAGTCAGGAGAAGGCTTTATGTCAACGTGCACGTGACTACGAAACGGTTCCACTCTTGACCAAACACAATCAAATCTTATGCTCGAATCAATCAATCACAAGTTCATATTCTCATGATTTTTCGTCTTTCCATTTAATCAAAATGCCATAATATAAGGCATAGCATAATCATGCTCATAATTTAGTTCAAATTGTTATATCCTTTTTCAAGGTATAACATGGTCATAATTCATCATACAAAAAGCCATTTGTCTTTCATGGCATGTCATGATAATGAATCATCATACAATTACAACAATTCAAATTCACAAAATCTAAGCATAAACATACAAATAGGGCATTTGCCCATCACACAACAACCATAAAGATATTACCCACCTTATAACTCTGGAAAATCCAAATTCAATGGTGTCCTTCCTCTTGCTTTTGAATAGGGTTTCCTTGATTTCCTAAAATAACCAATTTTCCCTTTTCAATTCCAATTCAATAACAACATAAAACTTCAAAAACCACAACCAATGAAATCAACAAAAATCAATCTCATACCTAACCTACCTATAGTCCGTCTAGGACCTATAGTCCATCTAGGTTAGAAAAATCAAAACCTAGCTTAGAAACCCTAAAAATCAAATGGGTTTTCTCAAATCTTCTTCTTCCAATCCAATACCCATTCTCTACACAAAACACCTTCCCTCTCTAACTCTTTCTTTAATAAAGCAAGAAGAAGAAGATAAACTTATCTTGTTAAGCTTGATTTATCCTTCCTTCTTGCACACTCTCACGAACTCTCTCTTTACTCCTCTTCTTTCATGTTTTCTTCTTCTTTTCTCTATTTCACATTGCTTTCTTCTTCTTCTGTCTTATTCTCACGAATCCCTCTCTTCTTCTTCTTCTATTTTTAAGACAACATTTTAGTTTTCTTTCTCATTTTGCCCCTCATTTAAGTAGACTTTCCATATCTACCCTCCTTTGGTGTTAAAACTAGCATCTTATACTTCTAACTTCTTAACTAATGATCATGGAAAAATTGAAGGAATTTGATAACACTTCCTTCTAAAAAAATGCTCCTCATTGTCTTAATTTTCTAATGACACCAAAATTATTCAATTTGGTTCAAAAATCTGAAAGTTATATCCCAAATATTTCCAAACTATACTTATACTGAAACTATATTCTATACTCAAATTCCATCCAAAAATTGAAATTTTTAGAGACTGAATTAGAACTCGATTTCATTAGATAATTTGTAGCCCTATTGCTCTAGTTTAATCCAAATCAAGAATCATCTCATTTGGATAACTAGAGAAAAATTTATGGCTAAAACACAAAAGCATGATCAATAAACATGTTCCAACTACATTTTCCAACTTTTAACTTCCAACATTTCACATATAATAGTTCTAACTTCCAAGAAAAGGTTGGGGTCCAACACACTGCACCACGCCACCGCACCAAAGGTCACAGCTTCACCCGACCTACTTGGGAAGCCACCCCGAAAACCCGAAGACCCAAAGAGACAACCCGAAAACCTAAAGCAAAGCAAGTGATTTGGTTTTTCTGATTTCAATTTTTTCCTGCTTCATTGAAATTTTTCTTGTGTTGAATTGGAATGTTGGAATGGATGATGGTTAGGGTATTGGTTGGATGATGGATCGGTGTTGGCTTTGTGATGAATATTTCGATATCTGAATTGGTTGGGTGGGTGTATTTTTGTGAGTGTATCTGAAATTCTGAAATGGTTGGAATGTTGGAATTGAATTGTTGTGTTTTGTGACTTTTGTCATTTGTGTTGGTTGTTGATTGTTCACTGTTTGGTCGAGACTCGAGAGGAAGTTGCAGTTTATCATAGAATTTAGAAATGAATGGGAATGATTGTCCGATTTAAGGATATAAATTAGAATATAATGAATGAATTGGTTGGAAGTTGAATGGATTGGTTGGTTGAGAATAAGTTGCACTTAAATTGAATGAAAAAATTGGGCATCAAATTAGAATACAATGAAAACCCTTTTTATATGGAAAGTTGAATGGTTTGGTTGGTTCAGATGGCAATGCAAAAGGGTATGTTAAGACAATTGGAATCAAATTGAAAATTTTATAACTCATTATTTGAAAATTATGATACCATAAATATGATATATATTTTTTGTATTTTCACATGATTTTTATCAAAATAATTATTGGTTTTATAATAAAATGAAACTGAAGAAGGTTTTATAATAAAATGGAATGAAATATGATAGGAGACTGAGGTTTTATAATAAAATGTTTATAATAAAATGAAATTGAAGAAGGTTTTATAATAAATTGTTTATAATAAAATGTATTGTTGGATTTGAAAATTGTTAGAAATGGAAATGGAATTAAGAATGTTTTGAATTTGCTGGAAATAGATATTGCTGGAAATTGTTGAAAATGGAAATTGTTGATTTATGTTTTGTGATTGTTGGAATTAGAAATTGTTGGAAATGGAAATGGAATTATAAAAGTTTTGAATTTGTTAGAAATAGAAATTGTTGATGTACATTTTGTGATTGTTGGAATTGAAAATTATTGGAAATTGCTGCAATTGGAAATGGAATTATAAATGTTTTGAATTTGTTGGAAATAGAAATTGTTGGAAATTGTTGATGTATGTTTTGTGATTGTTGGAATTGAAAATTGTTTGAAATGGTAATGGAATTATGAATGTTTTGAATTTGTTGGAAATAGAAATTGTTGGAAGTTGTTTTTATATGTTTTGTGATTGTTGGAATTGAAAATTGTTGGAAATGGAAATGAAATTATGAATGTTTTGAATTTGTTGAAAATAGAAATTGTTGGAAATTGTTGAAAATGGAAATTGTTGATGTATGTTTTGTGATTGTTGGAATTGGAAATAGTTGGATATTATTGGAAATGAAATTATGTATGATTTGTGGATGTTGGAAATAAAAATTGTTTATGTATGAATTGTAGATGCTGGAAATGAAAATTATTTTATGAATGTATTGTGATTGTTGGAAATGGAAATGGAAGTTGTTGAAAATTGATAGCAATAGAAATTGTTTATACATGTTTTGTGATTGTTGAAATTGAAAATTGTTCGAAATGGAAATGGAATTATGAATGTTTTGTGATTGATGGAAATAGAAATTTTTGAAAATTGTTGAAAATGGAAATTATTGATGTAGCTTTTGACTTATAATGAATTGTGTTCTTGAAATTGAATTGTATGTAATGTAATCATACAGAATGAGTGTGTTATTTATTTTTATGTGTATAAAGAAATGGAAGAAAGTTTAGGTACTCCAGATCAACCCACTTCAAGAAGATACAATGATCTAGCTTAGGTTCATGCCACATTGGTTCCCGATATGAAGAACCATACTATTTGCTTGTTTTGTAACAAGTATTTGAAAGGTAGAGGAATCACTTGATTAAAAAAAATATTTAGCTAGGGTTAAAGGAGATGTGGAACCTTGTAAAAAAGTAAGTTATGATGTGAAGTGGCAGATGAAAACATTATTTGATGAATATCAATATGAGAGAGATAGAAGGGAAAGATTGAATTTTGAAATGAAATTAGTAGTAGAAGTTCATTTTCTAGATTCTGTGGTGATTCTGGAAATGTTGAAGGTGGAAGTGTTAGTGGTACTGGTAGTGTTCTATCTAAGACTCAGGAAGAAACTAATGTGAGGAAGAGAAGAAGGTAGGTGACTAGTTTTTTTAAACCATGAATAACTCTTAGAGCTCAACCTTCAATTCGCAGTGCAATGTAATCAAGAGATGCATCTCACAATGTCGATATGGCAGTAGCTAGATGGTGGTATGATTCAGGTTTGTCATTCAGTGCTTCTCAGTCTTATTATTATCAACCTATGATGGATGCAATAGCCTCTTATGGTTTAGGATACAAAGGTCCTTTGATTGATGGCTTAAGAGGTAAACTTTTGAGTTGTGCTGTTTCTAAAATTAGAAATTATTTGGCTGAAAGAAGAGTGAATTGGGGTACTTATGGATGTTTAATTATGTGTGATGTTTGGACAAATAGGAGACAAGAGCCTATTATAAATTTTTTGGTTTATTCTTCAAATAGCTCTATGTTTTTGAAATCTATTGATGCATCTGTCTTTATTAGAAATACAAAGACTTTGTTTGAGATATTTGATGAAGTTGTGAATGAAGTAGGACCGGAAAATATTGTTCAGTTTATTATTGACAATGATTCCGCTTATAAAGCGGTAGGAAAAAGGTTGTAGAATGTAGCACCCTACTATCGCAAGACACGTATCCAACATCCTGAGTGATATCCGAGCACGAACCCCGTAAAACTGGCATGCTAGTAGTAGTCAGTCAGTAAAATCTCGTTACCAATTTTTTTTCATACATATATGTGGAAATCATTAACCAAATTCTAGCCCATACTTTTATTTCATAGAACTCAAAATCACAATTATTATTACACTTTGATCAATCTCTTTCGCAAAACATTTCCAAATTTCAGAAGTTAATATATACAGAAACATATTCAAATACACATGATACAATAATTACGGAGCACTCAATTTGATACAAAAATAAGAAAATACAAATACAGACGCAAACTGATCCCGACCTCTACCTCTTACTTGAATGCAGTGGCTATACTCCTGTTTGCCCAATGGGGTAAGTCTTCTAAGCCTGAAAAATATTGCAAATTTAGGGTGAGTTTTGCAAACATAGTGAGTGACTATCCTCGATAGCTCACTCATCACATAACATATACAATTCACATAATTCACATCATTTCATTAATCATCATATTAAATCACATATATTTCACATTCAGAAATCATTCAAACTATTTAAATCATACATATCGCATGCATATGCAATGCTTATGAGACTTATTTTCAATTTGTTACTTTGTTGTGACCGAGTGCCATTTTCACTGTCCCATATCCTTTTTGGATACCGAGCTGAATTAGATAATGTCCTATATCCCTTAGTGGATACCAGGTACATTTACAATTAAGCCTGAGGCTCTTATCACATATTGAGCTTTAACCTCTTTTTCACTGGCGACTTCAATCACAATTGCCTTTATCTTTCATGCATTCATGTAATGGAATGCATCAATCACATATGCTTAATTAGTCACTTTCTTTCAATTTTCACATTTCATCGGACCTAAGTCCGGAATTCAACATTTAAGTTGAGAATCACTTTTTCATTTATATGCATATTCACATTTCTCTTCAAAACTCGGTCCGGCATTTAACAATCAATTTGTGTATCATATGTCAAATTTACATACAAGGAGCACTTCTGTTATTATTCATGCATCTATCAAACTCCTCAGACATTCAATGTCCGGAATCAGAACAATCACATTTCATTTCAATGGCAATTTAAAGCAGAAAGTTAAAACATAACAAACAGTGAATGAGACCACCAAGGTCAACTCGTAGTACGTTTTAGATGAGCAATTGCTTCCAAGATCTGGAAACATCTAAATTTGGATGCTTATCCTGCACATCAAAATTATGTAATACCCACGTTGCACACATATTATTAATTGCAAAATTATAAGTATTCATTTATGCAAAAATGTGTATATGGAATAAGTACAATGCATACTCAATGACAATCCTTGGTATCTTTCCGTTATTCTCTTCACATTATTAATCAAAAATCAAAACTCACCTAAGTGTCATTTATACTCAATTTGAATCTAATTTCATAACCCAATGAATGATTTTAGATTTTTCCAAAAATTGACTTTCGGGTCTACTGTTCATGATCATTCAGACAATGAAAAAGGAGTAATTTGAGAACAATTTCTTCTATAAAATTGTTCCCCTATCTCTTAAGTTTCTAGTGACACCAAGATCATACAATTTGTTTCCGTATTCCAAAAGTTATACTCCAAATAACTCAGACTGTTCATAAACTATAACAATACCCTACACTCAACTTCCATACAGAAATTGAAATTCTTAGAGACTGAATTAAAACCCGATTTCTTCAGAAAATTTGTAGCCCTACATCTCTAGTTTAATCTAAATAAAAAATCCTTCCATTTGGATAACTAAACAACAAGATATTTTCAATATACCGAAGCATGTTTAATGAAAATACTCCATTCATCAATTTTCCAGAACTGTTCATCATTTTTGGCTCAATTTCATCAATTAGTCTCTTCCAAATAATTTTAGATGGCTATAATTTTCATGGAGATGTAAAACAACGTGTTTTGAATCTGTTGGTTTAAATCCCATGCCATTTGGAGGTCGGGAGAAGAAGTTATAGTTAAAAGATCAAAGGATGTTCGCGCCTGTCTCCCATCAGTAACCATAGAAGTCACGATCGTGTTTCTAATGTATTTCAAATGTCACGATCGTGTTTTTCTTCCTCTCCTCCGAAGTAGCTGATTTCGTTTCTTCTTCCTCTCTTCCCAAAACAAACTTTTGGGTCACTTTTACACGGTCATTTTGACAATTAAAATAAAGGATTTAGGCCAAACATTCTCTAAACAATTGTTCCTTTATGGCTTAAGTTTCTAATGACACTAATTTTCTACAATTTGGTTCAGTATTCTATAAGTTATACCAAAACAACTACAAACTATTCCCAAACCACGATAAAATCCAAAAACTCAACTTCAAGCCAAAATTTGGAACTTTGAGAGACAGAATTTAGTTTCGATTTCTTCATGAAATATATATCCATATGTCTCTAGTTTAATCTTAACTTAAAATCATCACCTTTAGATGCCTATAGATCATGTTATGGCTAAAATACAGATGGATGTTCAGTGAAAATATTGCATCTGTACATTTTCTAGCACCCTTCATCATCATTTTCATCTTAAATCATCTCTTTTGCTTACCCTGTCACTTCTAGCTTATTTCCTCTTCATTCCTATTTCATTTCAGCTCAACTTATCGCAAGCAAATCAAAATCTATCATTTTTCATAATCATCAAAAAACAGAAAATCACACTGACACATATTATCTTCACATTTTATACATTTTCAACTTATGCATTTTCTTCATTTCTTCCTCAAACTTTCATTTTAAATCATTCATTCTCATCTCAAAACATCATCTTACAACAATTCTTCCACTCTAAATTCATTCTTTTGTTCATGTCTAAAATGCTCAAAACTCACGTATATGTGTATAAATATATACATAGTGAAAACAGAGTCCTCATTTATGTTTTTTTTCAAAAAGTTTCTGCACCTATCTATACATGTTTTCTAAGGTCTTTCAACTCCAAAAATCATTTCTACAACTTCTTATAACATTTTTATAATCAAAACCGAAAGTTAACAAAATATACATTTCCTTCCTATATTCATTGTGAGCATGAAAAATATCCATTTATCTCTTATTCATGACATGCCAATAAATCACCATTTTTGTTTCATAAAACAATAACTCTAATGGATTTAAACAATGCTTATTTGATATAGCTCCTAAATCTGCAAAAACTTAAGAAGCCCTAAAATTCATGTAACTTGCGTACATTATTGTAGAGATTGGCAAGTTTCGATTTTTCTTAAGGAAAATGAAGGAAAACCAAAGTTGGAAGTAGCAAATGGATAAATGAGAATAAGGTTTTTCTTTGGTGAAGATTTGATGAACAAACTTTGTCTAAAGGAGGGAACTTTGAAGAAGAAGGCCAAGAAGAAGATGAAGACAAGCACAGTAACTTGTCTTTCAAAGTTTAGGAAACTTAACTTTAAACTTGGACACTTGTCATATTCCTAAGGCCTTAGTCATTTTTCCTGTTGGGCCCAGGTCTCGTTCCCTATCTTGAGGCGACCACTCGAGGTTGTCAAGTAAGGATCACATAAGAGGAGGGTCGAAAGGATTTAAATTCAAAGGTTTGGTAGCGTGTAAAGTGGCAGGTTTGTCGCGGCGAACGTCTCGTGGAAGAAGCTCACTGCGGCGAACTCTCAAGGCGAGCGCTCCTCACCCTTCGGGACAAATATGCCACGAAGAAAGACTGGGTTCCCCATGGCAAACTCCCAAGTTCCGAAACCCGAACTCCCAACATTCAACATTTTAAACAAACACATTCAACAACCAATACTAAACACACATACTTTCATATATAGAATTCTAACCATCCAACTCGCCTACCAGACAAGCATAATCATACACAAAAGGAACTTTAATTCTCCATTTCATTACTAATTTAAAAGAATTAGAGCAAATACATATCATCATACAAATCAAAGCTTACAACAAAATACATAAGGATACCTAATATTGATATGTCTAACGAGCTATTCAAAATGTTCTCTAACTGTCTTGGAGTTTCCGATGCCTTGCAAGGATTGCTAACCATCTCGTTCTGCACCTGAGGAGAGGAAAATGATGGGTTGAGCTACATGACTCAGTGGCTAATAAATTACACACCTAATTTCGCTTGAAAATATAAGCTCAAGATTGCCTTTTCTCTTGCTTTTAAGTAAGGTTGTCTTGATTCCCTTCAAATAAACCAATTTCTATTTAACCCAAATTCAAAAGAAAATTCATAAAACTTTAATAATCAAAATACTAAAATTGGACTATAACCCTTTCAAGAATCTAAACCTTCAGGTCAATTTTCCATGATCATTTTAATTTGGTAAATGGAGTAATTTGATAATACTTTCTTCTACTGAAACAATATTATATGCTCAACTTTCATCCTAAAATTGAAACTCTTAAAGACTGAATTAAAACTCGATTTCTTCAGACAAATATGTCTCTAGTTTATTTTAAATCAAAAATCACTCCATTTGGATAACTACAGAAATAGTTATGTCAAAAATACCAAAGCATGTTCAAGCTGTATAGGAAAAACTTCGCTGCGATGAAAATAAATGTTTGTCGCAGTGAACTTTGACAAAAACTGGACTCATCCTTCAAAATTTCCAGATTTTTAACTCTTCATTAACATATAACTCGTCTTTCACTCATCTAAATCTTCTTATACCACAATATCCCATTACTTTATGTTCCCCCTAACCCAAAACCCAAAAAAATCACAAATGGTGTTGGATCCCGCTTGTTTCCAGAACCTAACTCTTGTTTTGATATCACAACTGTTGGATCCTGCCTGTTTCTAAAATCCAACTCTTGCGAAATCATGAAACGTGAGTGTATTATCCTATAGGGTTATTTCCATGAACCCTCATAGGCATCATCTCACAAGGGGCGAGCCACACAGCAGAATCACAATAATCATAATTTGACTTTTCAAAAATGTAGCTCTTAGTCTCTAGTTTATTTTGGAGCAAGAACCATCTCAATCGGAGCTTTATAGCTCAAGATATGCTTAAGAAACCAAAGTATGTTCGTGGCCTAATCATGCTCCAACCTTTTATATATAACCCATCTTGTATCTAAACCACCTTTTCTATTTCATTTCAAATTCAAGAATTCTCTTTTTCTTTACACATAAATAATCGCCAATAATTTCTCATTCAATAGAAAAGTTCGGGGTCCAACAATTCTCACCCTGAATTTCGTCTTCAAAATTTTTTACCTAAGTGATCAAACAAATGGAGGAAAAGCTATCACATTATGAATCTGTGACATCTTTTTCAGTAATACTAACTCATAAGTCAATGGTCTGATTCTTAATAACTTTATATGGATCAATACAATTCAAGCTGAGTTGCTTCTTTATCCTAACCTGAGCACATCTTGTATTCAATCAAAGCACACTTTGGGAACGTGATACTCTTAGGAACAATCCATCCTTTGCTTCTTAGTTCACATCTCTATAGTTTCAGTACATTTAACTCTTATGTCTCTCTCACTGTATTTCATACCCTTGGTTTTGGCCCATCTAATTCATTCATTTTTCTTGAATCATTTAGTTCCTAGTACATATCAATTTCATTTATCAGTAACATCCCCAATCAATTCTGACCTTCGACACTCTTTGGTCCTATTCATCCAAATAAAGAGGCAGACGACTCTTTTTCTTTTGTCGCATAACGCTGCATGGTATTTAATGTTATCGCTCCGATAATAACTGTAATGCTTAAAAGTCAATCAAAGCTATACATTGATCTCAAATCCACTAACACATTCTTATGGTAGATCATAACTCTTGTCACCTTAATCAAATAACCACTTTGGTTCTAATTTCATTTTCTTAGGATTATAACAACTTCTGTTTTCATTACATTCTACTTGTACTCTTTAATCTCATCGTTCCAACTTGTCTCCCTATTTTCCTCAAACAATCCATGAAAATACATTCACATCTTTATCACATTCGGGGATATACACCATAGTATAATATTGGTGTCATATTCAATTCCACCAATACAAATGTGTTGAGTCATTGTCTGTCATATTTAACCATAGACTGTTTCTTATTTCTAATTATCCATAACTTTCATTTTCTTATATCATGAAAGAGTATCATTTTTCTCACTAATTCTATCAGTTAAAACTCTTAACAATTACTCATGCTTGTGACTTATACACATGCGACTCAGACTAAGGATTAGTCACTACTGTCTGCTATGACATGTTCACAATGCATGTACCTTGACACATAATTAGAAAATGCGTATGTAAGATCCTAATTTTGGTGCTCTGATACTATACATATTTGATCCCGCTTGTTTCTGGAATCTAACTCTTGCAAAATCATGAAACGTGAGCGTATTATCCTATAGGGTTATTTCCATGAACCCTCATAGGCATCATCTCACAAGGGGAGAGCCATATAGCGGAATCACAATAATCACAATTTGACTTCTTCAAAACTGTAGCTCTTAGTATCTAGTTTATTTTGGAGCAAGAACCATCTCAATCGGAGCTCTATAGCTCAAGATATGCTTAAGAAACCAAAGTATGTTCATGGCCTAATCATGCTCTCCCAACCGACCTCTCACTTTCTTTTCATCAATATTTTCGAATTCAATACCAAAGGCAATCAATTTTAGTGGGAAGGTAGAAAAACGTGTTAGGAATCCAATGCTTCAAGAATTATTTAATTTGAAGGTCAGACGAAGAAGTTATGGCCAAAAGAATCCAACATGTTTATGTCCTTACTCATATTGTACATGCCTTGGCGCAATTGCCATAACTTTTGCTACAGATGTCGGATTGACGTGGTTTTTGGACTTTTTAGAAGAGGAATTCTAAAT
>JANVCL010000392.1:0-11876 GCA_026546855.1 Erythroxylum incrassatum | reverse complement strand
CGGTGGATTTGCCCCGTGTAGGTTCAGAGTGAAGATTATAAGGACTGGGACGAGTCAACCGCAATGGCCAATGGAGTCTGAGTCTTGTTTTGAGAAAAATGTATTTGGAGTTTATTTTGGGCTTGCATATATAATGTATGATTCTGAATTGTTGTAATTTTTTATAATAACTATGTTTTAGGTTGGTTTCGATTTTTGAAATAAATTTGTATTAAGCTCTTGTGATATAATATATGTTTGTTCAAGATTATGGAAATTCATGTATGAAATGTTACATACATTTTGGAATGCTTATTTTTGAATGCTAGGCTTTCACGAAATATTTTGTATTCTGTATGTTCTGTGTGTGTGGCACTCGTAATATCCTCCCAGGGGGTATTAGGGTGTCACAATAAAAATGAAACACTTAACATGAAAATATTTTTAGCAATCACCAAGTACCAATGATCATAGGAATATCCTTTTCTTTAAAATTCTTCAATATAACATAAGTTTCAAACAATCAAATATGTGCAAATCCTTTAGGGTTTAAAAATAATGAAAGGTTTTCAAGAAAAATATGATAAAGGCTATCAATGTGGCTATAATCAATCAAGGAAAAAGTTAAGTCTAAAAATGATTACTCCTAAAGGATAGAAATGGGTTGGATAATAATCAAAGAAAATAGGCTAAAACAAATGGTTGAATTTAAATGCCCTGAGTTTAAAAATGTGGACTCAACATAAATAATAAAAACAAGTTCTAGAATTATCCAACTATGCGTGATACACACAATATAGAATAATAGAGCATAAAATAATGATATATTTGCTATTAGGCTCAAAAGCTTATAAATAGGTCTCATGTGTGTAAATAATATGAAATTTTCATTTATTTTAACTATCTAACCAATTACTAAAAACATGGCTTATAAAAGTAAGTATATTCTAACTTACATCCTTTTTTTATACTAATCCAATTCAATAATCAATAATAACCTAAAGTGTTTTGAACAAATTTTAACTAAATCAAGATATCAATTAATAAGAATAAACAATAAAGATTATAATAAGTTTAAGAAATTTGAAAATTTTCTTCAAAACTTCCATTATCCCCTTCCCCATATTTAAAATCCTACATTTCCCCATTACACATAATAGAATTATAGAAAAATAAAATATCAAAGATAACCAAAAAAAGTAATAAAGGAATATTTCGGTACTTCCCTGAATAATAATAATTTAAAATTCTAATTTTGATCAAGATTCCATCTTATGTTATAGACAATCATCATTGCAAAAGAGAAACAAATGAGGATGGAAAGATAAAAATAAATAACAATAAAACAAAAATAAAAATGTAATAATATTATAATAATAAAGTTTAGCAAGGCTAGGCTCTTGCTAATTATGAGACAAAACAAATAAAAATAAAAATAAAAATAAAATAAGAAAATACACAATAATAAAGAATGAAAATAAGAGAAAATCCTAATAGAGTAGCCTAGATTGCCTTTGTAGCTATTAGCCTGTCGATGAGTCTAATGTGTCGGTTTTTGGAACATCATCGGGTCTCTAAACATCAGATGGCTATTGAGTTGAAGATGACATGATTGCTCTAGATAGTAGAGGGGGTATAAAATTCTCGAAGTGTCTTGTCATATGCAGTATGACCTCCTTTATCCATTTGACAGAGGCTTTTAATCTCGCCACCCGTTTCATCAGCTCCTGCTGGTTTATTTAGATGGTGCACTAGATTGATCAACCTTATATACTTCCACAATCGAGTAATCTTCAGCTAGTCCCAGTGTCTAATTGTTGTTGACATTCTGGGCGATCCTGCACTATTCGATAAATAGTAATCCCTTTCCTCCATTATGATGATATGTCAGAAGTGACGGGCATCCATCCCATACAAAAAGTATGAAGGACTGTGCACTCCTATGTCTCTATAAAGTCCTAATCATAGAGCCCTATAATCACGAAGAAGTCTATGTAGCTCATCCTCATCATGTCCCTGAGCATTTGAAATTGGATCGTACTTGACTGATCCTAATTATAGCATCCTTTTCTCATGAAGAAAGTGGAGCACATATCAAGTGTAAGTTTCCTAATACGTAGGCTCCAAAATATCAAAGAAATAGGACCACTCTCCATCACTAATAAGATCCTGAACCTGTTAAGCCAAGTCAATATGCTCCAACGTCTCCTAATCTAAATATCTATCAGCCCTATACCTCTTGGCTTTAAGCCTTTGGAATTGCTCCTCATAGGACCTAGCATTAAATTGCAACATCTCCCATCACTCCGATGGATGTGTGATAATCGTTGGCACTAGTGATGGGTGAGCTCAACTCAATTCTTTAAAAGACCCTTTACCTCTTTGTCTTTTTCTTAGTACCTCCTTTACCCTTCGTTGTTCCACTGCTTCCGTTCTTCTTGTCATTGTACCTAAAACGAAATAAAATGTGGGAAAATAATGAATATTAATAAGGTAATTTTTCCTCACATTTAGTTTGTACATTCACTATGTTATGCAATTGAAAAAAAGTATACAATTAAAAATCAAATTAAACTAAAAATAATAAAATTAGAAAATTTAATTAATGAAAAAATAATAACACGATTAAAATTCAATTAATAAATAAAATTAAACTAATTATGCAATTGCTAAATGCAAATAAAATTATACTAATTATACAATTACTAAATGCAATTATGAAATTTAATAATTAAATTAAGCAATTAAATAATTAAGCATATCCTACATACACAGTTAAACCCTAAACCATGCATAGTATGAAGTGGGTATAAAAGTAAACTAACAAATATTGACTAATTACTAGAAAAACACCAATGTATGCTAATCTAACAATACCATCACGATTTGAGAAAATTTACATTCCTGATTTGAAATTATATCCATTCATAGTGCAATTCATCAGATAAATGTAATAATATATGGGGAAAGGAAAGAAATTCATGTTATAATTGCAAAACAAGAATGAAATTAAAGGAACATACCTTGAATTAAAGCAATTGAGAAACCTAGCAATTTAAGGAAGAATAAACCTTAAAATTACAAAATTTTCGAAAAATCTAAGTACAATCTACATAAAATGGAAGAAAAGTTCAATTTAGGTGTCATAAAATCACTTGAAATGATTGGGCTAGGTTATAGGAGGGGAAGGAAACAAAGAAGTAGTAGAAGAGGGGAAAAAATGAGTAGAAAGAAGAACTAGGGTTTTAAAACGTCATAGACTTACATGCTTAGTTACATGAAAAAAGAGGGAAAGATGAGAGAAAAAAAGAAGAATTAGGGTTCAAAAGGGTCGTGGACTTATACAGTCAATTACAAGCCACGTAACTAACCATGTAAGACATTGTAAATATGTGACTTAAGACATAAGCATGTAAGTTGACAAGTTCCATAGAATTGAGCTACACAAGTGTGCCCCCCACCCTTGTAACTTTTTGTGATCGTGTTGCAAATTTTTTACAAATTCTAAGGATATACACAACTATATCAAGTAACTATGTAGGTCATTAAAACCACGTAAAACATGAAAAAAAATGTGATTGTACATGACTATGCACACCTAAAAACTCTTGAAAACTCAAAATTTTCACTCAAACTTAAGATGAATCAAAAAACACATACCCCAAGCACAAAAAATAGGCAAATCAAATAAAGATGCTCAATAATCTAGCATAAAAGAAACCAAAAAATCAAGGAAATTCTAAACTAAAACTAGAAAATAATCACAATAATATAATCAAATCAATCAAAACTATCATAATTCTTAGGTTGCCTCCCAAATATTGCTTGTTTAACGTCTTTATCTCAAAATACCTATACATGATCTAAGGTCACTTAGTTAAATTAAGCTCCTTTATACTACCGTTAAGTTCACATCCAAGATAAAATTTCAACCGATGGCCATTTAGTTTGAAATTACCTTTATCTGGATGACTTACCTTGATTATTGCATATAGGAAAACCTTCTTCACAATAAAGAGTGTGGACCACCTTGATTTAAGCTTACTCAGGAACAATCTTAGGTAGGAATTGTATACCAGAACTTAATCTCCCTCATTAAATTGTTTGGACTACTTGATCCTTCAGTTATGATATTGTTTGGTCCTCTCTTTATATATTTTGGAGTTCTCGTAGGCTATCAATCATCGTTCTTCCAATTTATTAACTTGCAACTTCCTCTTATCATCTGCAAGTTGAATATCAAAATTCATAAGTTTAATATCTCAATATGCCTTACTTTCTAATTCTGCAGGCAAGTGACATGCTTTCCCATAGATAAGCCTATAAGGTGTAGTGTCAATTAGTGTTTTATATACCTTTTTATTATAAGCCTATAAAGCATCATCTAACTTAATTGATCAATCTTTCCTTTGGTACTCTACGTTATTTTCTAAAATTTGTTTTTAAGTCCTTATTTCCTACCTTAACTTGGCCACTAGTTTGAAGGTGATATGAGATGAAAATTTTATATGTGATTCCATACTTTTTAAATACCTTTTCGAATTGCACATTACAAAAATGTGTGCCCCTATCACTAATAATTGCTTTAAGTGTGCCAAAGCGAGAAAACAACTTTTTTAGAAATTTTACAACAACCCTAACATCATTTGTGTTTAAAGCTTGAGCTTCACCCATTTAAAAACACAGCTAGCCACTATAATGTATCTATTACCAAAGGAAGTTGGAAATTGACTTATGAAATCAATGCCCCAAATACCAAATTCTTCACAAACATGAATGAAATCTTAAACAATCTCATCGCGAAGAGAAACATTACATGATCGTTCGCATCTATCACATAAAACTACATAACTTTGTTCATCTTGAAAAACTAAAGGTCAGTAAATACCTAACTCAAGAATTTTTTGAGCCCTCTTATTCACACTATGGTGCCTTTTGAAAAGTCTAGCATGGTAATGTCTTAGGATCTTCTTCCCCTCGGAGTGAGATATACATCCTCTTACTATTTGGTATGCACAAACATAAAATAAATACAAATCTTACCAAAAATAACCCTTCAAATTAGTAAAGAATTTCTTTTTTTTGGCTGATGAGAAAGACTTTTTGGTAAGTTCTTAACCACTAAATAATTCATAATATCTACAAACTAAGGGGTTTCAAAATCATTTACCTCCTCCAAATTATATACACGCTCTTCTAGGAATGAATCATCATTGTCTTCTTTGTTCATCTCCTTCAAATTTGGGTTTCAAGGTTAGATAAATAGTCTACTACTAGGTTTTCATCTACTTTCTTATCCTTAATCTCTAAATCAAATTCTTGCAACTACAAATTTTATCTAATTAATCTAAGCTTAATATCATGTTTATTTAATAATATCTTAATATAAAGTGGTTAGTATCCACAATAACTTTAGATAAGATTAAATAGAATTTAATTTATTAAACACAAAAAATCACAACTAGCAATTCTTTCTTTATGGTATTATAATTCTCTTGGGCGTCCATCAAAGTTTTGTTAGCATAATAAATTGGATGAAAATGTTTGTCATTCTGTTGTCCAAGTACTGCACCTACTGCAAAATCACTTGTATCACACATTAGCTTAAAAGTAAATCTTAATCTATTGTAATCATAATTGGGGCATTCGTTAACTTTTCCTTAAGAATGTTAAAAGCATCTAAACATTCATGAGTAAAGTTAAAAGGTGCATCTTTATCCAACAACTTGGTTAAAGGCCTAGTGATTTTATAGAAATCATCAATAAACCTTTTATAAAAGCTTACATACTCTTAAAAAATTCTAGTACCCTCAAATTAGGGGTGGTAGCTTATATATAGTTTCAATTTTTGCTTTATCTACCTCAATACCCCTGTAAGAGATTTTATAGCCTAAAACTATACCCTTTTGTACCTTAAAATAATTTTTTTTACTAATTTAGCATAATATTTATTTCCTTACACCTCTTCATCACTCTTTCTGGATTATAGAGGCATAAATAAAAAAATCACCAAAAACAAAAAAATAATCCATAAATACCTCTATTATATCCTTGACTAGATCATCAGATATGGCCATGAAGCACCTTTGAAACATAACAAGTGCATTTCATAACCCAAAGGATATCCTCCTATAAGCAAGCATATCGTAAGGATACATGAATGTTGTTTTCTCCTAATTTTTCAGGGCAATAGGAATCTGAAAGTATTCGAAAGTTCATTCAAGAAATAATAGTACATGTGTTTGGCTAGCCGTTCTAATATTTAGTCTATGAAAGCCAAAGTGAATTGGTCTTTTTGAGTATCATCATTTAGCTTTTCTTATAGGAATTAGTTCGTTCTTTTCATTGGGTGCCATCGTCATTCCTTCCCTTCTTTATTACAGCCTACTCAGGACTTAGCTAAGAACTATCAAAAATAGGATAAATCACACTAACATCTAGGAGTTTAATTATCTTTGCCTTTACCACTTCCTTCATGTTAGGATTCACCCTCCTTTGGGGTTGTATAACCAGCTTGAATTCCTCCTTCATAAGAATCTTGTGAGTGTAAAAGAAGAAGGGTTGTTTTCTATTTGCCTGTAGAGTTGCTGCAATAATCAAAGGAAGTTTTGAATTCTTCTCAATAAAGGGTATTCCAAATCATTAAGTAGCTTTTTCAACTCTAAATCTGGTGGTTTTTTAAGGAGGTTTCAACCATTTTTTCTTTTCTTTTATCGATCTCTTCAAACTCTTTCTTCCTCGACATAGGTTTATTGACTACTTGTCCTTTATTTATTAGGTTATTACCATCTTCCTCCTCATCTTAATCAATAGACAGCTCCAACACGTCTTTAGAAACAAAATCTTGCACAATGTCTGAAACTATAAAATTACTTGTTTCAATAAAAGACAAGCATCATCATATTCAAAGGGGTGTCTCATGGCATCATATATTTTAACAGTAACCTCTGATTCTCCTACCCTAATAACTAGTTAGTAGCTCTTTCAAAAAATTTAAATAATGAGGCAAAAGCCTCAATAAAAGGTAAGTTATTATAAATTTATTTAAACAGTTAAAGGAATTTACCAAACTAATCATCCATGCGATCTTTCTTCACTTTGCTAGGATAAGAGATGGCAAGCTAGAATTCCTTAACTTCTGAGGGTCACTTTTCACTTTCAACATTTTCTTGGCTCCTTATGTCACTATTCTTCTCACTTTAGGTCTTTTTCTCTATTTGCAACTCATTCCCACTCTTAAAGGTGATTTCCATCACATGTTATTTAAGGTTTATCTCAGTGTTACTAGGCCAACTTCTTTGTTATCTTTTAGAAACTAACTTTACATGTTGATCAAACTGAGTTTCCAATTTATATATAGAAGCCTCTTAATTTTTAATGAAGTTTCGACGGCTTAAAATCTTACCTTTAAAGTATGATGAAATATAGTAATGAGATATTCCAAGCTTAACTTCTTTTCCTGAGGTAGGTGTTGTTGAAATCCTGGTGTAGGTTGGTTCTTATAGACTCTTGATTCCCCTAATAGAAATTTAGGTGATTCCTCCATTTTGGATTGTATGTATTGTTGTAAGGATTATTCTGGGGACTAGGAGTATTCACCATATAATCCATGTGCTTAGGCTTTACCATTATTTGTAGTGCTTGACAATTTTGACCTAAACATCCTAGACCACACACCTCACACTATATTATTTTGAATAACTGAGGATTTATTATTAACCTATTTATTTTGTTACTCATAGCTTCGACTTGGCCTGCCAATGCATCTATATCATAAACTTCGGTTGGCTTGCTAAGTTTTGCTTGAGAAGAGCACCATTAATAGTTATTCATCGCCTTATCTTTAATGAGGTCCTGAGCTGCTTCTAGTGTTTTGTTATTTAGAATACCTTAGTTACTGCATTTATCATCTACCTCGTTATTTAATTCAACCTATTATTGAAGGTCTTGAAGTAAATCACTTGTTAATGCAGTACAATATACAAAATGCACAAGAATGGGGGTTAAATTTTGTATTCTTTTCGTGAATGCAAAAACCTTTGATATTTCTTGAAAATAACTTTTTTCAAGCTATTAAATGAATAACAAAAATGTTATACAAAAATAGCTATGTGGTTAAATCGCATATAACTTCTATATACTTGTTTAAGAACAAGAGAAATTAAAGTGAAAGGTTAGAAGATAAGACACTGCGATTTTATACTGGTTCACCGCAAACCTTAGGCTACGTCCAGTCCTCAGAGTTCGTCTGAGATTTCACTATACTTCTTAAATTTTACAATTATTCTTTCTTCCCTTTCAAGGCCTCTTCAAGTCTCTTGCACAAAGTATTTTTCTGCTATCTTAGCCTCTTCAGGTTCTTAGTCTTTTCTTTCTCTCATTAGAAAGATATTGTGAGCTTTTTGTTATAGTAGAGTTTGCTCTCATGTATCGCACTTTGAATACATAATTTTTCTATGTTAGTGATAACTTGAAAGCTAAAAGTTGAAAGTTGAAAAGTTATTCAGTCTTCAATTACGACTAGTATTTATAGCCTAAGTCTCAAACACTTCTTGTTTCTTATAGAAACTGTTATTCAGTTGAGTTCTATAACTAACTCTAACTGACTAACTGTCCGACATGCTAGAGTATCTTTATCTCTGCACTGTCTGTGTTTTCCTGCTTCTTCTGTGTCTTTCGCTTCTTCTGTGTTTTTTTACTTCTTTTATGTTTTTTTGCTTCTTCTTTGTTTTTTTGCTTCTTCTGTGTTTTTCGCTTCTTCTGTATTTTTTACTTCTTCTGTGGTTTTCATTTCTTTTGTTTTTTTGCTTCTTTTGTGTTTTTTGCTTCTTCTGTTTTTGCTTCTTCTATGTTTTCCGCTTCTTCTGTATTTTTGCTTCTTTTGTATTTTTGCTACACGCTTAACACACTTATCAAAACAACTCATTTATT
Source organism: Erythroxylum incrassatum (assembly GCA_026546855.1). NCBI lineage: Eukaryota > Viridiplantae > Streptophyta > Magnoliopsida > Malpighiales > Erythroxylaceae > Erythroxylum > Erythroxylum incrassatum. The sequence continues at coordinate 2,966 of JANVCL010000392.1, read as the reverse complement.
TCTAATATTATTATTATTTGATTGTTACCAAAATTAATAGACGTAAAGTCTTCTTGACTTAACAATCTCTCCCTTTTTACTGATAACAAATAATCATAATTTTAGAAAGATAAAAGTGAATAAACGAGTATTATTTAGAAAACGAATAAGAAGACAACAAAAGATAGACACATGTAAAACAAACTTGTAGTCAATATTATCTTCTTTTTCTTATCTCTGGTCTCCCCATGTACTATCTTTCTTCTGCTTCTGCTCTTCTCCCCCTATTTGTTATTAATAATTTTTTTTACCGAAGATGCTTCATGATTTCAAAAAACATTCGTTGCATATCAGTTGGGATCAACTTGAGGTCTTCTTCAATAGAAACTCGTAGATAGGCTACTTCCTCATGTAGATCACCCACCGAGTCATGCAGATCATCAATCTTAGTATGAATTTCTTCAATTTCCTTTACTAAGGCTTCCTGACTCCCCTGCTATGTGTGACTAACTTCTTCCAAAACAATAGTAGAATCCTGTTGAGGTGTTCTTGGTGGATGGAAGTTTGTAGCAACAAATATTTTTAAAGGTAAAACATCTAATTCTATGATTTTGATAATAGGAGGTTTGAAAAATTGTTTTCCTCTTGGGGGATCAAGGTCATCAGGTCTAGGTAGTTTTGGAACCGGTTTTTCAAGAAGATGTAGTACATCTTTAATTGAAGATAACTCAAAGATATAAAGTGCATGATTAGATGCACAAAAGTCTCTAAGTTGAAACTAATACCTTTAACCCTGATAGTTCTGTACTGTCCTTGTGTCACTCTTCCAACTACCTGGAAAGTTAAATATGTGGTGAAGCGGCCACACTAACTTCCTGATGGTTTTGAAATATGATGTAAAACATAGATTCCTCTCGGTTGAGCTGCATTGCATGCCTCATCTATGTTCCTCACAACTGCTTGTATCTGATCTTCTATAAGATCATCTGTATTTCCTTCAGGATACATCTTCTTTTTCCCTTTGCCTTCATTGTGTACAATGTTTGAAGGTCTTGGTTGTAAACCTAGTACAATCTTAATCAATGTTTTATTTGTGATTGGTTAAATAGTATATCATTCCTTGGACATCTGCATTAGATATGGTTCTAACTTTTCATCTCGCAGAACACCATATAATCTTTTCTCTTCACGATTTAAAAGATGTATTGATCGATTATTGGTCAGTATTGGTTCGATTTGTACCTTGACTAACTTTTTCAAAGGTTCTCTTATAATAATTGAGCTTCTACTTCTAACAGGTACACGTTCTTCAATCACCTTCAGTCTTAAATCCTCTTTTCTGATAGGTTGAGAAGGATTATAATGTGTTGAAATGTGTTCAACTGACTTTGTCTTTTGTTGAACACTAGTTGAAGTATTCTTTTTCTGACTGGTCTTCAACTTTTTACTTTCTTCTACCAGTCTAGAAGGAGGTTGTTGTTGAGGGTTCTTCCTTTCAAACACTAACTTCCTCTTAATTTCTATTTCTTTAGTCGATTTTGCTGGCTAATCTTGCAAAATTGAGACCAAAGATCTAGTAATCTGTGGTGCTTTCTCTATCTTTCCATAATCTTCACCAAGAGTCAAACCTTTCCCTTTCTTCTGTTCGTGTTGATGCAAGGTTAATAATCTTGGTGACCTTTTTTATTGTTTGGATTTCTCGGAATGAAGTGCCTCCCCCTTTCTTTTCAACGACACTTGTTTTATAAACTGTTTCACCTAGCTTTCTTCTCTGTGTGAAATCGTCTTCGCTTTTATTGATTCATCTGACGATTTATTCTTCTTTTCTTCTATAGATATTCTTCCTACGGATTAAGGTTTTGTCTTCCTTGCGGAACATTTTCACTCAAGCTGCGTCTAACAATACGCTTCCCTTTCAATACTGGCCTTATTCGAAAATTAACCAGTATACAACCAGATTCAGCTTGTCTCAATGTCACTCTGAGTTTGGCTACTTCCTTCAACAAAGGAAGATACATTGTCTCCACATATGCCATAGTGGACTTCCTACTTAGTGCATCCGCTACTACATTTGCTTTCCCCGGATGGTAGCCTATCATCAAGTCATAATTCTTTAACAATTCTAACCATCTTCTCTGTCTTAAATTCAATTCTTTCTGGCTCATTAGGTACTTCAGATTCTTGTGGTCTGTAAACACCCTGGTGGTAACTCCATACAGGTAATGTCTCCATATTTTCAATGCAAAAATTATAGCATCCAATTCCAAGTCATGCGTGGGATAATTCATCTCATAAGGCTTCAGTTGTCTCGAGGCATAGGCAATCACCTTATTTCCTTGCATCAACACACAGCCTAATCCCTTCCTCGAGGCATCACTATATACTATGTCATTTCCCGAAGGTAAAGTTAAAATCGGTTCACTCATCAATCGATGCTTAAGCTCCTCAAAGCTTTCCTGACATTCATCCGTCCATACAAACTTCTGATTCTTCCTGGTCAATTGGGTAAGTGGAGCCGCTATTATAGAAAAGCCCTTCACGAACCTCCGGTAATATCTAGCTAAACCTAAGAAACTCCTTACTTTTGCAATATTCTTAGGTGCTTCCCATTTCACAACCGTGTCTATCTTCCTCGGATCCACATATACTCCGTGCTTTGAAATCACATGCCCAAGAAACACCACTTCCTTAGCCAAAATTCGCATTTATATAATTTGGCATACAACTCGTTCTTCCTCAAAGTCTCCAAGGCAACCCTTAAATGTTCCTCTTACTCCTCATCACTCTTAGAATAAACCAATATGTCATCAATAAAAACAATGATAAATTGGTCTAAGAAGGACTTAAAAACTCGATTCATCAAGTCCATGAAAGTTGCAGGTGCATTCGTTAACCCAAAAGACATAACCAAGAACTCAAAGTGGTCATACCGTGTTCTAAAAGTAGTCATTAACACATCAGACTCATTTATCCTTAATCGGTGATAT
>JANVCL010000327.1:0-11881 GCA_026546855.1 Erythroxylum incrassatum | reverse complement strand
CTTTTTAAAGTGGAAGTGGGGCTAAAACTTTTTTGAGTTTGATCATCTTGTGACATGCAATAACGTGACACCGTTGTCATTTTTTTAAAATGTCACGTTTAAAAGAGTAAAAAGTTTGAAGTTTAAAATTTTGTAAATTTTCATAAATTCTATAAATTTTGTTCGAAAGACTTTATTTAAATATCAAAAGTCACACTATTGGCTTATTACAAAATACAAATAGCAAATTGGAAGAAATTCCCTAAGCTCTTGATCACTTGATCTCTTAGCTATCACCTGAAGAGGGGACAGAAAGGGGGTGAATTTGATAGCTCGTGGGTAGCAGTTTATAACAAAAAAATAAGCAAAAACTATTGAAAACGTTCACTTGTCATAGAAAATTTTCATATGGTTCTTAATACACATGTTTCCTAAGCTTTCAATCGAAATTCACAAGTTGCAAAACATAAATGCATCAAACTTGTTAACATAACATATACGCATAAAACTATATATGTATCACTCTTGTCATAAGCACATAAGCATATCAAATGGTTTTGGTGGATCCAAAATAAAATGTACTACGCATTTTCATATAATGGTCTTGCGTAGCCATGAATTTATGAGAGTCCTTGAAGGAGCTTTATACCACTAGCGGGCAGGCGGGAGAAGCTTTTAACTTGGTCAACATGCACGTGACTTAACTTACGAGATCATCACAAACCCACATAACACTATATTTCAAAACCTTGTAAACTGGATGCCCTAAATGGAACATTCTCTTGAAAACTTACGTTTCACATGCTTGTTATACTATACAAACCATTTATCAAAAGTATGATTTCATAATCATGCATCAGTTCAAAGAATCATTTTAAAACAACTTTTCATAAATCATCACACAATTCATATAACAAACATATAGCAATAAATGCAACACTTATGATGCAATTGGAAACATTAAACTTCTTTGATTTAATGAAAACATTAGTGGCTTATTTACTCTATTATAAACATGTACCCACCTTGATTTCCTTGCTTATAGCCTTGCTCAAACATGCCTCTTCTCTTGTTCCTCTTGCCTCTTTGATCCCTTTATACAATAACAAAAATCTCACTCAAATAGGGTTTTCAATTGAAAATCCCTCAAGCACAAACACTAAAATTAGTTCTAGAATACTTAAACCCAAGCATTTTCTGAACTCCATGAACTAAAATCCTTCTAAAAATCCAAAAAATTAAAAAATGATCTTACCTTCATTCTTCACCAAATGAAGGGATCCTTAGCTCAAAGGGAAGCTCTTCTCTTCCTCTACGTGTTTCCTTTCTTGAACAACCTCAAAATCTCTCTTGAAGACTAAGAAAAGTCAAATCTTAGCTTGTTTTCTCTTCTTTCTCTCCTTCTCTTCTTCTCTTCTTCATGATACTCTCTCTTTTTTTCCTCAATTTTCGTTCTTCTTTCTTCTTAAAATGCAAGACAACACTTATTTTTCCAATTATGCCCTTAATGATTGAGGAATGTCCCATTTGCCCTTCCATTTATGCCTTAAGTCTTTTATGCTTTAGTGTCTTGCCAAAAGTATCCTTGAACATTCTGACATAACTCTTTCATCTAGAAAAGTGTTCTCCTTTGTCTTAAGTTTCTAATGCTAATAAAATCATGCCATTTGATTTAGAACTCTAAAAGTATTGCCCCAAATATTTTCAGACTGTTCTTATATTGAAATAGTACACTATACTTAGATTCCTCCCAGAAATTGAAAATCCTAAGACTGAAATAGATTTCAATTTCTTCATACCATTTGTAGCTCCATGTCTCTAGTTTATCTTGAAACAATAATCATCTCATTTGGAATCCTATAGATCCAGATATATTCAAAATACTTAAGCATATTCAGTAAAATATCCAATTCCCACTCTTCCTACCGATACCTTTACTTTGATTTAATCCATCCTTTTTAAATCAACACCAAAAGCTATAATCTTTCACGGAGACGTAAAAAGAAAAGTGTTAGGAATCTAAGGGTTCAAGAATCACTTCATTTGGAGGTCAGATAACAAAATTATGGCCAAATGAATCAAACAAGATTTAGTCCTCAATCATATTAAACTTGTCTCGGGACAAATGACATAACTTTCATTAGAGATGTTGGATTAAGATCATCTTAGGATGATTTCAAAGAAAACTTTGAGATCTACAAGTTTGAAGAAGACCTTGAGATTTATCATTTGAAGGGTCAAAATGGACCAGACAATAAGATTAGACGAAGCCAAAGGAAAAAGCGGACGAATGGAAAAAGACAGACGAATGGGGAAAATTGTCATAACTTTCCCTACAGATGTCGGATTTGTGTGTTCTTTGGATGGTTCAAAAGAAGACTTCAAGATTTATAACTTTCAAGGGACCTCAAAGATAGATTCTATCTTCTGAAGGGTCAAAAATGGAATAGAATATAGGTACAGACGAAGCCAAATGAAAAAGCAGACAAATGGAAAAAGACAGACGAATGGAAAATTTGTTATAACTTTCCCTACATATATTGGATTTATGTGTTCTTTGTATGGTTCGAAAGAAGACTTCAAGATCTATAACTCTCAAGAAGATCTTAAAGACAGATTTTATCTTCTGAAGGGTCAAAAATGGAATAGAAGATAGGTCAGGCAAAAAACAAAAGAAGCAAAAAACAGAAGAAGCAAAACATAAAAAAGCAAAAAAGTAAAAGAAGCAAAACGTAGAAGATATGACGTCATCACAGACCATATGACGTCATCACAGAAGAAGCAAAACATAGAAGAAGCAAAAAGTAGAAGAAGCAAAACATAGAAGAAGCAGAGGGTCAAATATAGAAGAAACAGAAGTCAAACATAGAAGAAACAGATGTTCAAACACAAAAGAAGCAAAAAACATATAAGAAGCAAAGGGTTAAACATAGAAGAAGCAGAAATCAAACATAGAAGAAGCGGATGGTCAAACACAGAAGAAGCTGATAACATAGAAGAAGCGAAGGGTCAAACATAGAAGAAGCAAAAGTCAAACATAGAGGAAGTGGATGGTCAAACACAGAAGAAGCTGATGGTCAAACACAGAAGAAGCAGAAACCATAGAAGAAGCAGAGGGTCAAACATAGAAGAAGTAGAAGTCAAACATAGAAGAAGTGGATGGTCAAACACAGAAGAAGCAGAAAACATAGAAGAAGCAAAGATCAAACATAAAAGAAGTGGATGGTCAAACACAGAAGAAGCAGATAACATAGAAGAAGCGGAGGGTCAAACATAGAAGAAGCAGAATTCAAACATAGAAGAAGCAGATGGTCAAACACAGAAGAAGCAGATGGTCAAACATAGAAGAAGTAGAACATAAAAGAAGCAAAACATAGAAGGAGCAAAACATAGAAGATATGACGTCATCATAGAAGAAGCAAAACATAGAAGAAGCAAAAAGTAGAAGAAGCAAAACATAGAAGATATGACGTCATCACAGACCATCTGACGTCATCATAGAAGAAGCAAAACATATAAGAAGCCAAAAACAAGAGATACATCTTCCCTTATAGGGACCATAACTTTCAGCCTATAAGTCCAAAAATTTCATACTATATATTGTTGGAAAGACAAAAGAAAGATCTACAACTTTTTAAAAGACACATTTCTCGAATTCAGCCTAAATCAATCCAGAATTTCCCTCGAATTCAGAACACAAATTTTACATTCATCCCCCAATGTACTGCACTCAGTTCTAAACTTCATGACAAATTTTGAGATTCTTAAAGATAGAATTTAAATTCGATGTCTTCATAAGAAATGCAGCTATATGTTTCTAGTTTAATCCAAATTAAGAATCATCTCGTTTGGATAACTAAAGAAAAAGTTATATCTAAAGGACTGAAACATACTCCGTGAAAAATTTTCTAGATCAACCACCCATTGTGTTTCACAATCTTTCTTTAACACAACTCATACCAAGATCACCTTTTCTACTTCATTTACTCCTCATTCTCATCTCCATTTCAAATCAATATCATCTATAAAGGAATTATAGTCCATGACTAATCATGAACACTAATAACAGAACATACATATATGTACATATCCTTCATCAACTTACTGCATATATTCAACTTCATTTTTGCTTTCATTTCACTTCTAACTTTCACCTTAATTCTTTCTATTTCAAAATCTCTTATGCGCCAAAAACACCATAGCAAATCATGAATCTATCCACATTTCTCGTTCCCTACTTTACTCTTGTCTATCATTTCTTGGTTCAAGAACTTTCATTCATTTGCTCTTAACTCGTGACTAATCACCAAAATTTCTCATTCAATATTTCTAATCTTCTACGAAAAGTTCGGGGTCCAACAAATATGATTAGGCATTCTTTGCTTTTTCGAACTAGATTAGCCAAATAACCTACTCATTATATGATTTTCCTTTTTGACAAGCCCCCTTGAGCTTTATTTGCCTTTTCTTTGTGTATTAACCACATTACATGTTTTAACCTAACCAAATGCCCTTGCCAAGACTTAAAGCTAGTGGAATATTTGTTGATTATTGAGTTTGTGGATATACAAAAGTATAAGTGTGGGGGTATGCATCTGTGTGGGTTAGTTATAATGTTGGGATGTTATTTTATGCCTTATCATTGAAATTCCCAGGTTGATGTAGTTTATTTTATTTTATATAAGAGAAAAGAAAAGAAAAGAAAAGAAAAAAAGAAAAAGAAAAAGAAAAAGAAAAAGAAAAAGAAAAAGAAAAAGAAAAAGAAAAAGAAAAAGAAGTTTAAATAAATGTATCAAGGAGGAAGTGAATATGTGGTTTACAAGGTTATTGATACTTAATGCATCCTCCTAAAGTTGTATTGAATGAGTTCCTTGAGTATGTTGAATATGAGATAGATGTTGGCTTGGAAGGTTCACTCTTTGTGGTTTCAATGGATTGTCATGAATTGTATGAGTAATCTCTTAGATTGATTTATACTTCATGTGGTTTATGTAGGAGAGCTCAAGTTTGAGTTGTGAAACTTGTTTTTGCATTCATCATAGTTGGCGTACACAATTGTGAGCGAATGTTAGTTTTTACACTTGATAGTATATTAAATGTTACTTTTGTTTCACTAGCTTTGATGGCATTCATGCTACTGGACCCAAATACATCTCACCTTACCTTTTACCATATTACAACCTTGAAAAGTCCTTTGATCCATGATTTTGCATATGAACCTTAGTGGTAGAGAAATGAAATGATATGCAAAATTGTGGATTCTCATGATTAAGAATGGTGTTGAGTGCACCCCTGGATATATTTTAGTTAAACATATTCTTCGAGTCTACTATTAGATTGCTCAATTTTTGAATATGATGAATGTTGATTGAACATGAGTAAAAGCATGGAATGCTGACTTCTTGCTATGCTTTTTGAAAGTCATTCATCTTTGCTTATGATTATGTATTCTTGGAACATATGGGAAATGAGTCCATGTTTTAAGGTCTTTGAACTTAATTTTAATGTTTTGCTTGAGGACAGTCACAGGCTAAATGTGGGGAAAATTGATAAGTGCTTAATTAATTATGAAATTATTCCATAACACTTAGTGATTATTGACATGAAGTTGCTTAAGATACTCATTTTGATTCATATGTGATTTTAGGGACAATTCGGAAGCAAAGAAGTTAAAATGAATCGGAAGCACGATATTTGGACCATTTTTGAAGATTAATATTCACTTATCTTCATGGACCAAGAAGAAGAAAATTAAAGCAAGAAGAAAACAAATTAAGCCCTAAAAAAAGGAGGATAAAGAAAATATCAAAACGAAAGTGGAAACAAAGCAAAACACCAAAAAGCAAATGAGCAGGCAACGTATAAGGAGCTGTATAAAGCAACACAGAAGCATACTGGGAAGTCAAGGCCAAAACAACAGCACAACAGATTGGGATGCTAAAGTTAAAACGCATGTAGGTCAGACGTATACGTTCAACATATACGTTATATGTTCAACGCTGACAAAGTCTGCGTGTTATGCGTTAAACTAGATCGTGGCATGGTGTTGGACCTCGTTTCCAGAGTCCAACCCTTGAACCATAAAACGTGAGCGTCTTACTGTCGAAAACCCTTCATTTGGAAGGAAAAATCCTTCGGAAGCAAATGGTGGGTTCGCCGCGACAAACTTTAAGTTTTGTCGAGGCGAATGGACGAGAACTTCTGCTGAGACCCTTTAGGAAAAGTTCGCCGCGGCAACCTCATAACTTCGTCACGGCGAAGTTCCAGTATGAAGCGAGAATTTGCTCTCGGGAAAGGTTCGCCGTGGTGAAACCCCTGGAATCACAACCCTTTAACCTAAAATTTCCAATGGTTTCTACATTACTCTTACCTTACTTTCAGTTTACGTTGTCCCAAAATCACTCTCTCTAATGCATCATCATTTCATAACAATTCAATATTATCTCATCATACTCTCCAATCTCTTTTCATTTAACTCATCACTTACCACTGATTCTCATCGTTCACAATTTTCTAATTTTCTTTTTCCATGACATCTCACTTATGTATCAACAATTCATGTTCAAAATTCATCATCTCAAATCAATAACTTCCTCAAGTATACCTAATTTCAATTCAACCTTCTCCACACACAAATTCATATTTCAACTTAACATCATTCATACATAACTCATAATTCACTATCATCAAAAGATAAGAGTTCTTTACAAAGCTAAAGTGACATTTCAAACCACAATACATCAATGTCTCAACATCCTGAAATACATAAGATACTTGAACTAAAAATCCTTGAAATGTGGCTAAGTCTTGTATTTTACAAAAATAACTTAAATTCCAAAATATGTAGATTTTGAAGTAATGTCCTTATACTCTTGATCACTCGATCTCTTCCTCATCACCTAAAGATGAGACGAAAATGGGGGGTGAGCTTAAATCTCGTGAGTAACAAGTTTATAATAAAAAATATGCAAAATCATTGAAATGTGTCATTTGTCATAGAAAATTTATAAAACACATAGTTCTCAAAATTTCGAACAAATTCACAATCTTAACTCAAAATCATAGCTCTAATATCATCACATAACACTCAATTTTGCACCATTCATGACTATGCAAAGATGCAATGCACAAACAAATGGCTTGAGAGTTCTATGGAACGAAACAGAGAAACCAAAGTTTACTCCGTGAACAAAACGAGTCTGAATTCTCAGGATCCCGTGGCCTCAAGCGGGCAGCTGGGAGAAGGCTATAGGTTAACGTACACGTAACTAACAAAACGTTCCTCTCTTGCCCAATCACAAGCAAATTTATGCTCAAATCATTTAATCATAGTTTCGTGCTTCTACTTCTTTTCCGAATATACAAAATGCCATGACATTTTTCAAGGCATAACATAAAATGTTTCAATGCATTTCTAACTTTATTTTGAAATTCATCAACAAAATTCATATACCGAAACATGTAGCAATTTTGTAAATCATTCCAAAGCAATGAAAGCAACATTTATGAAGTAATTGAAATCATTTTAGTTTATTGATTTGGAAGAAAGCATTAATGTCTCATTACTAAATTATAAACATGAAACCCACCTTAAGAAATACTTGCTTATAACTTGCCCAAAGATGTCTCTCCTTTTGATCCTCTTACCTTTCTTGATTCCCTTTATCAATGAAAATAATACCCATTCAATAGGAATTCAAATTTGAGAACCCATAAAGCACATGCACTGAGATAAATTCTAAACACTTAAACTCTCCCAAAAGTCTAAGCCTTTGGGTCAATTTTCCATGATCATTCTGATCAGGTAAATGACCAAATTTGTTAACACTTTCTTCTAGAAAAATATTCCCCATTGTCTTAAGTTTCTAATGACACCAAAATCATTCAAGTTAGTTCAAAAATCTAGAAGTGACACCTAAAATATTTTCAAACTATTCTTATACTGAAACAACATTCTATGCTCAACTTCTATCTAAATATTGAAATTCTTAGAGACTGAATTGGGACTTGATTCCTTCAAACAACTTGTATCCCTATGCCTTTAGTTTACTCTAAATCCAAAATCACTCAGCTATAGGAATCATAGATTGAATTAGAATAATGCAATGGAAGTATGTTATAGGTGATTATGTTATAAAGGTAACTAGTATGGAGGAGTATTTTGGATAGTCGTAGAATACTCAGAAGATCGTTGATCCTTGCAAGGCATTGGAAACTCCAAGATATTTAGATACTTTTGTACTAAGTTAGTGATTTTGGTTAGCTTTATAAGCATATCAACATTGAGCATCATTTGTATTTGTATTAAGCTTTGATATGTATGATGATATTTAAGTAAAGATTATTCAATCTCTTTGCAATTGTAATGACATGAAGAATTAAAGTTTCTTATGTGTATGAGTATGTTTAGCTTGTGGATTTGAATGTATGTGTGTTAGTATTGGTTGTTAAATGTTGAGAGTCGAGTTTAAGAAATTGGGAGTTCACCGCGGCGAAGCCAATCTTTCGCCGCAACGTACTTTTCCCGAAGGGTGAGAAGCGCTTTTCTTGAGAGTTTACTGTAGAAAAGCCAAATGGTCGCCGCCCTTCTCTTGTGAGGAGTCTGTCTTGGCAAACCCGCCACTTTATCTCGATATCAATGCTTCAAACTTAAATCCTTTCGACCCTTCCCTCGATCATTACCCGATGACCTTAAGTGGTCGCCACGAGATAGGAAACGAAACTCAAGCCTAACAAGATGCCTATAAAGCAGTTAGAGCATGACATTTACGTAACTAGTCCTCTGGGTAGCAGTGTGTTGGTTAATCAGGTGTATAGAAACTATCCTATTATGATCTAAGGAAATGATTACGTAGTAGATCTAATTAGATTACCTTTTCATGAATTTGATTTGATTTTAGGAATAGATTGGTTGTACAAACATCAAGTAGTAGTTGATTATGGTGCTAAAATAGTTATGCTTAGAAATCCTGATTAACCTATAATAATAGTGCATGGCATCCACACTAGTTCTTTAGCTAATGTGATATCTGTCATGTAAGCTCGAAAGCTCCTCAGGAAGGAATGTGAAGCTTATCTAGCTTTTGTGTTTGATTCTAAGAAGGAGGGTCGTAAATTGCTTGACATTCTTATAGTGAATGAATTTCTAGATGCATTTCTTGAGGAATTACCTAGACTCCCTCCTGGAAGGGAAGTGGAGTTATTTGTTGAAGTCATGCTTGGCACTGCTCCTATATCTAGAGCACCGTACAGAATGGCTCCTACTGAATTGAAGGAGTTGAAGGTGCAGTTACAAGGGCTTATGTATAAAGGGTTTATTTAACCCAGTATGTCATCGTGGGGAGCACCAGTTTTGTTTGTTAAAAAGAGGATAAGACACTACAAATGTGCATTGATTACAAGCAATTGAATAGAGTTACAGTGAATAACAAGTATTTGTTGCCTAGGATTAAAGACCTGTTTGATCAGTTGAAAGAAGCCGGAGTGCTTTCAAAGATAGATCTGTGATCGGGGTACTATTAGATTCGAGTAAAGGATATAGATATACCGAAGACTACATTTAGGACCCGTTATGGATATTATGAATTCTTGTTAATGCCATTCGAGTTAACTAACGCTCCAACGGCATTTATGGATCTGATGAGTAGAATATTCAGGCCTTATTTAGGCTAGTTCCTTGTGGCACTTATAGATGATATCTTGGTCTATTCTAAGAATGAACTTGATCATACTAAGTATCTCAGAATTATGTTATAGACCCTGATATATTTTCTCAGACAAGAGATATATTTTCTCATACTAAGCAAGTGTGATTTTTGGCTTCAAGAGATATATTTTCTCATACATGTTGTCTCTTCTGAAGGGATTAGAGTTGATCGTAGTAAGATAGAAGCAATTGTTAACTGGAAGCCACTACAGAATGTGATAGAAGTGAGAAATTTTTTGAGTTTAGCTGGTTGTTATCGTTGGTTTATGAAGGGGTTCTTGGTGAAAGCATCCCATTTAACTAAATTGTTACAAAAGGGAGTGAAGGATGAATGGTCTGATAAATGTTAGAAGAGTTTTGATCAATTGAAAAGTTTGCTTACTGAAGCTCCTGTATTGGTTCAACCAACTTCTAGTAAGGAGTATGTTATATATACTGATGCATCTAGAATTGGTTTAGGTTGTGTTTTGATGCAGGATAGAAAGGTAGTTGCTTATGCCTTTAGGTAACTAAGGTCACATGAATAGAATTACCCTATACATGATCTGGAACTTGTAGTAGTAGTGTTTGCCTTGAAAATTTGACGGCACTACTTGTATGGAGAAAAATGTAGAATTTTCACAGATCATAAGAGCCTGAAGTATCTACTTACCCAAAAGGAACTTAATATGAGACAATGGCATTGGTTGGAACTGTTTAAGGACTATGATTGCATTATGGAATATTATCCAGGTAATGCTAATATAGTAGCTGATGCTTTGAGTCGAAAGATCATTTCAGTCCTATCACTTAAGAAGAGTGAATGGAAATTTGTATCTGATGGAGCTTTAATAGATCAGTTGAAAGCAAGGCCTACTTTGAGATAAGAGATTTGTGATGCTCAAAGAGTTGATGATAAGTTACAACAACTTATCTTGCCTACTTAGGATAGTAAACAATCTAATTTTTCTGTGCAAGGAGATGGTGAATTGAAGAAGAAGCTGTTGTTTGAGGTTCATAATACAGTATTTACTTTGCATCCTGGTGAAAACAAGATGTATTAGGATCTGAAGCAGTATTACTGGTGGTTAAGTATGAAACGAGATGTTGTGGATTATATAGCTAAATGTCTGACAGGTTAGCAAGTTAAAGTTAAGCACCAGGTTCCATCTGGTTTGTTACATCCTATTTCTATTCCTCAATGGAAATGGGATAACATTACTATGAACTTTGTAACTAGACTTCCTCTCACTGAAAGGAAGCATGATGTTGTATGGGTAAATGTGGATAAATTTACCAAATCTGCTCATTTTCTGCCTGTTCGTACTATTTACTCTTTAGATAGACGCACAGATTTATATGTGAATGAGATAGTGAGATTGCGTGGAGTACCATTGTCTATCATTTCTGATCATGATTCTTGATTTACTTCAAGATTTTGGAAAAGTTTATAGAAGGCTCTGGGAACTCAAGTTAAGTTTAGTACTGCTTTCCATCCCCAAACAGATGGACAATTTGAACGATTTATACAGATATTAGAAGATATGTTGTGCAGTTGTGTGTTAAAGTTTCCAGGGAGTTGGGATAATTATCTGACTTTGATGGAGTTTGTTTACAACAGCAATTGTCAAACGAGCATTGGCATGGCACCTTATGAAGCGTTATATGGCAGAAGGTGTAGAACTCCTATATATTGGACTAAATTGAGTGAAAATAAGATTATCGGGCCTGATATTGTGAAAGATACTGAAGAAAAGATTCAAGTTATCCAACAAAGGTTGAAAGCTGCCAGTGATCAGCAGATATCCTATACTGACCTAAAAAGAAGAGATATTGAGTATCAGGTGGGAGAAAGGTATTCTTGAAAGTATCACCATGGAAACACATCCTTCAATTTGGGAAGAAAGGTAAACTTAGTCCGCGATACATTGGTCCTTATGAAGTTCTTAAAAGAGTCGGACTAGTAGCTTATCAGTTAGCTCTTCCTGAAGAATTGGCCAAGCTACATGATGTGCTTCATGTTTCTATGTTAAGAAGATATCGATCTGATGTTACACATAAAATTCTCGTGAAAGAAATTCAAGTACAACTGGAATTTTCTTATGACGAAGGTTCTGTTTCTATATTAGCCAAAGAAGTCAAACAACTTAGGAACAAGCAAATACCTTTGGTAAAAGAACTCTAGCAACACCATGGACTTGAACAAGCAACATGAGA